>JAQFVV010006205.1:1395662-1995662 GCA_028023455.1 Epiperipatus broadwayi
ATATTGTAACCGGCATGCCTCCGTTCTGTCTATATGGCCGTTCTAGGTTGGTGTGCTATTAAGCATAATCAGACGGATGCAACCAGCTACACAAAATATGTATATAGAACGGATTAGTAAGAATAAATTATATTCAATTACTACCTTACCGGTTGAGTTTGACCTAATAAAATATCAAATCAAACTATATTTCCCAACCGATTGTTCTTCTTGATATAAAAAAATATAAAATGGTTGACATAGCAAGTAATTACAGTAATGCAAATCTTAAAACGAGGTTTATTTGTTGTCTAACATAAAACATAATTTCTATAATTTTTAGACATATCAATAATAATAAATACGTGCATAGAGTGATAGTATGAAATGGGTGTAAATAAGTTTATTATAAATGTTCGTTCAATTAAAGTTTATATGTATTAGAGTTATCTAAAGGGATAATTCGCATTCTTGATTCTCTTGGACTTATGATTAAACTAGGAGTTTATAAATTAGCATGCTAATATACGATTACCTAGGTAAACGGTCCTGGCAATTGATTCAGTCACTTCTTCGAACCGCGTTGTGGGCGTCCCACTTCTTTTGTAGAGCGGTTCAAATCCGGATAGTTTCCTCGTAACGGTTTCCAAATGGCACAGAGACGTAAGCAGGTGAGCAGGTGATTATCTTCATTTCGTTTGTGTTACAGGCTTGGGTATGGAGCAGCGTTTCGAACCGGCGCTCGAAAGTATTTCTTCTACTCGATCGTCATTTCTTGGACTATAGCCTGGGTGGCAGTTAAAAGTTCGCTAGAAAAAAAAATGGTTTCCCTTTTTATGAGAAAACTGGAATCACTTCTTTATTCCTACACCGCTCTACTCTTTTTTTTTTTAGTAAAAAAAAACTCCCCTCCTTCCTTTGTCTTGTGGATCACGTTTTCACACCTACGGCCATCTTTGACCTTAAAATAATTTAATTACTCTCCCTTTCATTTTTTTTTTTTACATTTATTCTTTCTATAATTAAACTTATTACATTTGTTTTATTTATTTATTTCCCTTAACCATCACTCTATGAATTTCTCAGTAATTATTTTCCTTCTTAGAAAAATGTTTTAGTACAACAAAATTCGACATTTATTTTATTTGACAACTCTCATTCATTCTGTCACTCCCATTTACTAGCTGATAACGATCTTTAAATGTTATACCAAATTCTTCTACAACCACTAATTCTTATCTAACTCAGCTGTCATCTTATCTAAAATCTTTTTTTTTTTTTTCTTTTACTAACCTTTCCTTAATATTTGACCTAACTGAAAATATATATTATATTAAATATATGTGATCACCTCGTGCTATCACATTACACCCTCCCCCATTAGGAATTAACAGAATGTTAATTCTGATAATTAGCGTACTGCTCGTTCGTTTATTATCCCGCTAATCAGTATTGAATGTTGTGCTCAGTTTATTGTGACGACAAATGTTTGGAGCATTATGAAGAGGTCTCTAGGCTTCTTATACTATCATCTACCTTCATTTACAATCTAACCCTACCATTACCTCTATCCATACTAGTTCTTTCCGAATTTATCTTCCGGGAAGCACTACTGAATTAGCCTTTATTTATTTTGGGGTTTTATCTAATCTCCATACTTATAGGATATTAATCTAATCTCATATACCTCGACCCGCTCATAAAATATCCCTCGGTACGTACTCGCCTGTTTTTCCGTAACTGGCAGCAACTATATTCCTTTGTCACCCATCCACTCATGACTCCCGTTTCCTCTGATCTCATTTCCTAAACCTTTCATATTTTATATTATTCTTTTTTTTTTTTTTCGTATCCAAGTGTGTGTTGTTGGTCATCATCTGCGTCCATCCTGAATGTACTATACTATTCATTAAATTTTGTCTGGCGGCTCTGGTTTTCTCGCGATCAGTCTCAAGGACCGAGCATTATAGGTCCCCTTTTCTTCAGACCCCTTTGTGACAACAAAAGCATTGTTACCAAGTTTCCTTTTTATTATGTAAGGCCCCTCATATATCGGTTGAAACTTTTTGTAGATGTTTCTCTCCGGATGGCTCACCGGTTGTACCCTGATCATGACTTCATTTCCTTCCTCGAACGATAAGTTCCTTTCTTTGAATTTACGTTTTCTGACCTCACTCATCTTCTTTATACAATTTCGGGCCTGTTCTAAATCCCGTTTTCGGTTTATTACCCTAGATTGTACTGGCAATCTGCTTCCAAATGGGCACGGAACATTTTTCCCATAATGCAATCGCACGGGTTCGAAACCCGTGGATTCGTTCTTTGACCCATTTATCATATTGACCATTCTGGGCACTTCATTTACCCATCTACGATGATCTTTAGACACATACACTCGGAACAAACGCCCTAGTTCTCGCATCATCCTTTTGCAGGGATTGGATTGTGGGTTACGGATTGATGTGAGTCTATGTTGGATCCCCTCTTTAGTGATCCATTCTCTCCACTCCCGCGAGACAAATGGCGTCCCATTGTCAGATAATATTTGTTGTGGCTTCCCTGCCTTCCGAAAATACTGTTGTCCCAAAACCTGGATGGCTTGCTTGGAGTTAGCCTGTGTGACTGGGTATGCGTCCACTAATTTCGAAAACACATCATACGTGACCAGTAGATATTTCTTCCTGTTGAATGCCGGCAATGGTCCATAAAAATCTATGGCTAACAAGGTGTTAGGTTGTTTGGTAATTATCGGGTGTATTGGTCCTACATTAGATGTGTTGGGAGGTTTGGTTTTGGCGCATACTTCACATGCCCTGATGATGTCGGCGATCTGTTTCCGCATCTCTGGCCAATAGAACCACTGATTTATTAGACCCTCTACCTTGCAGGTTCCATAATGTCCATATGCCTCGTGAATATACTCCACCGTTGGTATTCGCAATTTTCTTGGAAGAATGATCCTAGTTTTTCCCTTTCTCTTCAGAATGCGCTGCAGAAACCCTCCCTTCATACAACAATGGTTTCGATCCTTCCATAACATATTTCCTGCTCGTTCCTCTACAGGCTGCCCTTTCAAGTACTTGATGATCTGCCCACATTCAGCATCCTCCTTCTGGTAATGTTTCAACTTGCGCATGCTTTGTTGTATCGTCTGTCCAGTACTTATTTCCATCTCTGCTATATATGGTTCTCCTCCTCCTCGTCGCTGTTCCATGCCTACCGGATACCGGCTCAGAGTGTCCGCAACGATGTTGTCCTTACCCTTACAATATATGACTTTGTAATTAAACTCCTGTAAGAACAAACTCCATCGTATCAACCGACTGTTAGATAGGAAACTCTGATTTATGAACTCCAGGCTCTTATGATCGGTCAGTACTATTATCTCAGATCCCAATAAATACTGGCGAAATCTTTTGAATGCCCATACGACAGCCAATGCCTCCTTCTCCGTCACGGTGTAATTTACCTCTGCCCCTTTGAGCAAACGGCTGATAAACGCTAATACGCCATGGTGACCTCCCTCCTGAATTTGAAATATGGTGGCTCCAAGCCCCAAACCACTACTGTCGGTCTGTACCACGAATGGTTTATTAAAATCCGGGTATGTTAGTATTACTTTGTTTAAGAACCCGGTCTTTACCTTTCTAAAACTACTTTCCTGCTCCCTTTCCCATGTCCATGGTTGGTCTTTCTTTAATAACTGAAGTAATGGTCCCATATCTATCATAAATCCCTGGTAGAACCTATTGTAAAAATTGCACATCCCGAGAAATGATCTGATGTGCTTTTTATTACGTGGGGTTGGGAACTCCTGTATTGCGCGTATTTTATCCGGGTTCGGGGTTACTCCTGCGGAGCTCACGACGTGCCCTAGAAACTCAACTTCGGGAGTCGCTAAGTGACTTTTCTTTAAGTTAATTCTTATTCCCTTTGACTCACATTCTTCCAAAAACCGCCTCACCTGTTCTAGATGTTCAGAGATATTCTCCGACGCAATGACAATATCATCCATGTACATCGTCACCACGTCTTTTATCTCCTTTGATAATACCTGATCCAAACAGCGTATTAGTCCGGACCCACTATTTTTTAACCCAAATGGGATTCTATTGAAATGGTACGCATGGCCGTTATATCGGAACGCAGTGTACTTACGGTCATTGGGATGTAACCTTATTTGCCAATAACTGGCAGTCAAATCAAAAGTTGAAAACACCCTTTTGTTCCGAAATTTATCTAATAACTCCCACATTGGTGGAGGGGCGTTGATATCTGGTAACGTAATTTTGTTTAAATGTCTAGCATCCAGACACAACCGTATGGATCCATCCTTTTTCTTTACAGTCACAACAGGATTATTATAAGACGAGGAGCATTTTGATATTATCCCCCACTGCAACATTTTAGTTAATTGCTCTTCCACTTCTTTACGGTATTGGTACGGGATGGGATACGCCCTGGCCTGGTACGGTTGGTTGTCGATGATTCGTATTCTGTGCTCATATCCATGGATAACACCCGGGATTTCCGAAAATACTTCACTATGTTGTTCCAGAATCTGTTGTAATTGTTTTCTCCTGTCCTCGTCTATATTTTTCAATTCTGCGATTTTGTTGGTCGTTTCTAAACCGATGGCAGCACTGTGGATGTGATACCCTTCCCTCCTTGCCTCGGAACATCCGTGCTGGTCTTCCATAAAATCAACCCATGTTCCGTTCACTGCTACTCTTCTTCCTTTGTAATCTATTATACACCCGAACCTATCCATAAAATCTGATCCTAAAATTACATCATGTATTAGGCCCTCTAATATCTCCATCACCTGTTCATACCCTTTCTCAGCTACCTGTATTTCCACCCATACTTGCTCTGATGCCAATTTAACCTTCTTTCCGTTGGCCATTAATACTTGTACGGCATTTAGCGGTAAGGTCTTCATCTCGGGATACGTCTTCTTCAATTGATGGAACATCTCTTGTGACATCACAGAGATTTGACTTCCGGAATCCAATAGAGCTCTACTCGTTGTGTTCCCACATTTAATCTCAATTTTCGGGCACTCCTTGGGAACAAAAGTTTCTCTTCCAGTTAATTTGTTGTAACTGAGGTTTGCCAAGGGTATATTTACATTCTCACTCCCGTTTTCCCTTACACTACCGGTGGTCTGGGGTCTACCATCGAGAGCCGTTAATATTCTTGTTATTGGTTCCATTGATTCTTTGCTGATTATCATGTGTTTGATCCTGTCTGGCAGGTTTCGCTTCACAATCTGTACTATCTGTTTTTCTGTCAGGGGGTCTGCGGTTAGCATTCGCAATGAAGCGACTTGTTGGCGGAAAAATGATGCAAAAGACTTCCCGGGTTTCCATTTTTCTTCCACTATGCTATAGAATATATCTTCTTGTATTTTCTCACCCCAATAATCCTTCAAAATTACGTTTTTATATTGCTGTAGTGTTTGAGGTTTTACAAATAACGAGTCCCACCATGTGCGGGCCTCCTCTCGCAAATGGCTACACGCAATTGCAATGCACGCCTCATCATGCAGTCTGTTGAGCTCGCAATATTTTTCTAATCCGTTTAGATGTTCTAATGGATTCTCCCCCTCACGTCCAGTAAACGTGCAGATTTTGACAAACTGATTAACTGCGGCTGCGCTGCTCCTTTCCGGATCGTAATTATACGTCCCCAGCCTAACCTCATCGATGGGCCTACTCCGCATACGTCCGACCTTAATTTCCAATATCTCTACTTTATCCCGCAACTTATCCACGTCACCTTTAAGTTGTTCTACTATACTACTATTCTCACCTATATACGTCCCTAGACTATCCCGGTTATTCACTCTTTCTTGTTGGACATCGCTCTGCACATCGTTTATTTTTATATTACACTCATTAACGCCATATTGGCATATCTTAATGTATTCCCCTTGTTCATCAACTTTCTTATTTAGATCTATCATTTGCTGCGACCACTCTTTCTTTACTTCCAATGGTCCAACACCTTGTTCCTGACTTGCAATTTCATTTTTATTATAATTATCGAATTGTCTATTAGATTCTACAGTTTTCTGCTCGTAGTTTTCGTCCCATTTATTCATAAATGCTCTTTGCTCCTCTCTGCACTGTTCCATGAATGTCCTCTGTTCTTCCTTACATTGCTTCATGAACTCCTGTTGCTCTTCTCTCTGCTGTTTCATAAACTCTTTCTGTTCGTTTCTCATTTGATTTATTAAGTCATATAATTCTCTGTTACTAATATCCCCAGTGTTTAGTTGTGGGTCTGACATCCCAAGTGAACTCCCACTATTGTCCAACCTTTCTACTTCCTCTGGCTCCTGAACATCCATGACTTTCTTTGACCTAGTAAGCATTTACGTATTGAATCCGATTGTGAACACTAACTGAATGGTTTTTTAAAACGAACTCCTTTTCTCTCTTGTTTTATATTCTAAAATTTATGGCAATTATTTACTATTCGAACGCCAATGTTCAGACTACTCCACACCCAATTATGTGTTATGTACCTGCTCAGTCTCTACCTCTACTCGTATCTCTACTTATACCAACACCACTCCTACTTTATTACTAATTCTCGACTAACACTCGCATATGCACAACTCAATTGCGAACTCTATCTCAACGTATATCCTATACTCTCCATACGGTTATATAACGACCGCAAAAGTACCAATGTGCGTGTGAGAAATCTCAAATTACCAGCCAAGTAAGTTTTGAAAGTTTAATGATTACTCCTAAGTTATATGGATCACTTATTCATCATTGATAACATATTTATCCATCTTCTCCATTAATCCTTGTGTTATGATTCTCATATAGAAAATTATTTTGATCCAGGTACAGATATATTTTACTTAGAAGCCTTTACAATTCCTTCAGGCCTAGATGTATATTATATCTCAGCATTTGTAATTATTCCACATATAAACAGATTTGGTATACCAGCATTTATAATTCATAAAGATATAAGCACATTTTATATGTGAGCATTTGCAATTTATTCAAGTACAGACATCTTTGGTATATAAAGAGTTATAGCTTATTCAGATATAGACAGATTTTATTTATGAGCATTTATAATTTATTTAGTTAGAGCTGTATGTATATAGTATCTCAGCATTTTTAATTCTTTCAGATATACACATATTTGTATATCAACAATATAAATAGTTATAATTTATTCAGATATAGATGTATATTATATGCAAGTCTTTAATATTTATTCAAATATAGATGTATATGATATATAAACAATTATAATCCATTTGGATATAGTCATATTTTATTTATCCGCATTTATAATTTAGTTATAGATATATATAATAGCTCAGCATTTCTAATTCTTCTAGGTATAAACTTATCTATATATCAACAATATAAATAGCTACAATTCACTCAGATATGGAAGTATATTATGCCTCAGCATTTGTAATTCTTTCTAAGAATAACCCTCCCCTATTTCTTTTCTTTTTACCTTTTTCTTTTGCACTAAACGGAAATAAATTAACAACCTTTCTCTATTTCACTGACGAACTTAGATCGTCTACCTTGTAGTTTTTTTTTTTTTACGAAAAAAAATCTAACAATAGGTTTTAAATACGTTTTCACTGTTACAAAACAGGTTAGAACCAGCTAGTTCTTGTCAACAATCGTGTATCTCGCAATTCAAAATTCAAAATGTCTTATCAATATCTAATCGCTACGAAATTAGTGGCAAACTTATCCCTGTGAAAGTTATTTCATATTATAACTGAATTTGTTACTCTTTCTCTAATACCAAATACCCCCGTATCATTTCTACCCGAATATGACTATTTCATTTTCCCATTCGCTCTATTTCAAAATCGTTCAAACTCTGTTATACACATTTTCTCTTTTTTTTTTTTTTTACTTGCCACGTCAACTCATTGTCGTCTCTAATATAATAATCATTAAAAATACATTTCGAGATTTGCCTTTCACTTTATGTGAATTCTGGCTTCGGTTACGTTCAAAATCTTTGGACTGGCCCCCAAATTTATGTAACCGGCATGCCTCCGTTCTGTCTATATGGCCGTTCTAGGTTGGTGTGCTATTAAGCATAATCAGACGGATGCAACCAGCTACACAAAATATGTAGATAGAACGGATTAGTAAGAATAAATTATATTCAATTACTACCTTACCGGTTGAGTTTGACCTAATAAAATATCAAATCAAACTATATTTCCCAACCGATTGTTCTTCTTGATATAAAAAATATAAAATGGTTGACATAGCAAGTAATTACAGTAATGCAAATCTTAAAACGAGGTTTATTTGTTATCTAACATAAAACATAATTTCTATAATTTTTAGACATATCAATAATAATAAATACGTGCATAGAGTGATAGTATGAAATGGGTGTAAATAAGTTTATTATAAATGTTCGTTCAATTAAAGTTTATATGTATTAGAGTTATCTAAAGGGATAATTCGCATTCTTGATTCTCTTGGACTTATGATTAAACTAGGAGTTTATAAATTAGCATGCTAATATACGATTACCTAGGTAAACGGTCCTGGCAATTGATTCAGTCACTTCTTCGAACCGCGTTGTGGGCGTCCCACTTCTTTTGTAGAGCGGTTCAAATCCGGATAGTTTCCTCGTAACGGTTTCCAAATGGCACAGAGACGTAAGCAGGTGAGCAGGTGATTATCTTCATTTCGTTTGTGTTACAGGCTTGGGTATGGAGCAGCGTTTCGAACCGGCGCTCGAAAGTATTTCTTCTACTCGATCGTCATTTCTTGGACTATAGCCTGGGTGGCAGTTAAAAGTTCGCTAGAGAAAAAAATGGTTTCCCTCTTTATGAGAAAACTGGAATCACTTCTTTATTCCTACACCGCTCTACTCTTTCTTTTTTTAGTAAAAAAAAACTCCCCTCCCCTTTGTCTTGTGGATCACGTTTTCACACCTACGGCCATCTTTGACCTTAAAATAATTTAATTACTCTCCCTTTCATTTTTTTTTTTACATTTATTCTTTCTATAATTAAACTTATTACATTTGTTTTATTTATTTATTTCCCTTAACCATCACTCTATGAATTTCTCAGTAATTATTTTCCTTCTTAGAAAAATGTTTTAGTATAACAAAATTCGACATTTATTTTATTTGACAACTCTCATTCATTCTGTCACTCCCATTTACTAGCTGATAACGATCTTTAAATGTTATACCAAATTCTTCTACAACCACTAATTCTTATCTAACTCAGCTGTCATCTTATCTAAAATCTTTTTTTTTTTTTTTTTTACTAACCTTTCCTTAATATTTGACCTAACTGAAAATATATATTATATTAAATATATGTGATCACCTCGTGCTATCACAATATGTAATATTAGGGTATGAGCACAGACTTTCACATGACCCACCATTCTCCGCTCCATCTAATAACACTGATACACTTAAACATATATATGTTGAAAAGATAAATAATCTCGGCCTCAGGGTGGCCTTTGAGCATTCCATCATCAGATTTTCAATTGGATGGATGGTTGAAGAGTTGGAGTGTGGAGTAGTTTGAAGCCTGTTCATTAAAGTATGAGGATTGTCTATCTTAATATATAGCTGAGCACTTATAGTATATATGTGTAGAGATGATAATCTGGACCAACTGATGATTGCTGGTTTAGCATGAAATACGTATATTGGTGATTATTTATCTTTTCAACATATATGTGTTTAAGTGTATCAGTGTTATTAGATGGAGTGGAGAGTGGTGGGTCATGTGAAAGTCTGTGCTCATACCCTAATATTACATATATATAGACACAGGTATAAATAAGCCTGTGTTTCAGTTATTACATTATAGAGATGTCTGCCCATCCTTGCATATGTATTTAATGGATTATGTCCTGTACATGTGGGGTTCAGATTGACCTTAGGTCAACATGGGTGTGACAAGAATCTCGGCCTCAGGGTGGCCTTTGAGCATTCCATCATCAGATTTTCAATTGGATGGACGGTTGAAGAGTTGGAGTGTGGAGTAGTTTGAAGCCTGTCCATTAAAGTATGAGGATTGTCTATCTTAATATATAGCTGAACACTTATAGTATATATGTATAGAGATGATAATCTGGACCAACTGATGATTGCTGGTTTAGCATGAAATACGTATATTGGTGATTATTTATCTTTTCAACATATATGTGTTTAAGTGTATCAGTGTTATTAGATGGAGTGGAGAGTGGTGGGTCATGTGAAAGTCTGTGCTCATACCCTGTTATCCTTTTAGCAACATATCCAGATCAACTTCATTTCAATCTTTAATTCTATCAATAATATCAATGATATCAGTTTGTCTTTTATCTGTATATTTTGTTTTTGATCACTCCTTATTAATCCCCAACATAGATTTCTCTATATCACTCTAATATAATAAGAAATCTCTGTATCATCAAATGTCCAAATCTTGGATACATAAGTAATTATTATAAACATTAAGTGTCCAAATCTTGGATCCGTAAGTAATCATTGTAAAATAACCCATTTTCTAACAAAAATACTTCATCCAAATTATGCTTATATTCTAATAAATGTATTCTCATTAGTATTAATAATTTAAACAAGATATTATTTGTTAACATTAATTTCTTATTATCAATCTTTATTTTTTCTTTTTTGAAAAGTCATCTGATAACTTTTGCACCATTTCAAGAAACACCAAAGAATTATTTGCAAAAGTAGCCACATTATCTCAAAAATTTAGATAACTTAATTAAATAATTTCAATTTATATTTATTCCCTTGGCTTTTGACTGTGCCATCTGCCATGTCTGCAGGGAGACAATCTCAGCTATGCAGGCAAAAATAATACACGCACAATTTGAATATATATCAGCAAGTTTATTTCTGTTTGCTGAGGCATTAATTTAACAATATAACAAGTACAATAAAATTATATTACTGACAATAATTTATCATGTTTACTTTTTGGAATTTCTATGGGATATATTTAGTGTGTGAAAATATCTTGTTTCACACATAGCAAATAATTATACAGTTTATTAATCTCCAACTTCTTTCTATTTAAATTTTCATAGTAAATACTAAAATTAACTTCACTCAGCATTATTTTTTCTCCCTTTAGAGAAATGCATTGTTTTATTTTCAACAGCTGTTTTCTTCTCTTGACTGTGACTGACTGCTTTTGACTGCTGTGCGCTAAGAATCTGGACTCCTTTTTCACACAAACTTAAAATTCTTCTTTAACTTAATTTTCTAGGCAAGTTCTTCTTAAAAACTGTTGTCTGCACCATCACCGTCCCGCCATACAAATACCTGTTTATCATCAATTAATTTAACTTGGTTTGAATCAGTAATTAAATCCTCCAATAAAAAATCTTTTTTCTCTATTTCTTCCTCTAAGGATTTATTTAAAAGATGAATATCTGGCAAGGTATCCTCATTACGATTGATGATGGTGTTTTTCAACTCCCATCCATTTCTGTAATTTTAAGATCCCTACATCCTTGATATTACTTTCACTATTTCACCAGGTATCTAATTAAGTAAGTTGCATATCCACATTTTTTCTCCTACTAGGAACTTGTCCCAATTTTGAATTTTATCATTTTTACAAGAAAGTGGTACTAGCTGTGTTAATTGAGTCCGAGGAGTCCTAGATTTTTTCCACTTCCAATTTTCTATATCTGTGCTACCAGTATTTAAAGGTCTGGAGTTTAATAAGTTATTATTTACATTTACATGAATACCCAGTGGTTGGAATCAATTTCTTCCTAACAATGGGCTGAAAATTTTATTTATTATATAAAGTGTCAGCCATTTCACACTAAAAATTAATTTTACAGACATTACAACTTTTCCTAAGATATCAATTTTATTGCCACTTATATCTGTAGCCATCACATCTGTATCATCTTCTTTTTATATTTTCTACTAATTTTAATCTAATCTCTGCAAGATATCATTGACAGACCGCCTCCACTATCCACTTCCATTTTTACTGTTTGACATCAAATAACTGTGTCTAAACATATATCATCCATTTCTCTGTCATTTAGTCTATTTATGCTAACATTCTCATAATTTTCTCTTCTGATTTATAGTCTGTTTTTTATAAAATTAATAACTCTACTGCCCCCAAAATGACAGACAGATGCTAAATGATCTTTTTTATCATAGTTTCTACAATTTTTTTTAAAATTCATTTGCTACTGTTTGATATTTGGCACATTATCTATTGTTAGCTCATGTGCAGTAGCTGTTCCATATGTTATATCCACTTCACTTAATAGAGTTTTCCTAAAATTGTGGTCCAACATCCCATATAGAAGATGTCTCAGGAGTATGTTCTTTAAATCCATCATAAATTCACATTGTCTGGCCAATGTACACAATTCCAGATTTTAATCTTGGTAACTGTTTTGAGGTAGTTGTTTTCCCTTTCAAAAATGTAAATGAGCTATCCTCTTCATTACCATTGGCAGAAAATATGTAGGAAGATTTTCTTCTGGAGTATTAGGATCACATAATTGCTTAGAAATTTGTAGAACATCACTATTGCCAAAAAAAAAAAAACAACCAAAAAACAACAGTGTTGAAACTTTAAGCTTATCATCTTCAATTTTACTGATCCTCATAAAATGATCTATGTGCTCTACATATATATTCCATACTGAGGAATTACTGAAGTCAAATTCATGCAAGTTATGAGTGGGAACTGCCATTTTCTGCAAGTTCCTTAGAGGCAGGGTGGTATGCTAGACTAAGAGCATGACAAATGCCTTTATTTGATAAGTAGTTTTCAAAATCTTCAGAAATAAACCCTGTTCCATTATCGGATACCAGAATCTCAGGATATCCATGAGTGGCAAACACTTCCTGTAAGGCTTTTAGGATACATTTAGTATTCATAGTTTTCACGAGCTTATCTTTGGCCCATCAGTTGTATGAATCTATCACTAAAGCGCTCTGTAACAAGTTCGCTTTTTGATTTATTAGCAAAATTTTCTCTGACTGTTGTGCCTCTATAAACATCAATGCATTATTATGTAAAGGTACTTGTACGATACATTTCCATTTTAGATTTAATCACTGCTAGTTGATCTACTAAACCACTATTTACTGCTGATCTGTTATCATTCCCTGTCAACACCAACTTTAATCCTTCTCTAACCATTTTAGCTGCTTCTTCCCCTTTTCTTCATTAATCAGGGAGAGGGGGATAAATATATATGACTTAATTTATATGCCACTAGCTTTATTTGCATTCTAATTTAATAACTGAATACAGGCTTATTATATATCTGCATCAATATATAAGGTTTATGAGCACAGACTTTCACATGACCTATCACTCTCCACTCTATCTCATAACCCTGATACACCTGAACACATATATGTCGAAAAAATAAATAATCACCAATACACATATTTCATGCTAAACCAGCAATTATCAGTTGGTCCAGATTATCATCTCTACACATATATGCAATAAGTGCTCAGATATATATTAAGATAGCCAATCTTCATACTTTAATGGATAGGCTTCAATCCACTCCACACTCCAACTCTTCAACCATCCACATCAGGTTTTTAATTGGACGGATGGTTGAAAAGTTGAAGTGTGGAGTGGATTGAAACCTGTCAATTAAAGTATGAAGATTGGCTATCTTAATATATATCTGAAAACTTATTACATATATGTGTGGAGATGATAATCTGGACCAATTGATGATTTCTGGTTTAGTATGAAATACTTATATTGGTGATTATTTATCTTTTCGATATATATGTGTTCAGATGTATCAGTATTATGAGATAGAATGGAAAGTGGTGGGTCCTATTCTAATTTAATCTATAATTTTGGGACGATCTCTGGACTTAATTTCTAGAGTAATTATCTCCAATAAAGGGAATGCTATTAATGTGAAGAAATCCGTACATATTTACAAAAATAAATAATCTTTTATTTATATATACAATTTTATATACGTGGACATTTCACTTTTCTCGCTACTCTAGAAATACTGATTTCCTGAAAGATTCTAAAGGCCAGTCAGGGAGTTAAATAAAGAAACAATATACTTCGAAATATATATATATAATAAGATTTATTTAATAACAAATACTAAAGTGATAAAAGCAACTTAAAAAGGTAATAGTTCATTAATATATACGTTTATTTTCCTCGGGTAAAAATAGGCTTCTATCACACCAGGAGTAATTCAATTATTATACTTGTGCTTTCAAATCAAATATTTATTGATACACAAATACATCAGCACACACATTTTATACGTTATATATTAACCATCTCCGTTCCCAATTTGCCTCTTGCTGTTTGGTTAAACTTTAATTACTTTTCGCTGGTAATAACCTTTTCAATAAACAAACAAGTAACTGCTTCTTACTTGCAACTACTCCATTTTAGATTTAATCGTTGCTAGCAGATCTACTAGTCTATCACTAACCATTCTCTACTGCTGACCTGTTATCACTTCAAATCAACACGAACCTTACTCCAGTCTAACCATTTTATCTGCTTTCTCTGTCTTCTTCATTTATCCGGGGGAGTATATACGATCTAATTTATATGCAACTAGCTTTATTTGCACACAAATTCTATTTTAATATAATCACACATTATCTTAAAAAATTTAGATAGCTTAAATAATTTTCATTTATATTTATTCCCTTGGCTTTCAAATTTCAATCCAAAAAATAATTTTTGTAAAACTGCTGCAAAAAGTTATGAAGAAATGGAATCACTCTGTCATAGAATTGCTACTTTTTGCATTTCGATAATTATTCCTTAGATTCTGACAATGCTCTGAGTCTATATTTTGATGTTCTAAAAATTTAATCACAGCAGCAATGGTTATAGATTCAAATGTCCTTTAGATAAATTACAAAATAATGCAAACTAACCATTCATATTAATCAATTCCTTTTATAACTTCTCTTTCTTAATACTTGATTATAATCTGCTGTGCTACAACCACTTTTTACATCCAGCTTATTCTTTAATTGACATGAGCTCAATACCTATATGGGTATTTTCTAGTAGTCTTAATAAAGATCTTACACAGAAATAATAGGTCTATAATTTCTGATCTCTTCTTTTTCAACTTTCTTAAATAAATTACAATATATATATGATGAGTTCTGGTTCAGCACAAAATGCATATATTAGGGATTGTGATATACTTAGAGAATAGTTGACGTTAACCAGAAAACATTATTGATTGATTTAGCTCACCCCATTTTGTATTCACAGAACAAAAGAATAAAAAATACCCAATTAGTCATGAGTTCTTGATGTATACAAATTCTTTGGAAGTAATAAAAAGTTATATATGTGGCAGGATTAATCTCACTCTTCTGGAAAAGAACTTAGATAAAGTTATAATTTGACTTATATTTATATATTACTAACTGTAGCTATGGTAAATATTGCTGATCATATAACTTGTAAGTTTCTGCCACAATATGAATCAAAAGAAAAAGCCAAACCCACTCAAACATCAACAGTAAGGAAAGTAAGAAATAGTTATAACTGGTCAGTAACATTCAGTGCTATATATACATCCTTTATGTTTAGTATGCATTATAACTGTATTATATAAATTGATTACCCACCCAATTATAGAATTGGTTATTCTTTATTCACACCATTCAACCCATTGTAATGCAATATAATACAATTGGTTCAGTCGACAGGAATGGGATGGGTTATTCTTTATTTACACCACTCAACCCATCTTAGTGGAATATAATACAGAGTTCATTTATCTTTTTCATATGCATGTAGTCATGGGTTTTAGTTGTATAAGATAGAGGGAATGACTAAAAGCAGCTTGAAACTCTGGGTTCAAATCCACTCTAATTATGTCTAACTTAAGTATATATACTATGCTTGTATTTAAATATATATACATATGTAAGTAAAGGGACTTGAACTTAAAGATTTTTCAGTCTATATTCATCCTCCATTCTATCTCAAACAACTGATATACATAATCACATATGTGCAAAAATAATAGATGATACCCAATATACTTATTTTATGCAACCAGCATTCATCAGTTGGCCAGATCATAATCTCTCACACATACTCCCTCTACTTACACTTATAAGAAGTGAATTCAAAGTACATTCAATATAAGCCAATTATATATTTATATAAGTTTGTAATGTAGCTCTAAAATTGATAAATTGGGTTAAAAAAATGGCAAACAATAATTGTTATTGCAGAATTGGTCATAATATTGTATAGTTTAATGACTCTACCTGTAAAAAATTTTGGATAAAGAAAAAAAAAAGTATCATTATTTTTTTAATATGTTAAAAAAAAAGCTAAATAAATCAAAACTAAATGCCTAAATATTTTTTAACAAGCCTATAATTTAAGATTTTTATTAAACATTTATAGAACACAGTGGGAATATTAGCCATAAACATATTGTGACAGGGTTATAAGCTTCATTTGATATTTCTATGTACATCCTTCTTTAAAAAAACCTCAATTCGGGTTACAGGTAAAAATATATAAAACATAACAAATGCGCTTATACTAACTATGTTTAAATGATAAAAAAAGATACAAACAAAAAAAAAAGGAAAATTAACAATCTACCCTTTAAAAAACTCAACTAATATTAAGGGAATTATTAGATATCATTATTGTTTGTTCACAAATCTTACTCTTACCATAATCAATCTCAGTCCTCATTTTCTGATGTTCTCTAGCTGAGGATAATCTTTGAACAGGTTTAAGAATATTTTCATTATCTTTTTTCTGTTCCCTAGTTGCTGGACGACTTTGAGAAGCTATAAAAGTTGCTTCCAAATCTTTTTTCTGTTCTCTAGTTGTTGGTCGACTTTGTGGAGGTGCAACTGATGATGCTCCTCTATAAAATCAAATATAAAAAAAATAAATAAATCAGATGATAAAAAAAATGTTTGTCATAATAATTATCAGTATTATCATCTTCCAAAAGATAAGTCCCATAACCCAAGCTGAATCTTTTTTTTAAAATATGAATTCTATTTTCAGTTTTCTTTTTTAAAAGCATATAACTATTATCTTAACTTAAGATCATGTAACAACTTATTTCTTCTATTTTTCTCATCAGCTGGTACAGCATATTTTCAATACAATCCCAATAAACATTTATTATTTTCCTTAATAAACAAGCCCTTTTTCATTACTAACTTCATTATGTTAAACATTTCTAACCATATAATATCAAAATTTCCATTCTCTTTCAAAACATTTTCTAAAATCTCCCAATTTTTCTTCCTCTTTATCATTTGCACAAAAACTCTGCTCCATACTCATCTAGACTCTAAATATAATTCTTTTTTTTATTTTTCAGATCCAAGTTCTACAAGTTATAGAACAATCTCTTATCTTATTAAAAGTGCATCTGATCATTGTATTTATTGTTCTAATTTATTGACCATTTCTATCATTAGCTAATTAAATTCTCAATGTCTTGGATTCAGTCAACATTGCTTAATTGGAATGTGTTGAATGGTTTAGTGCAATGGTACAATGGAAAACTCTCGAGTTCAAGGTCTGTGGATTTTAACTCTCGTTTTGTCACTTCCAGTGCTTAAACTTCTATTAACTTTATCAAAAATAAACTATTGATTATTTATAATTAAATAATGTTTAAAAAAAAGTAGTATATCAAAACATTATATTATTCTTATGAGTACACTCTTATTTAGAATTAGAAGCTACATTTAATCAGGACTATAACCTACTTATTCAAATACATAATGAATGAAATCATATTAAATCCTAGACAAATGTGGAATGAAGACTGATGGAAAAAGATCAACAAACCTAGATATGCAGTTGACATGACACTTAAAGGTGAAAACAGAAAAAAAATGAAACTGTAAATAAACACAAAGAAAACAAAAATTATGATGATAATTAAAATATATCAAAGGTAATATTAATAAATTTTCATGCTTGGAGAGAATCTTGACAATATTAAATATCTTTTTAAAAAATATATAGACAAGAGTGTTTAACATTAAAAATACAGTGAAATTGCATTTAACAATATTAATGTTTTCTGTGAAGAGATATAAATATTGCTTTAATTTATTACTATTTAGTGATAGAATTATTTTAGTTTTTTTTATAAGCAACTGATTTATTTATTGAGCCTTTATTGATCAGTTATAATTTTAAAAATTAAATTTCTATGGATATACTTAAAAAAAATATATGAAAAGTATTGACACCTTAATTTATGGTGCTGGTTTAAAAAAATGAAAACGAGAATAAATTTCAACACTTGCTTGAAATAGTGGTGGGTTAAAATGATCATATCTCAAAACAATCTAATTTATTAAAAAACTGTGTAATGCTTGAAATGATTCATGGAAAAATGATATTTGCTATACAAGAGATAAAACAGGAGTATCAATAAATTCAAGAGCAAGTTCAGCACTCCGAATCAATACTAAAAGTAGCACAACAGGATGCAATAAAACACAAGGGACAATTACTATCTCCAAGTAGCTCAGGAAGAAATTAAAAATCAACTTTACGAGATAGGTGAAAAAGCTAAACATGACTATGAGACATCTGAAAAGGAGATAAAGGAAATTAAGAACACGCTCCAAGAAACCCAAATGAAAATACAATTGGACCTTAAAGACACAGTGGAAGATCTCCACAGGAATTGGAACAGATCCAATTGGTACCAAGAGAAATATCGGAAGGACAAAGTGAAATGAACCATTCAGTCAAGACAATGTATCCAGAGCCAGAATGTAAACGTCCACCACAGGGAGATTTGGGAAACCAACTGGGAATGCAACTTGGGAATATGATGAGGAGTAGTGAGCCAATCATTGCAGAAAGGAGTCATGATGCAAATAATTGCCCAGTTAATCCAAGAGAAAATTCCAACATGGCAAAGTTTATACAGATACAACATTTTTTTGGCGACCCCGGAGACAGCCCACAAGAGAACTTGGGAAATCTTAAGGAGCTTTTCTTTTTTAATCCTGCCAGCCATGAAGAACAGGTAGCCATTGTGAACCATTATTTGAAGGGAACAGCAAAGGACTGGTGGAACTCCTTGCAAGAAAAGCCTCGGACCTTCAGGAATTACAGAGTGGCTCTCCTTCAAAGCTATTGGAATGAAGAGCAATAGGATGGCCTTTTGTATACCTTGTCTACAGAAAAATATAAGCCCAGCCCCAGAGAGACTCATACTCAGTTTTTTGTATACCAAGTTGCCAGATTTAGGTCCTTGACAGCATTTGCTTACTCCAATGCTCAAATTATTAGGACCATCCATCATAACATGCCACCATGGGTACAGAAAATGATGTTAGGAAGCCAAATCACAGATGTGGAACAAATGACACACTTCCTGACTTTCATTGACTATGGTCACCTTGCCTCAGAATCACCAGAGAAATCGCAAAAGATGGATGAGCCCAGGGTCCAGATAATCAGGATAAATAGTGAGAGCAGGAATTATAGCTGGAGGGCCCAATAAAACCAGACTGTGTTAAAAGGAAAGATGTCAGAAAACTTCAAGGGTCCTGATAAGCCATTCCTTCCTGTGGCACCCCAGAAAAAAAGGAACAAATTAATTTACGATAATAACCCCATCACCACACTCATTCATGAAATGGACCAACCAAAGACAAATGGAGTTCAAACTTATATCCAACTGTAAGTGTTAGTGTGGGAACTTATAGCATTCTTGCACTATTAAACTCTGGGAGTCAAGTGTCTATTATTTCAAAGTCATGGTTCATCAGGTACAGCAGCCAAGAAAAAAAAATAATGAAACTCCCAATGTGCCCTATACACTTAATTCTAGCTAATGGAAAAAGGGTTACTGCTGAAAAATCACCAGATTTAGTTAGAAGTGAGGCTATGTGGAGAACCAATAGGACACTCATTTTTGGTCATGGATGGACCCATATATGAAATTATTTTGGGAACTGATTTCCTAACCCAGCAACAACATATTATAAATTTTCCAGATAGGACATGCGTGGTAAATGGCCAACCTATAAAGTTCAGTACAGAAAGTGAATCTCCAGCATTGAGAGTGGGGTGTTTAACGCAACCCATTGACCCAGCTCTGATCATGGAAAAAGTTCAAGGATCTGCTCTAACCAAGCTCAAGAATTGAGATCAATTGTCAAAGATTTTGATGGAAAACCAACAAATATTTTCAAATGTCCTGAGAGAAATAAAGGGCTATACACATTGGATTCGTGTCAAGGAAGGTTCTTACATGCAATTGCGAACTTATCCAATTCCATTCCAGTACCACCATGAAGTTGAAAATCAATCCATCAAATGGTAGAATTGAACATCATTGAAAAAAGCCTTTACCCTACAATAATCCATTAGTAGTTGTCAAAAAAATGGTACTCTTTGATTGTTCTTAGATGCCCGGAAGTTGAATAGTATAACCATTCTGGAATGTGACATACTCTCTTTGGCACAGAAGTTGTTTGTAAAGATCTGTTTTCCACCATTGATTTTACTGCTAGTTATTGGAAAATGGTATTAGATCTGCGAGACTGCAAGTACCCAGCATTACACTATAATGGGCAAACCTTTATATTCAAAAGAATGCTATTCGGACTCATAAATAGTGGATCTGGACTTGTGAGATGTTTAAGCCAGGTTTTGTCAGAGGACTTACAGAAACACTTCATTTCCTATGTTGATGACATCATTATAGCATCTAGGAATCCATTAGAACCTTTAAAATATTTAGAAATATTTTTTAAAGAGTGTGCTAAAGAGAATATTTCCATAAACCTTAAAAAGAGTTCATTTGGTCTCAGGGAAATAATTTTCTTGGGCCATCTGATTGATGAACAAAGAATCCAAGCTCACCCGGATAAAATCAAGGCAATAGAGGAGGAATTTCCATGACCAACTACCCATAATCATACCCAATCTTTCTTGGGTTTATGAAATTTCTACCACAAATTTTATCTTGGTTTCACTCAGGTAACATCCAACATGGTAGATTTACTATGGAAGGGGCAAAAATGGAATTGGAGTGACATGACCAAGAATTCTCTAATATTAAAAAAAAATTTTTCTTGACACTGTGATACTTCATCATCCCAATTTCAACAGTCCATTCTATGTCCAGACTGACAGCAGCAGGAAGGATTTGGGAGCTGTGCTGTTTCAGGTGGATGATAAAGGAAAACATAGGGTGTTGTATTTTTGCAGCAGGACATTGAAGGAAGCAGAGAACAATTAACTATACTATGTCCGAACAAGAAACACTTGCCATTGCTTGGGCATACCAAAAGTTTCGGCAATTCCTCTTGGGATCTGAAGTCATCATAGTCACAGACCACAAATGTCTGAAATTCTTAAACAAAAGTTTTCTTACAAATAAAAAGCTCATAAGATGAAGCCTCATCCTGCAGAAATTTAACCATAGTATAGTTTATTGCCCAGGCCATGAAAATATAGTGGCAGATATATTAAGCTAAAATCCCATACCAATGTCATTTCAGAATCCGGAACTTGTAGACCAAACAGCTAAGGTAATGATTACAACTAATAAGATATCAGTCAAATCTTATTTAAATATTCAATACTGGCAGGAAAGGGATCTCCAGTATGACAATATCATTCATGCAATATTAAGGGGAAGTTAAGAAAATAAGGACAGGAATATTACATGTCAGGACAAACAGAGGAGATCCCATCCATGGAAGATCGTAGTATCCCACTGGATGAGACAAACAAATTATAAACATCACTCATCAAAGTATTGGACATTATGGGCCCAGAAAAACAGAAGAGGCAATGAGACTTAGGTTTTACTGGCCCAAAATGTATGCCCAAATCTTGACCATATTGAAAAGGTGTACTTTATATGCAAAATCAAAACATCTTACAAAATCATATGCAGGGGCAATTATTCCTATTGTTGCTTCCAGTCCAAATGAATTATTGGCCATAGATCATTATGGCCCTTTGCCCAGATTCAGATGCTTTCAATATTTGTTAGTTGCTTATGATGTTTTCTCTAACTATGCTCAAGCATATCCAGTACAACGAGCAGATTCCAGAAATGCAATTTGGGTTTTACAGAACAAACAGTTCCCTGAGGTAGATAGACCTGAAATTTTGCTGTCAGACCATGGTTCCACATTCACATCCAAGGAATGGAGAGCCTGGATTCTTTGACAAGGACTAACACATCGTATCACATCAATTAGAAACCCACAATCTAACCTGTGCAAATGCGTAATGAAAGAAATAAACCAATTATTCCACACCTATACTTCTGAGAACCATAGAGGTTAGGTCAACCATACTAAGAGGATAGCATATTTCATTAACCAGTCAGTTAAACAATCAACAGAATTTATACCAAGACATCTTCACTTTAGCAAACCATGCCCAGAGATTTTCAAATCCTTACCAGACAAGAATGTTTGCATTGATCAAAATTATGGCCAGCAACATGCTCGATCAAAGTTAGCTCACATTGCCAGAATCAGAGTAAAACAGGGATGCATCCTTTGTCATAAATTTTGTGTAGAGGATCAAGTGTGGATTAAGGTTCCTATGCATAGTAATGTTACATGCCAAGAATTCCACAATTTTTTCCCTTTGTGATGTCATTCATTCAGACATTATATATAGTAATTTAAAGTGACTGTTCCATCATCACACTTTCTTTGCCAGTACTTCAGATTTGCTCACATATAAGCGTTTGAGTCGTAGGAATAAGGATTCCTCTTATTCCTGCATAAATACTATATCTTGTATTAGTGAGAAAGTATTTATTTATTATTAACACTCGCAAAGCATATGCACAATTAGCATGAAAGGCTGATATCTGACTGTAATAAAGGACCTTATGAAATTAAATGGGGGAAATGCTTTCCTTTTAAGAGAAAAAAAAGTAATTAAAGGAACTTACAATGCATGCCAATTAAAGCCATATATACTGCCTGACCCAGGGAGAGAGTAGTAAAAACTGTTTGGGATTGATAAGACAGCATAAGATATCAGGAGAGACCATTGATTTTTCTAAAGGACAAGAGAATAAGGAGATCTCAATTTGTACATTATAATTAGAATTTCATGAAGTGAGGCATAAACACAAGAATAGTAAGAAATAGACAAACTAATTCATTATTATTGGAATTTCATGAAGTGAGGCATAAGTAAAATCATTTTTTTTACAATTTTTTTTGTTTGTTCCTCTAATTAGGGGAAAGTGAAATGGTAAATCTGTAGTACATATTTAGCTTCATTGCCTGATGACACTACAGACCTTTAAAGTAGGATTTGAACTGGTTTATATATGTTTATTTGGTCATCAGGAATGTTAGGCACACATATATATGCATGACTTCCACCCTGCTTATTCAAAACAGTTATGTTTAACCAGTTGTGTTATTATTCTAACTTAATTATATTTTATTTCTAATCTTGTAAATTCCCTTCACTTAGATAATCGTATATGTGCGTATATGTATTACAGATACGAAAATTAATATGATCAATGTAAAGTTAAAGCAATACCAGAAATTTCTAGAAAATATTATTGCAATTTAAAAATGTTAAAATGTCATTCTTATTTAATTATTTCAACAGTCTCAAGTTAACAAAGTCATATCCTTAAAGCTATTTCCAATTTTAAAAATACGTTTAAATAATGCTTTCTGGAACATATCTTTACGTCTTTCAATATTGCCAAATTTCAAGTATAGGAGGAGTAAGAGTTCTAGGCACACGCAAAATGAGTTCTGATCACTCTTTCATCTCATGTTCGATTAGAGAGTGAAAACAAAATGAATCCTGAGTAGAGGGAAAAATTTGCCTACCTGATCTTATATCGCCTTTTTCTGCTATGCTATTGCCACTTGAGAACTGTTCTGTTTAATTGTGAAAGAACAATTGGAAGATGCCTACCATTATTTTGTTAATATTGTGCCTTGCTGACCAGGCTTTGCATCTAAACTTCATATACATTATTCTAAATGGCCGCCATAATGTCTAAAGGTAATCCATTTTGCCAATGAACGAATTCTTAATATTCCTCATTTCATTCATAAATTCTATTTATATTCACAATGTAATCTTCTATCTATCTGATAACTGACTATAAACCCAATTATTGCAATAATTAAGTTTAATGATTTTCTCTCTAGAGTTTAAAAATCTCATTCTGTAAAACATTAGCACAGAATTATATTTTAAATCTGCCACTAGCTCTTAAGTTTCACGCTCTAGTTATTTTATTTTCATGCGGCAAGATTTATTTTAAACTATGCATTTTATTGAATTAATTTTAGTATGCTAATGTTTCAATCTAGCGAACTTATATCATTTCAGCGACCATTCTGATATTTTGGAATATTTAAATAGTTAAATGTAAAATTTCTTATTGAACGCAGTTCAGCAGTCACTCGATTGAATATTTTAAAATGTATGCTTAATGGCAGATTGTTAAAACCATCATATTATGGGATATGATCAACCTTTTGTTGTTAACACTTTTAGAATACTTGGGCTTGTTAAATAGGAAAATAATATTTTCCTTCTTCTATATTTGACATTCTAATTTGCCAAAGTTATATGTACATCGCTGAGTGGGTTAATATTTTGTCATGGTGTTATGCATGATATTATTATTACTTTAGAAGTTTAAATTAACATGTCAGTCATTTAAGACTTTAAGCTATATTCGCATTGTTTACTTATGATAGCATTTTAAAGAATTTGTATTTTGCTTTATCATAATTATTCCTCTGAAAATCCCACATTTTCTTTATGTAACTTGTCTAAGAATGAGGTTTGGTAGTATTGACCTCAGGACAAATGTTAGGTTGTCAAGGCTCTGCATGTGAAACATCGGCAAGTCTGAATCATGGAAACCTTACCAATTCGCTCTTCAGATACCACCTTGTTATAAATACAAGCGGACTCATATATGATAAAGCCTTTCAGTCCAAAGATGGACCTGAACTCCACTTTTAATGCTATCATTGTCAGCACTGCAAGTTCTCTTTATGTGTAGTTCCCATATTATCTATAAGGCATGGCATAGTGATGTTTGTAAATCATTCACTTAATAATTAATAGAATATTTTAGGATTGTCACAGTAAAGCTTATTTAAGCTAATCCCTTCCTCATTTGTACAGGCCCATTGTTTAACTATCATGTCATGAGTAAAGCTTTCTTTGAAGGTGAATTTATAGATGTCTTTTATCATTACTTTAAAGTAATGAGCATGTTTGTGTCTTACTGAATCTCACTCATTGAAATTTCATTTGTTCCTTACAATAATACTAAAATTTAGAAATTATAACTGATTACTTTAAATGGACATTTATCCCTGGGTTGTTCTACCCTTGCTCATTCTGGATGGATACTATATTATAATTCATGTTTCTTTCGAAATGCTAGCTGTTTGAGACTGGAATGAATAAAATTTCATCTGTTATCATCAGAAGTGTTGTTCATAATGTTATAGTTTTAGAGAAGAGCAAATAGGGGAGAATCCATGATTGCTCCTGACTTGTGTATCTTGGGCATGAGTGGATTTAGGGTACTTTTGCTTAGATTCTAAACCTTGTTAAATGAACATACAATTATGACTGGTACAGGATTTTTTCCTCCATGGTTGGCTGCCCAATCATTGGGGTTTCGATTAATTAAATCTCACACCCTGTAGACTTCTTATCTTGTTGTTGGGTCAATCGTTGAGGCTCTAGTAATTAAATCTTACACCCCATAGAGTACTTATGTTTTTGATGGCTTGATCATTGGGGCTTGGTTCATTCTTTATTTATATTAATTACCCTGTAGATCTCATCTCTCTTTGCTGTGCCTGCAGGACTGGAATAAATAAAATTTCATCTATTATCATTAGAAGTGTTGTTTATAATGTTATAGTTTTAGAGATGAGCAAATAGGACAGAATCCATGATTGCTCCTGACCAGTGTATCTCGGGTGTGAGTAGATTTAGGGTACTTTTGCTTAGATTCTAAACCTTGTTTAATGAGCATAATACAATATTTGTTAAAGCAACCAATTAAAAAATATTATAATTAATAAAAAAATATTACAAAAACAATTGGCAGAAAGGTTGGAATTTTTGTATTAATAAATAAAAACTATTAATAAAGCTAAAAAACTATTATATTAGTGAATTGTCAAAAAATTGAAAAAGGAAAATTTAAATTTTTTATTCAGAGAGTGATCCAGTAAATATATAGTTGTGCCATAACACTGTTAAATATAACAGATATGTTTAAAATTTTTAATTAAGCTTTATTAAAATGCTTTCATGGTCTGTCAATCCCTTAATATAGTTCAGATGAATGATATAGTCAGCAATGTTTAGTCAAAAAACATTAAATTTTAAAAAAAAAAAAAGTTGTTAAAGCAACCAATTAAAAAAAAGTATATTAGATTTAATAATACATAATTTTTATTACAAAGAATTTAATGCAAGGAAGTAAAGATATCAAATTAAACATATCAAAACAATGGCCTTTCAAAAGACCAGGTACATCTGGTTAAATATATAAAAAAGACAACATCATGACAATATTAACAGTAATACTGATTTAATAAAATGTTCTTTATTTAAAAATTACAATATTATAAAAAATATTAAAGGCAATCATCAATTTAAAAAATAATTAAAATCTGCATAATTATTAAGACATATATATATATATAACAAATTTTAAACAACTTGCAAATATTTTGAATTTGGTATATTTTATGGTCAAAATATATTTTGAGTATTTTAAATTAATATTTTCAGTATATAAAAAAAATATGGATAAAATACAAATATACATAATGTAATTAATATTTTAATCATGGAGATTAGAAATCAAACTTTCACTATTAATGAATCAATATCAAGTGAACATATATATTGAACCATATATGAAAAAAGACCAGTCGCAATCTCAGTGGCAAGGTGGAAAATGCAGTTGAGACTGCTAAGATCTCAGTTGAAACACAGTGAGATCAATATAGTGAAGAAAGCCAGTTGAGATGGCTGATATCGATAATGTGGAAAAATAAGTGTGATAACTATCCTTCTCTTAACTTGAAATTCACTAAGCATATAACTCTTTATATATTCCCACATAAGCTAAAACTATTCTTTACTTTAATAATTGCTTCACATTCAATAAAATAATAAATAAATTTCTCAGGGTTTATAATAATATGTGAAATCTTAATCTTATTATATTTAATAATAAAAATCCTTACTTTATAACATTTGATAACTCATCACATATACATATATATTTTATATATAAAGGACAAATATCAGAATATATTTTAAAAAATGTTGAATAAATTAAATATTCATTAATCAGTTTTCATCAAGTAAAAAAACGTATTTCAATTATGATCTCTACTATAAATGGCCACTTCCTGTATCTAGTTTAAAAATCGACTTCAAAATCATTTTTTAAAAGAAATATCTTTTTATCAAATATCAGTGATTTTCAGATTTAATATGATTTAGGACATTTTTTCCCCTAATATTTGCTATTCTAATAGTTATAATTCAAAAGTAACTTTTGTTTTCATGTCCATTCTTCAGGATTCAATTTTCAGACTAAAGTTACAAAAGATAAGAGTACTACAATTTTGCATTTGTTTGTGGTACTAATGTCTATATTTTCATATCCCCCCCCCCAAGCTTATTATCTTGCTCAAATTTTCCAAATTTTTTTTACATAATTCTTTTTGTTTAAATGTTATCATGATTTTAATTTTCATTTCAATCTTATCATTTTACTTTCCTCATTATGAAAAGCTATTTCACATAATTTTAGATTTAGCAGAAATTCTGGCATATAGTATAGAAACACATGTGTGTATTGTAAAAGGGGAAAGGTAAAATAATGTATATAGTATAAGGTTATAATAAATAATAACTTGGCTATGAAATAACAATACATGGGTTTGTCAAATATAATAGAAGGAAAACTGAATAATTTATATATACATAATTATTAAATTTAGCACATTCTAAATTCAGTGTAGATAGATGGTAAATGATGCTGATGTGAACCAATCATGAATCTATTTTCAGGTTTAATAATATTCATAAATATGAATTTTGTGACTTCCTAGTTTAATCACATATTTAAACTCTTTTCTATGTAAAATAAAATAAAAATAATCACATTATCTGGAAATGCACACTTGGCTTTCAAAGTACTGATAATGATCAAATCAAATACTGTATGCAATCAGGAACTTCTTCACTAAAAAGTTCTTTAATGATGGGGGAGGGGGATATATGAAGGGTAACTTTTATTAGTACTGAAGCATGGTGCAGACTATCATAATGAGTAGCAATTCCTTTAAGAAATATCCTTTAGATCAGTGATGCCCAACCTTTAACTTGACGGGAGCCAGTTGAGAATTTAAAAAAATTTGGGGAGCCACAATTATATATTGCATTTTTCATATTACATTTATAAACATAATTCACAAATTAAAAAAAAAAAAACTGGTGTAATATGCTAAAAAGAAAAAAAATGTAAATACATTTTATTTATATTTATTTATTAAAAATGTGGTAACATACATAAGTATATTTTAATTATTTTATTTAATGTGAAACCTGACACTGTATATCACCTGCGAGTTTATTGTATTCTGGTATATATGATGTTATGGCTAAATTCATGCAGTCATTCAGATGTTCATTTGTTATCCTGGAGCAGAACTTTGATTTTAACAAATTCATTGTTGAGAAACCACTTTCACAAAGGTAAGTTGATCCAAAGCAGGAGTTTAGCCTTTGAAAAGTTTCTTTTAAAAGTGGATATTTTTTCTCACCTACAAGTACCCAAAAGTCTGTTTGTAATATTCTTGTTTTTAATTGTAAATCAGATTGAAAATCGATTATTTCCATTTCCAGATCAGTAGAATTTTTATTTAACATGTTTGCAATTTGTTGCGACATTTCAGAAATATTAGTATCAACAAATGGATTTGAAATGAATGAAGCAATGGGCTGAATTTTACGAAAATCAGAAAATCTAATTTCGAAATTATTTTTAAGCTCGACGAGATTTTCTGAATATCTCATTGTGTCAATGTCCTTATATTTCTTTGTGTAATTTTCCAAATTTGTAAAGTGGCAAAAGTTACATTCCTCTATTTGGGATATCCACAAATTTAGTTTTGATTTAAAAGCGTTGATACTTCCAATTAATTCAATAATAGTTTTTTCTTTACCCTGAAGTTCAAGATTCAGTTTGTTCACTTTTGTTGTTATGTCTGTAAGAAACGCTAAATCAGATAACCAGCTATGATTATCAAGTTCTTCATAAGTTTCGTTTCTGAATTCTAAAAACTGTTTTATTTCCGGAAGAAGATCTAAAAAGCATTGTAGAACTTTTCCCTTACTAAGCCATCTAACTTCCGAGTGTAACAACAAAGTTCCATACTCAGCATCAAGTTCATCAGTCAGTATTTTGAACAATCTACTCTGAAGTGGTCTGGCACAAATGGAATTTACAATTTTCAAAACAATTTTCATTGTATGTTCATAACGTAAAACTTTTGTACATAATGCCTGTTGATGTATGATGCAATGGTAAGTAAAAAAGTTTGGAAATTCAGCATCATTCTTACAAAATGTGATGAAACCAACACCAGAACCAATCATGGCAGGTGCTCCGTCTGTTGTTATGGACACAAGTTTTTGAAGTGGAAATTTAATTTCAGTTAAATGATTTTTTATAACTTGATATATGTCCACTCCGCGTGTATTACCTTTTAATGGCAAAACTGATAATAGATCTTCTTTCACTGAGCAATTATCAAAGACCATCCTTATAAAAATATTTACTTGAGCTACATTGCAGATATCTGTTGATTCATCGCATTGTAAACTTAAGAAAACACATTTTTGTAAATCAGTTTTTACTTGTTCTTTGACATTTTGAGACATAGCTTCTACTCTACGAGTGATAGAATTTCTGGATAATTGGATGTCCTGAAAAGCTGACAAAATTTCATTTTTATTTTTGGCTTCTTGAAATAAAATCTCCGATGCAGCAAGCATTGCTTCTTTTATTATGTTGCCATCATCAAAGGGCTTTTTATGAATTGCAAGTATATGTGCAATCTTAAATGATGCTACTGTTGCAACCTTCGTTTTATTTGCAGACTTGGTAAACATTGATTGTTGGGCAACTAATGTGTTTTTCAGTTCTTTCACTTTACATTTTCTTAGATTGCTGTCTGAAGGATAATCAGTATCATATTTATTATGAAGAGTTTTAAAATGTCGTTCAACGTTGCTTTTTTCCCAACAGAAACCGTGATCCGCATATTAAACAAATACATTTATTCTTAAAGTTTATGAAAAAATATTTCTCTTCCCACTCGTCATTGAAAATGTAATTGTAGGTACGTTTTTCTTTTTTTCCGGCTCATATATTGACATGATTATGGAGCTAAAAAAGATAGAATTACAAAATTTAGAAGAAACAACTATTTTTTATGCCAGTGTGAGACACGAAATACTTACTTCGCTAACAACTTCGAAATTTGTTCTGTGTTCACTGTCGTGTCTCTTGTGTTTCATGCAAACTATAGCAAACAATTGACGGTAGCGCTGTAAAGTAGCGTGTTGACTGCACAATTCGAGAATGGAAAATGAAACCAATGAAATTCGTGTATTTCAAATACACTTCTTTCATTGGACACTGTTATGAATCATCTGATTTGTTTCATTCCCATTATCATTTGTATTGTAAAAATGTTTATTTTTTAGTGTGTGCATGTGGCGTCAAGATATATAAAATATTTTATCAATTTGAAGAGTGCAATGCGAGCCACATTAAATGGTTGTGTGAGCCACATGTGACTCGCGAGCTATGGGTTGGGCACCCCTGCTTTAGATCTTAGCTTGAACTCTTCCACATTTATATTAATTTTCCCATTATAGCTTTTAAGTCTATCTCTCAAAAAAAAAACAAAGATCTGAGAATAATGTCATAAAGACTACCTAATCTTTCTTAACTAAACATATGAAAAAATATTCAGAAATGCAAGAAAGAGCTAAAATCAAAATAGGCTAGGTTAAGTAATCAGCAATCTATTTAATAATGTAACATATACAAAAAAAAAGATATAGATCTAAGCACCATTAGGTTATAGATATATATGTTACGAGATTTGAACTAATTCATTTCTGGTATATCATTAGATGTTAATTTAATCTTTATTAATTTTATTAATATCTAGCAAGGGACATAAAATTATCATCTATAATGTTATAATATTAAATGAATGAACCAAATTCATTCACCTAAAGCTTAATAAATAATATTTATTAAAAAAAATCAGATTTGTCCCTCCTTGTTTTTCCTGGCTGCAATTGTAATATAGAAAGAGAAATTTTAGAGAAAAATGAAAAAAAAATCAAATACACCTGGGTCTCTTTTTACGGGGACTTATTTAACACAATTTTGAAATTACGCGATTCATGTTTCACCGGAAGTCGAACTCCGATAATGCGCTATTACTTTTAATAATATATTTCGCGCACTTACGTTATATTGAAAGCAATAGCACATTATTGGAATTTGACTTTCATCTTAGTAATTTCAATATTTTCAATGCTTTATAATAGTAAGATTTTATGCAATAATGAAATTAAAATCATGATTTTCACATTTTATGTATACCCACATTAAATTTTACAAGATTATAATGTAAATTTGTTCAAACATTGTGCGTGTTAATTTTGCATTTTAAATCACATTCTGTTTTTGCTTTTTAAAAAAGAACATAATCAATTATTAATCATTTAGTGTCTGCAAGTTTATTTTTAAAAGGTGAGTAATAGCAGTGGGCACAATTAAATTTGACAATTAAAAATTAAAATCTGAATTTTAATTGTAATTAACAATTTAAAAATTACTTATGGCGACTTGAAATTAAAATGATGTAAAATGAAATTTGATTTTTAAATGGAATTGAAAATTAACAAATTAAAGACAAAAATAAGAATTTAATTTTTAGTTGATAGTTTTAAATTTTTCCCAGCAGTGGTGAATAAATGTCTTTATTATCATAAGTCTAAGTTCATAAACAATTAATAAAATCATCATCTCAAAGATTAATTACTAATTATGTTGTCAACAGAAAACCATTAACATAACATGAGAGTGAACTTGGCGCTAGTTGCATTTCCTCTTGTGAGAATCTGATTTTTTACCAGTTTGCAAACGAACGTGTTTTTCGGCAAATAGCGATAATAATTAAAAAGTATATAAAAAATGTAAATTACTGTACTGTAAATTATGCATAAAAATGTTATTTTGAATAAAATTAAATATTATAGTTAAAAAAGTTTGTTTTGTATCAATTTTTTTCAAATTTGAAATTTTTTATTAGTCATATTTTATTTCCTTATTTTTTTTTTGTGCGAATTTTAAAGTAATTTTACGTTGGTACTTTGCTTTTATGCAAATTTTGAAAAATCACAGACCGCATCCTCCCTTTTTCAATGTAAGTCACGTCTATTTTTGCGCGATTTTGTTTGTGCGTGTTTTCTGAGGAACCTATCTATCACGTAAAATGAGACCCAGGTGTACATATGTAATATATTTAAATGCACTACCAACAAAATTATAAATAGTCACACTTTCATTAAAAAACCTTTTAAAACTAAAATATATAAGTTTTTTTATCCATTTTTTAAAATATCTAATGCATACATATTAATGACAGGTAGGTATTTTATGTACAATTTGAAATAAATATGGTTTCACAGTATCTTAGTTGGTCTGTTTCTTTCCATTTCTCTGAAATTCATTATGGGTTTTCAATTTCAGTTATTTTTGGCAATATAATCTTTTTTATAGTTGATTAATTTCCACTTGATTTGCAGATTTTCTTGATAAATATTCTTAATAACAAAAAAGTTATTAGCAGTAAGGCAAAAACATCTTTGTATAATTGATATATTATCTGGCAAGGCTTGTAGCAGTGAAACCATTGTTGTATTTTAAAGTTTATTTTTTTTGGCTAGTCTAGTTGAGTTGAAATTTGGGGTAATTTTGTTAATTATTGATTAGCTTAGCTTTGTGCTTTTAATGTGTATGTGTACATATATATAATGATATTCTTATTTCATATATGTATTTCTTCGAAGTTATATATGTAATCTTGTAATTAAATATTAAATACAGTGATATAAATATATATAAACTACAACTTTAAAAACTTTATCCATCTAAAAGTGCTTTCGACTAGCTTCATAGTTTTTGTTAACTAACACTTTCAAATTGTGGGAAGGTTAGACTTAGAAAGTGTTAGTTGAGAAAGAATACAAAGCTAGCCGAAAGCATATTGTAATGGAATGGGATAATGAAAAAGAAAGCACCCGAGGTGAAGGAAAACCATCACCACTTCCAAATAAATTAAATAATTAAAATTTAATAAAAAGTATAAGATATAAAATATTAAAGTAAGGTATTCCAGATATTAAGGTAAGATATTAAGGTTTAATATCAAAAAAATATAAGAAATTTTATATATTAAAGAGAGATCATGAGATCACTCCTCAAAGCAACTATAAATATAATTAACCATAGATACATCATTATAATAAATAAAAGTAAGCATAAGTACTAGTAATACACAAAAGAAACCATTTATCATCAAGAATGATCTATCATCAAAACATATCAGAATAAAATCAAGTCAATTTGGTGACTGGACTTGAAATGAGTCTTCTTTAGACCAGGCTGACTATTGAATCATTGCCAGCTTGGGACAATTATTTAACCATTAATTTGGATGCACAAACTAAGTGCTCATCCATCAGACTACAGGAGTCTCAAAACAATAATGATGCTGGGACATTAAAGCATGCTGATCATCATCAATGCTATGGCCACTTAGTACCATTAATGTACTTGCCATTATAAACTTAATTTTAAATAAGACTAAACTAAATAAAATGTAGTACAGAGGCTTTAAAGAATATAATCTTAGCACTGAAACCAGGACAATATCATACTGGAATGCCCCTAAACATTAATAATAAATGCCCATTCATATATTCAGCCATTATATTCAAATCTAGCTCAGAGAACATAAGCTCTATAATTGTTATGGTGACCAAGAGATGATGCAATACAATTTTTAACAATTGAATTCAAGTTAATTAACAACAATAAAATGATATTAAGGACTTTAGAATATGGCTCTACAATTAGAAGCCTTCTGATTTTGAATAACATACAATAATAAAAAATATCATATTGTGATTTACATGTATGTGATTTACAATATTCAAGTTATTATATTGATTTACAATGCCTCTTAATGAGTTTACATAAATACATACATATATATAACTCAACAGATGTGTTTTATAATATAAAAAGATTACATTTGAACTGTCAAAACATGATCAAAATTTACATATAAATGTCTATTTAACACTTACTGATATATATACACACAGAGTGCAGTACAATTTAGAAATGCATATATTTTAATTGACATTTAATAATAATAAAAAATGATTACATTTTACATATATGTGTAATTCAATTTGTTAAATTGTGATTTATAGATAGGTTCCAATATTCAACACCTATATCATACACAAGCATGTGGTAGAATATTAAAAAAAAACATATTTGAATTGTAATTAAAAAAACAGAGTTATCATATTCAGTGATACCAAGTTATCATATATCATTGCACTAATGCACAGTGTAATTTATTATTTAATACAAAATATTGCAATTGTCATAATCTATAAATGAAATTCAGGTTTATACATAATTAATAACATATTTAACATACATGTGGGTGCATATTTAATTGCAGAAACTTACTTATGTCTATACCATATATTTCATTTTTATCAAAATAAAATCATTAATTTTATATGTAATTAATTCTTGATTTAACATATATATTGTGCACATAGCAATGTATGTGCACATTAATGTTTATATTATATATTTTAATTTGTTACAATAATATATTTTCATAATTAATGCAATATTGAAAGTAAATAAAATCATGTTTAATTCTTTCATAACAGTTTAATATTTTTTTTTTTAAAAAAAATCAATTCTTGATTGTTGATAAAAGTTAAATTTTGTTATTTATACTTTTTGACAGATTACTCTAAAAAAGATTTGTTTTTTCATCAGGTTACTCTTAACTAATTATAGTTTTCTTTTATAAAAAGAAATAAAGTCAATTTTATGACAAGTCACTTTTTGATTGTTGATTAATTAATTATCAACACTTTTACAATTGTCTATTTTTTACTTTTTGAATTATTTATTTTTTTACTTAAGCAAAATTATTTGCATTGTTTCACTTAAAATGTCTTGCTCTTTTATTTTTAATAAATGACAAATAAAATCATTTTACATCTCTAATTTTTAAAATGCCATTTCAACCAAAGAATATTAAAATAAAATAACTTGCTGTATATATATATATGATGTGACACATTTGTCTGTGGATCCTTGCATGTATACCCAGCAGCATATGTCTATCAATTCTTTGGCAAGCTGATTGGTATCATCATGTCAGGCATAGTCTAGGCAATTGTCAGCACTGGAAAAGACATAATCAGGTATGTTGGAATTCAATCAGTTCCCTATTGTCTAGGATTTGATGAGCTTCAGGCTAGCAAACTGTTTTGTCCACATTTAAGATTTTAGAGACAGAGAAGTGGGTTTTCCTTCTAAATTCAAACCTCCAGTATAGTGAATCATCAGCAGCTGCCTCATTCTGTCTTGACTTCATCTACATCTTCATGGGAATTATCTGTATAGTTCTGGAAACCATCTTAGCTAACCAACTCTTTCTTGCCAACTATTTACTGCCAACTATACAAAACTATTAGCCAGCTGCTCCCCAAAATATTAAAATCACCTCTTGCAGCTGGCCAATTATCAATCAAACTGAACTGATATTTTATCAGCTCTTTTTATAAGTCATCTGAGATGATAAAACACATTTTAAAACTGGTTTCTTCTTGGCTAAAACAGTTCTAATCCTTTTGAAAGTAACTTTGAAATTTTTATCAAAGGGTGATATACAAAGATATCTACATAAATAGAAATTTACCAATTAATTAAAAACTTTTTTCTTATCCCTCTAATCCCTTTGAAAGCAAGTTAGAAAGTTTTATCAAAGCATAACCCACCAAGTTTTCAAAAATAGATAATAAATATGTATACAAGCATTAATAAAAAATAAACCATGCTTGTTTTTAAGTTCAAAAACAGAATTACAAATAATATTTATTAGACCCTTTTTAAATGTTTTATTTTATAATAAAATTCTATTTTAAATTCAAAATTATTTAACATTTTACAGTTATTATTATTTCAGGAAATGTAGAAAATATCTACTAAAATTTTTGTCTATGTTTATTTCTACTTTTCCTTTATATATATATATATTGTAGGAGTTTATATATACTCATACATACATATAATCAATATGTATACATTATATTTGCATTCTTATTATATTTATGAAAATAAATATATAATTTAATAAGTTAGTATTTTTCATTCTTTAAAATGAAAAAAAGATGTTAAAAAAGATGGTTGACAAGGTGATAAATGACCTCTGGGTTCACATAGTTTATCGAATTAAAAGAAATGAAATTAACTTAGTGTTTTAATATCAAATTGTTATTGCAACAATGTAGAATGTTATGTTATGCTTCAGCAAGCTGATGGAGTGAGATATAATATATTAATTCTATTCTATTTTTATTAGAAGACTAAGGATTCTATTTTTTGTCCGCTATATCCTCATAAAAACTTATACTATGTTCGATTGAAAAGAACAGTGTAAGATAACATCTATATTTTGAACAATTTAATACTCATTAGAAGAAATTTCTAATATTTGTTTAAAGAAAGTAATCTGAATATGCTTTCGTGTTCTATAAAAATTGTTTGAATTACATGTTCTAAAATGTAAACTTCGTTTTAAAAAAGAACATGTTTATAAAAACTTCAACTAAATTTAATATACTTTACATTATAAAGAAAATGCAAAGTGGGTAGAACACCAATTTATCATGGGATAAATAAAATGCAATTGCCTAATCAAATATATATGTGTGAATAACATTTTTTGCTGAATGCCTATAAAATTATAGTTAGATCTTCAAAATGAAATTATAATTGTTAATAAAGGAACTGTGTATTATGAAGATGAAATCTACACACAAGGAAGCTAAACATCAACTTAGGATATCCTATTATTTTCTTTAATATCTAACAATGAAGCAATCAAAAATTGCATCTTCGAAGGATTTTCATTCGCGAATTCCAGGAACATCTGAGATTATTGTATTTACTTTTATAAATAGCAGTTAAGTTTTTTGAAAATTATAATTGGCAAAGGTTAATTTCATTTCCTTTATTATCGTATTCATTTCATTAAAAAAATGAATAATAAGAGAATTAATAATTTAAAATATTTGTTTTTATTTATGATTAATAAAGATTTAAATATAGGTTAAGAAATATTAATATGGGAAAGGGATAAAGTGAACTTGAGGTAAGAGATTAAATTATTTTTAAATTCACATACTATTATTTTCTATGACATGACACTACATTGTTTATACTTATCCAAATAGTCTAATAACTGTAATGTATGATAAGTGAATAAATGATTAACGTTGTTGTGAAATATATATTTTTATATTAATAATTAAAAGTTACGTACAATCATTTTAACGAATGAAGATATTATATATAAATGACTGGATTATTATTTATATAATCTAATTATTATAGAATAATGTTAATATAAAAGTCTTAATATTTGGATACTTATATTTTATATACATTATGTAATCAAGTAATGTTATAGGTTAGAAAATATCTAATGTAAGTAAATAGAATATTTATAATTGTAAAATTTAAGTTATTTAATTGTTAAATAAATAATTATGTTGTTATATTAAATTAAATGAAGTCTTCAATTTTGTTTTATTTAATTTAAAGAGTTAGTGAGATTTGTTATTAATATTACTTTAGAATATTGATAGGAACCCCTGAAAAGAGTAAATTGTTAAACTTCCCTGAGTTCAAAATCTGAGCATAACGGTAAAGTTAATTAAGGTGAAAATTGATTTGAGGTGGTTTAGATATAATAATTTATTAATAATAAATTAGTTATTGGAAACAAATATAGTTTTATATTAAAATAAAATCACGTCATTCGCGGCATCCTATATGAAGACCTTAAATCTGGCTATAATGAGATGCGACTGCCTTAACTTATCTTGTTGAGAGGGTGCATAGCATTACAATATATATATATATGTACCCACAACTTTGTTGCTGTGTACCATGTAACCCAATTGGTTACAATATATATATATGGTACAGTAAAAGCTAAAACAACCTTAAACAGCACTCTACAGAATAAAAAATAAAATGAAGACAATATATATCAAGCTAAATAAATATAAAATGATGATAATTTTAATAGTCTTCCATCAGTATTTCAACATTTAGCTAAAAATAAGTAAAGATAAATAACTACCTATATATATATATATTGTAATAGTAACTTCCAGTTATTATTCACGAAACATACTTTTATCTCTAATGAAATTATTTATAAATATAAAATCTATTTGATTATTTTAATATGTATATACATATATACTATTTATATATACATGTGAACTTTAAATAATACATACCTTAATGTCAAGCTTTTGAGTAATTTCCAGATTTGAAGTTGAAAAATAAATAGTTATATATATATTATTAGTAGATCTTAATATTTATTGATAACAATTAATATTTAAATTAAGCATGAAAATGAAACAAAACACGAGGAGATTCATTCTGTCTCTTGTTATTGAAGAGAAGAAAAGAAAATTATTTCTTTTTAAATAATTTTTTCTTTTATAAAAATATTACTTTTTAACGTTGGAATTAAATATTAATGGTTCCAAATTAAGATCAATGGATTAAAAATCTATGGATTAAAAGATTACAAGGAAAATATTTTAATTTTCTATTAAATATAAAGAAAGAATAGCAATATAAAAGAAAAGAACATCTGTATGAGTTTTTGGAAACTACGTTATTTTAACACTTCGTTATTCTACATATATACATAAATTTAAAATAATTATATATATAAAGAAATCTTACAATGTGGAGTGAGTAGAATAATTTTGTATCGTAAAGATTTCAAAACCAACTTATATGCTATTTTGAAATATTTGTTGTATAGAACGTCTAATAATAATAGAAAAATGGAGAATAAGAACATCAATCTTCGAAGGAAATATATTTAATCTTTTGTCAATTAAATCATTGGATAATATTAATGATTTAACAATTTAAGATAAATAATTGCTATACCAATGGATTAATATACTTCGCAAGAAAACTCCATTAGGATTATAAACTATGAACTTAAAGATCTATTCTTAACTCAGGAAAATAAGTTTTTCTTTATTTATTTATTTATATATATTATAATAATATTTATATTATTTTAATATGTTTATTATTATTATTATTATTATTATTATTTTTATTTCAAATGTGGCATCATTTCATTTTAAATAGGAATATCCAAATTTAATATTATAAACATAAATTGAAAGTTTGACATAATTTATCAAAATTATATGAAGGATAAAAAAAATGGTTATTATTTAACAGATATTTAAAATAGATATTTATATTTACTATATAATATAATAAACATTTAATATATTTATTTTATTATAAATGCATCTAATATATAAGTTATACAATTGTAAATAGTACTTATATATATATTAATAATTATAAAATATATGAATAAAGATTGTAAATAAATTAATAAGTTATTTAAATTATTAATTTTAAAATTTATAGATATTGTTTTATATATCTGTTAATTTAAATTATATTCTTTACTTTTGAATAGTTTATTATAACATAGAATTTTATCATAGGGTATTAAATGGGAATATTATTTAATATTTTAAAATGGTAAAATTCATCCTTATTTATTTATTAATATTTTATTTATCTTTTACATTATATATTTTATTGTTTATTAAATATTGAGTTATTAACTTGATCTCTTTGTCTAATCATTAATAAATTATATTATATATATATGTTAGTATTATAAATATCATATGAATATTAATTATTAGTTAATGCTTATATAAAGGCATATTAGATAATGACTTATTTTGAAATCATCCCTGAAAAGAACTAATTGCAAATTCCCCATGAGTTTGAATATCGTGGCATAATGGTGACTGAAAGAGGGATGAGAGATGGATGAACTAGTCTAAATTATATCAAAATTTATTTAAAAATTATTGAGCTAGCATAATAAAAATGGATGTAATCATGGACTTAGTATTTCATCGATTCATTTCTAGCATTCTACCTGAAGACCCAAAGTCCGATTGTAATGAAATGCATATCCTCTTTCTGGTGAAAACCGGCATACCGTTATAATATATATGTAGATATTTATGGATTATTATTTACTTATTTATAGGTATATAATAACCATAAATAGCCTACAGAAATACAAAGAACTCTCCAGTATTCTCTATAAAAACACTTACACAGTGAAAAAGACAAAATTCACTAGAATAATCATCATTTTTATTTTTTAGATAAAAAATAGTTAGATTTTCATAGAATATGTTACTCTTAGCAACTTGTAATAAAAATTATTAACAATATATAGGAGAACAGATCTTATAGTTGAGATGCTCCTTTACAATATTCACAAGAGGTTTTATTCCCAACATAAAATTTTCTACCTTTGCATTACATGCTTTTTGATATATAAGGCTCATCTTTCTTTGCAATTATAACTCCAAATGCCACCCAAATATTGTAATAAACAAATCAAAGCAATCAAGATTGAGAGGTAAAAAAATATTGATCCAAGAAAAAATATGCGCCATCCCACTTATAGGATGAACATTAAAAAATAAATATAAGATCTCAGTGACACTTGAACAAAAAAATTCAAGCTGATAAACAAGAAAGCTAAAAAGTAAAAGAACATTTTAAACAATGTAACCCATAAATCAATTAGTTTCTATATTGCATGATATGAAATCAAGACGTGAAGAGTCATGATAGTGTTACAAATAATATGATAACATGCCAACCTTGTAACTTTGTCTCCCCCTATTATTATTACATGTGAAAAATGTAACAAATCTGAAACTAAAAAATAAAGCCTTTTAAATTAAAAAATAGCTGAATATCTATTGCTAAACAATAACTGAATTATTTCTAAGTTAGCTATAAGTCACCAAAAATTAAAAAAAAACAGCAACTGTTAGCTTAGATCTTGGGAAATTTCAATTTTGTCAATTTACCAGAAAATCAAGCTTTAATATGATAGGTGTGCATTTTAATGACATGTGGGGAAAAAAATTACTAAATTATCATAAAAGATTCTACATTACTGCGTGCTGTCCAAACTTAAATATTGTTAAAATATAATTCATAAAAATAAGTGGATGCTTCAACAATATTTTTTTGTATATATATATATATAAATTTGTTATTATTAATTCTTATCTTTCAGTTATTATTTTAGGATAGATCTAAAATAATTATATAGAGCTAAAATAAATAAGATTTATTGCTATTTGGAGAAAAATATTATTTTAAAAATGAAAGAAAGATATTAAAAAAGAAACTGTTCTTATTACTTTCTAATATCAGTTTTTATGACATATAAAATATGGAAAGATAAATTAATGTGGTTTCATAACCTATTTGTAAATAGAATAAAATTTATTAAATTTGAACATAAGTCAACATTGTTTGCAAATTAAATTTATGAATCAATTAAAAGAAAGATAATTAATGTATTTATCTAAAATTAACTACAAAAAAAAAAAAAAAGGTATTAAGCTAGATAACAATATATTTATTAAACAACATTGATGGTATGGGTAACTGATTTAATATAAAAAAGAATATTTCCATATCAAAAATTCAGCTTTTCAGATGGCTGTAGATAGAAATATTTATTAATATATGCCAAATTGAAATCAAACTCAATGAATGGAGAACTAAGTGTTACAACAGATAGAATTTCAAATATTATTTGAATTTATAAGTTTATGTAAATTATGCTATGCTTCAGTATAGTATATAAATAATATATTAAAATGGTCAACCAATGGCACTCTCTTTTTGGATTGTCATTTTCTTCCAATCATGTAATCCTGCAAAAAAATGTAAAGACACCCAACTAAATCTCATAATGCCTAGGATAGAAAAAAACATTGTCTTTTAAATCATTAGTTTGATATATTGTACACTGTAAAAGTCATAAAATGCAAAGACAAATGCTTAAATTCCAGCAGTAAAGAAAAGTCTGGGCTTCCAAACCGTCAAGAGAACTAATTTGAAAAGTATATACTAGTTTTAAGAGTTCTGTCAAAATTCTACAAAGTGCACAAATTACCAACATAATTTGTAAAAAGAATTCAAATTTTATATAATCCAAAATATATATTTTAAAAAGACCTTATTCAGTAAATATTTCAACAGTAAATTTTTTTTGTAATTTTTAATACGATTATTTTTCATCTTATATTTATCTTATTCTAAAATGTTGCTGTGTAATACACATTAATTTAAACTTTGAATTTATATATAATACACATTCCTCATCACTAGTTTACTTTAAATTAAAATAGATAGCAGTTTGTTAGTTATTATAGCCTCCTGAATAATTTGTTAGGCAATGCAACTGTAGGCATATTATTAATTTGTTTGCATTTGACTGTAAGACTCATTTTATTATTATATAAATGACTTAAAGGTTGAAGTTACAGTAAATACCCAGCAAGTTATACATAAAGTAATATAAACCAGGTTTATACTAGTTTATATATAGCTTGTTGGTAGTTTTCAGTGTTTGAGTTATTACCATTAATATTTATGTAAATGACTATGTAAACTATGCTCTGATTTCAGTTTTGAAAGAAGGTGTATCACATACATACTTTGCTATGGTCTGAGAGTAAAATAAATTTAATAGCATATTTAACTATTTTTGTTTTCCTAGTGATTTTGGGTCAGAGTAACATAAATATGTAAATCTTTCAGATATTAAAAGATGTTTATTTAATTTAATTCCTTATATATATACAAATATTAAATTATCCCACACGGCTTTGAAATTCAGCACCACTCTCTGTGAAATAAATATATTAGAGTTAGTTTTCATAATAGCACTGGAATTACTTTAATTAAATATTAATAAAAACAATAAAATAAATATGTATATAATTAACTTTAAAAGTTTTTATAGCCATCTAGGAGTGTTTTTGACTAGCTTCATAGTCTCTGTCATACTAATTCTTTTTTAAAGATAACTTCATACATACTTTCAAAGACTAACCTTCCCACAATTCATTGTTTTTTTACATTTGCTGCCTGTCTATTTATTAAGTCATGCTTACATTTATATATTAACATAGCTTCTTTTATTTTCCTTTTATCATTGTTTCTCTCAATTTCTAATATTTTCACATTACTATAATCAAAATTAAAAACACATATGCATAATCTATTATGATCATAAAAAAAACAATGGTTTTTGACTATCAGTTTTTTATGATCATAATAGATTATGTACATAATAAAAGAATAATAAAAGGAAAATAAAAAAAAGCTATGTTAATATATAAATGTAAGCATGATTTAATAAATAGACAGGCAGAAAACAAAAATCAATGAATTGTAGGAAGATTAGACTTTGAAAGTGTGTGTGAAGATACCTTAAAAGAGAATTAGTGTTAGTTGGCAAAGACTATGAAGCTAGTCAAAAGGACTCCTAGGTGGATATAAAAACTTTTAAAATTGTATTTTATATATATTTATTTTACTGTATTTATTAATATTTAATTAAAAGATTACATATATAACTTCAAAGGAATACAGATATTGAAGAATAATAGTATTACAAATATATCAATGGAATTTAATACAAGAAATGAAATGTGAATTATAAAAAAAATGGAGAAAAGTAACTTTGAAAATATTAGACTTAAAATATAGATTGAAGTTTTTATATAACTGTAGAATGTTAAAACTATATCTAAATTGGTGCCAAATAAAAATTAATAAATCTTGCAAGATGTCCGAAAGACTATATGTCATATGAAAATGATTGTATTGCAAAATATAATTTTGCAGTGAAAATATTTAATATTTGAGAAAATACATTATTTAAAAAGTTTAAATCATTTAATTAATAGAGACGACTGGTTTAATTTTAAAAGTAACTGTCAGGCTTCATTTAATCAATATTACGATCAAATGTATATGAAATTTGATAGAAAAATTAACTTTTTATATAAGAAATGTTTCAAAAGTCATTTTCAAGATAATAATTATGTTAATTTATCTATTGTGGATTGAAATGCATTGGTGGTGGATGGAAAGATAGTGATCTAGAATTAAAATCTGTGGTAAAAAATTCATTAAGCTTAATTAAATATGATTCAAAAATATGCAAAAATTTAGTAAAAAAAGTAAAGAAAAATAATTTTAATTATATAATTAATTACGATTGGAACGTACAAATATCTAAATTTAAAAAATTTACATCTCATAATCTGCTTTGTGTAAAAGAAGAGAAAGGACTAAAAATGTGCTTAATTTTAAAATCTACTTATGATGATAAATAAGCATTTATTTTATATAGCGTATGTTTACAATTGTATTACATTCAAATATCAGCCTTTCAAGCTAATTGTGCATACACTTTTGTGAGTGTTAATAATAATAAATGAATACTTTCTCTCCAATACAAGATATAGTATTTATGCAGGAATAAAATGAATCCACTTATTCCTATGACTCAAATGCTTATATATGAGCAAATCTGAAGTACTGGCAAGGAAAGCGTGAGGATGGAACAGTCACTTTAAATTACTATATACGATGTCTGAATGAATGACGTCGGTGAAATTGTCTAGAATTTACTAAACATCATTCTAACTGAAACTTAATCATATGTAATTTAAAGTAACTGTTCCATCCTCACGCTTTCCTTGTCAGTACTTCAGATTTGCTCATATATAAGCATTTGAGTTGTAGGAATAAGTGGATTCATTTTATTCCTGCATAAATACTATATCTTGTATTGGAGAGAAAGTATTCATTTATTATTATTAACACTCACAAAAGTGTATGCACAATTAGCTTGAAAGGCTGATATTTGAATGTAATACAATTGTAAACATACGCTATATAAAATAAATGCTTATTTACATATGATTAAGTTTCAGTTAGAATGACGTTTAGTAAATTCTAGACAATTTCACCGACGTCATTCATTCAGACATCATATATAGTAATTTAAAGTGACTGTTCCATCCTCATGCTTTCCTTGCCAGTACTTCAGATTTGCTCATATATAAGCATTTGAGTCATAGGAATAAGTGGATTCATTTTATTCCTGCATAAATACTATATCTTGTATAGGAGAGAAAGTATTCATTTATTATTATTAACACTCACAAAAGCGTATGCACAATTAGCTTGAAAGGCTGATATTTGAATGTAATTATGATAATAAAGTTATGGCTCAAATGAATAATCTTAAATTTAAAAAAGTTGATAAAATAAATATAGAAATATTGCGTATTCAATTAATTAATATTTCTAAAAAAGTGAAAAATAATGCTATTGACAATAATACGTACTATAAGCTTTATCCATCTGCTGCAATATGTCCTAAAATCTTTTGAAATATAAAGCTGCATAAAGAGAATGAACCATTACATTTAATGGTGGATTTCAGAGAAGCATTCTATTATGAAACAAGTTGATTAATTGAGAAAATGCTACAAGAAATACTTGGCTTTGAAAAATATACAATATCTTCATCATTTGAATTTGTTGGTAAAATTTGGGATGTGGTTATTGATAATAATGATGTTATATGTATTTTAGATGTTAGAGAAATGTACGGAACAATTGATTAAATAACATATAAAATTATTTCTAATGTATTAAAGTTAAAAAATGTTAATGTGAAAATAATAAAGTTTATAATTGATTCACTGAATTTTATTGATAAAAACATTTATGCAGTTTTTAATAAGGATTTCTATAGAATGGATAATGGTTGGCTAATAGGTCTACCTACAGTCACTCAAATATGCAATTTTGTAATTTCAACATATGAAAAAATTGTTTTGAAAAAGGTTTATCAAGATGGTACTACTGTATATTATAGGTATGTGTATGATGTATTTGCATGTGGTAAACAAGATATTATTAAAGAATTGTTCAAGGAATTAAATAATTTAGATGGTTTAAAATGGATCAAAACAAATGAAAAGTCAATGTGTGGTCCAGTTTCTAGATCTTAAGATAACTAGAAATAGATGTAAGCTAGTTTACTGCATGATGATTAACCAATAAAAAAAAGAGGGTACATTCCATATAAGTCAATGGTACCAATATCACATAAAACAGTAGGTTTGAAGACTTTTTTGTTTATAAAGAACAGTTTATGTAATTACATATCGGATAAAGGTAAAAATATTGAAATTTATATGAAGAAATTATTAATATTGGATATAATTATTATCTTGTATATAATACTATTAAAAGTTTTAATAGGAAATATAAAAATAAAAATATAAATAATAAAGTTGATTCTACTACTATGAATAGAAAAATATGGATATCAATACCATATATTTCAAATGAACAAGTGAATTTTATAAGAGAAATATATATAGATATATGTAAATCACATTTTATGCATCTCCTGGATTAAATAAAATAATAAATAATTCAAAAGCTAAAACCTCATTCTTAAATCAAAATTGCATCATATATAAATGGAGATGTAAATGTGGTAGTGTATATATAGGGAATCAAGATGTACAATGGAGAAAAGAACTAAAGAACACTTGCTGTTATTAAAAAGAATTCAAAAAACTAAACAAAATTGTAATGGAAATGATAATGTTTCAACATTGATTTTTTATGATCATAATAGATTATGTATATATGGTTTCAATTTTGATTATAATATCGTGAAAATATTACAAATTGAGAAAATGTAAATATCAATGAATTGTGGGAAGGTTAGACTTTGAAAGTGTATATGAAGATATCTTAAAAAAAATTAGTGTTAGTTGACAAATATTACAAAGCTAGTCAAAAGTGCTCCTAGATAGATATAAAAACGTTTAAAGTAGTATTTTATATATATTTATTTTACTGTATTTATTAATGTTTAATAACAAGATTACATATATAACTTTGAAGGAATATAGGTATCGAAAAATAATAGCATTATATATACATATTTGTGTGATCATCAAATCAAAGAATTATGTTCTATAGGCTGTCAGATAATCAGAGAATGTAAGTGATAAATAACATTGTAAAAATAACAAGAATAGGCAAAGCCAGTCCAAATAATGGTGGCATATTTTTTATAGTGACAAAAGTTTTGTGTAAAAAAAAAATAGAAGCTGGATTTTCACCATATAATCTTTTCTGTAAATATGTATAAATCTGATACTCACAAATAATGGACATCTAAATTGTTTCCCATGAAAATGTGGATAACTGGGTTTCACAACACCACCATTTTGCTGATATGTATGAACTGATCTTAACAAATATGCCAATACAATATATGTAGAAACACAAGTTATTTTACTTTTTTATAATTTTTATTTCATGACAGAAATGTAAAATACACACTATTCTATTAGTGGTTAATAATGACCTCTTTTTCTACTGTAGAACCATCTCTCTAAAAGTAAAACAGTGATTCTGACCAGAGGTCCACTCAGCCAAACATTAGTTGTAAAAATCTAATTGCACTACAATCTAGAAGCCAATGATCACTCAATGTTTACATAAAATCAGTTCTAGAGTAAAAAAAAAATGTTACTGTCACCTAATGCACATTAGAGAAGACATGGCCATGTGTTTAATATGTAATGTAGCATCTGGCTTTATCTTTCTCTGAGAGTAAAATTTTATATCTTATTTTTACATAAGAACACTGACTTAAAACAGAATCAAATATGTTAAATGAAATTAATTAAAATGAGTGTACTTTCAATGCATGTTCATCATAATCATGCACATGCATTGAAAGTATAGCTCCTTTAATTAATTGTATTTAACATATTTAATCTCTGTTTTGGTATTTTTGTATTACTATTAATAATGACAGTGTATCGAGATATTTCTAACACAGGATTATGAATTTGTATTTGTTCTTATAAATAACATATAATACCAACATTGAAATTTATCATCATCATGCTATGATCTGCTAAAAACTTATTTTTTACAATTGTTTCTAATTTGAAGTAATGAAATAAATATATATTATACTTTTCCCATATATTTTATTTCTCAGTATTTTCATTCTATATATTTATTGCAGTTTTGTTATCAAATATTTGTGCAGCTACTTCCTAATTGAACTTCACACTTCATTACTGATTTAGAAATAGCATACTATTATATTTTATATTTTAAATTATTTTTAATAAACTTGCATTAATTTATAAAGAAAATCAAATAAAACAATAACAGTGGTGATATAGTCCCTTATCTTTTATTTTCTTGCCATTTTATTTATTCTCTGAACTGTAAAGCTTGTTTACTATATTTGCTGCTAGCATATTCAGGATGAAGAGAAGCCAAAAGAGAGAAAGAGATTAGCATTATCACAGTTACCATGGTAACTATCTGGAAGATGCAAAAATTACATCTAAATGATTAATCTGGTTTAAAAATATATTTTTTTCCCCTCAATTTAAAAAAAAAAATCTCATAACTCTTTGCAATATTTATATATATAAAAAAATAAATTTGTTAATAAAAATAATGTATTTTTCATTTTAACAGATCAAAAGAAAACTGGTCACAGTGAGAAAATAACCTGACCAACATATGGTGGGAATAGAATATTTCTTTTTTTCTAAAAAATATTTTTCAAATCTATTTAAATTTTCTTCAAAAATGATAAAAATAAATCAATTTTTATTATCAATATTTTGCAGCTGGAGATTTTTCTGCATTTCAATCCATTTAGGCAAACATAATGAACTATTTTGAAAAGATTAAAAGAAATTAATTTAAAAATAAATAAATGCATAAATTCTTTAAAATAAAGAAATACATGAAAAAAAAAAAAGAATAAATTATATAATAATTTAGTTTAACTTTTTGCAACCTAATATAATAAATTTGTGAAATAATATATAAAACTCCATCCACTATTGAACGCAGGTTCACATATTTTGATCAAGACAATAGATACAACCTTAATAAAAATCTACCATTAATGTATTCATATATTTTATTTTACTATTTGATATTTGAAAATGTATCATAAAATAATGAAAATGGTATTTTAGTACAAACAGATGTTTATGTTATATCATTATTAGTAATAATTGAACACTGCTTGTCATTGTGATATCATAATTTATTTTAGAATCTTATTTTTAAAGATACATGATCAAGTTTAATGAAGTCTGAAATTTAAAGTTACATGATAAAATAATGAGACCATTACAACATATTCTAACTCCTTAAATCATAAGATGTATTAGAATAAATATTATCAAATGAATTCCTAATGACATATCTATCTGATATTTTTCCTGCATGTCCCGCTTTATCTTTTGTTTTTAATCCTATCAGTACTTACTTTTTTATTGTGATAATTGAGTTCTATTATCTTAGTACTATCATTCTCAAAAATTATAAACATATATCTCGATTTATGATTGTATACCAAAGGTAATAAGTTAATGATAAATTCCAAATTAAAGGTAATAAGTTACTTTAAAATTAGAATAATAAAAGCAATGACTAATCAAATTGTTTAAAATAAAAAATGTATTAATATTCTCTATTTAAAATAAAAAATGTATTAATATTCTCTATCATATCTTTCTAATGAAAATAATTAACAGTGTACTTCTTTAAAATAATCCTCATAATATTAATGATGACTATCTCTTCTACTATTAAAATCCATATTTAAGTTCAATATAAAACACCCTTTTAAGAAGTCTTGCATTATTCATTCATTATGAAGATATGATTTTGTAATATGGACTCTTACAATATCCCATCCAGTTAATTGAAGAATATATTGATAAGTTTTATGATCTTGCCATTATATTTTTAAAATTTCATGGTACATCTTTAAATGAAACTTTTATAATGCCTTTATATTGCAATGACGGAGTATCCAAGTCTCATTTCCATGTAATAAATTAAGTAAAATGACAGCTTTATATACAATAACTTAGATACATTACTTATTTTCCCTTGATGAAATATCCTATCTTTTAACTAATTAAAAGTAGCAGCAGCACATTGGTATCTATATGTATCTCAATATCTAAGTCCATCTTTCTACTTATAAAACTATCAATGTATTTAAATTGGTTTACATTCTCATGTTGATAACTATCCAAACTAAAAGTTATTGAGGATTTTTCTTCCATCATTGATTGATAAAGAATTTGAGTTTTTTTGAACATTAATGATTAAATAAAAGACATTAAATGTTGCATTCAAAATATTAAGTGCATTCTGTAAATCATCTTTTGAAATGGAAAAAATAGCACAATTGTCAGTATACTGATGATGAAGTTCCTATTTTTGTGTTTAATCAATTCGAATTAAAAATTTCACAGTCAAACCTATATAGTATCTTGATTCTTAGCTCATTAAGACACTTATAAACAGTCCAAAGATCACTGTCATAAAAACTGAAAGCAATGTTGAAACAGGTACACATCATTTTTTAACACCAATTGCACTTTATCTTATTGCATTATAGAAGTTTCGTAATACAAATAAATTTTGGTGAACAATCTACTCATTTCAAACAGTATCATAAACTTGTTCAATTAACTGAGTCAAATGCCTTGACTAAAACAATAATATAGTGCTTCTGAATTCTCTAAAACCATATGGAGTCTCTAGTAACCATTTACTTTATTACTGCAAACAAAATCCTTGGAAATACTTTTGCTGTAGTTGATAATAATGATATTCTACAATAATTACTGCAATCTTTTCTATTCCACTTGTTTTTAGTTTTAGAAGGAATTTTATTCAAGGAAAAATATATCTACAGACATCTATTATTTTTGAAGTTAGCATATTATCAACACATTTTAAAACTTCTCCAGGTATTTCATCAAAGCAAAAGTCAACCTAATGATGATGATTATATATAGTTAATAATTAATAAATATTTAATTCTAATATATTGAGTTCAAAATGAATAAAATGTTTATAAAGGTAAAATTTCTGTAAATTAATAAATATGCAGTTTGTTTTATGCAAAAGCATATAATATTTAATATATATAGATGTTGTAGTTAAGGTGTTAGGAATCCAATAAAGATTTATCTTTTTAACTTTTTAATCTGGAAATATGTTATATTTAATTTTTTTATATTTTTGATTAGAACAAAAAAAAGCAAATCTATATTTAAGAAAATTGGAATATAAAAATATGAAATTTAATTAAGAGCTTATCAATAGAAATAAAATTTATGGCTCACATTTTTTATTTAAAAAAAAAGAATCAGAAAAGATTTTCTAAAAAGTTCAGTTTATATATAATGTAACAATATGAAGTTGGAGTTAATATAAATTCAAATAAAAAATGGTTAACAAAATCAAATACATACATTTAATAACTCTCAGTCTATGATGATGATCAAAATGTTCTTAATACTGAAAGTTAAATATACTGATTCCAAAAGTATTTTCAATTTCTTTGTTTAGATTCAATTTAAAATTAATCTTTAGGTACTAATCTCTTCTGTATATTTTACTATCATTGATCATAATCACTTTAATGTAATTCCATTATCCTTATCTATCCAAAATGGATTGCATGGCTTCCCAGGGTTAGTGATATAGTAAAGATTTATGTTTGAAATGAGTTCACACAGCAAATATAAACTAAATTGGTTAATAAAAATAACAATTTATTTACAATAAATAAAAAAAATATAAAATCACTACTTATACATTTGCAATTAACACAATAAAGGAAATAAATTATAAAAAAATACAAAATATTAAATCGAATAAACATTAACATTAAGTCTTATAATGAAATAGAAAAAAAGCTCTTACCAGATAATAAAATGTTTTAAACCATGATTTTTGTAGAGAATATAAGCTTATTATATATATATATGTGCACATTTTTAATGATAATCTTTATTAATCCAGTCCTGATTGTGATTATCCTCTTCAGGTATCAGTGATGGTAGATAATATGCATGAGTCCCACAAGAGATAGATATATGATAGGTATTATGGCAGAGTCCATTTCTTTCCTTATGGAATTTGACTGGTATACTTTTAATTTTCTGGTTACTCATGGTAAATAGTCTTTTGCTACCTAGTTAACATACTTACTGAAGTGGATGGAGTATTAAAAAATACTTTGAAATAGTCAGCAAGCTAGAGATATCCCAAACTATTCTGAGTGAAACTATTTTAACCAACAGTTCTGCTTTTTAGCAACTATTTTTCTGTCGGCATTTTCTCTTCTCTTTCATGGAATCAATCTGTACCACTTTTTTCTCAACACAAGATTAGACTACTCTCATTTTTCTATTCCAACCTATTTATATCCTCATAATTCTTATAATATGTTTACATTAACATTTAATGTGTAATTAAATCTATATTAATTTATATCAGGATGTTTTTAAACACTATCTTTATCCAGAATTTATGATCTGATTTAATATATTTTTTCATATGGTTTACATAAATGCCTTCTACATTCATTTAATTATATAAATAAGTATAAAATAGTTTTTATTATTAGATTAAAAAAAAGAGACATAAAAGAAAATTATTCTGAACTCTGAATTCATTCTCTAACTTTTTCAGTTTTATTGCTTTATGGTTTTTAATAAAGTATTTATATTTGCCACTCAATTTACTACAAGAAAAGGCAAATTATTTCTTTAAGCCCCCATCCAGTAAGAAAATCTAAAAGGGTTACAAAATATAATACATTTTCTTAAACTACACAATTCAAATTCATTTACATGCACTAAAACTTAAATTAAATTATCCAATTTATTTTTCTTGCCTTACTGATCATTACTTTACTAATTATATTTTTACAAAGTACTTTTATTATACAAAATATTTGTTAGTATCATACTTTAAGACTCATTTCTTTTTTAATTTCTAAAACTAGTGTAATTTAAGCTAAACATACATTTAAGAAGCATGCATACACACATGACAATATCAAATTTTATTAATTAATCTATTAGACTCTTTGATTAAGCTGTCTTTACTACTTTCTTAATCATGCAGTTTTGTAATACAACTAATTCAAGCTGCAATCAAATTTGTATTGTTATATACTATAACCAAAAAAACCTCACAGGTGACACTTTTTAAAAACTATTTTCTAACTATGAAGCAATAATGTGAGAGTCTCAAGATTGTGCGATCAACAAGAGCAAAAGACAAGCGGTTAAGACAAATGTTCAATGTGGAAGTGCAATTACAAAAAGTAACTTGCAATGCATATACATTCTATTTCCACATAAAATAAATGTTAATACTATTTTATAATTTAATAATATATAAATGTTAATATAATAAATTTCTCAGGGTATTTTGGCATGTGTGTTATACTACTTTTAATAAATTTTAAACAAATATTTTCTAATATAATATTTCTTAGTCAAAAAACTAATTAAGTATAAATTAATCTGTGTTTAAACTAAGGCTAGCAATTTTAAAATAATGTTAACTAATAATTTATCTTAGGATTATGAATCAATTGCAATCATTTACATAAAATCATAAATAAATGTATGGATGTAAAGTTTATTCATTAACTTAGTGTATGTAAATAATATTTTGTTTAAATCGCATGTTGTTATTAAATTAGTAATGATTGAAAGGTTGCTATTCTTCCACATGCACCTTACTATTACTTTCAGACAGCCAATAACTGTTAAAACAGCGGTCTGAGGAGCGATCAGGCCTAAACACATGACAGAGATTTTTTGACAAGAAAAGAATGATACCACTCTTCTCTTTTACTTAACTTTTATACATATAAGCCAGTCTTAAGCATCTTGGCTTGAAAGCATGAATATATAAACATATACATTTATTACTCACTGAGTTATTAATTTATCCATATTACAGCGTGAAATCTTAGATTGATAAATGTGAAAGGGAATTTTATGTACATCTTCTTATCCTATATCTTTGTATTTCAGATAGCAAGAATAACAATAACGATGTATCCAATCTAAATACATTTATGTGTAATCTAATATCTTAAATATGATCTTTATTTCAAAAATATGCAGTGATGATGTTTTTTTTTATAATGACAAAATAAAAGTTTAAATTAACAATTGTTTTATTATAAAATATATAATAAATTATAAATAAATAATAACAAATGTAATTAATTCTACAAAATTCTATAAAATACCTAGCAAATATTAATATTTATTCTCTAAGTCTAATCTAAACTTGGAATATTAAAGTGCATTGTCCTTAATTGGTTTATTCCAAAAACAAATCAACCTTACTTAAAAACTCTGAATTAATCTTTCACACTTTTAAAAACAAGTGAAATTATTTGCTTAGTACTCCTAAATGATATTTTAAAAATATGGCTTATTTATTATATGTTAATATCCTTTACAGGATTCATTTGTTAAGTTTCTATCTTACATAAAGACTTAATAATTCATTAGGAATAAAAATCTACTAACAAAATATAATTCACATCATTAGGATGCCTTATTGCATACTATAGCATTTTAAAAATTAATGCAAATATATAGGAACTATGCCTAAAATATTCCTAATTATCTAATTAAGAATGATTAACTCCTTATAAATTTGAGGTTCAAACTTAAAAACCAATAAAACATATAATAGATTCAGTATAACAAATTTTATATAAGATAAAGTTAGTCACATTAATACAATCTAGTGCCAATATAAATCATATAATCAATCATTTCCAATATCATAAATAATACAATTTATTAATGGTTACCTGTACATTCATATTATAATAAAGTTCACTAAGTAATCCATCAGTTTATACTTTAATATTTATATATGATTAAAACTTATCCCATGGAAATATTTACACTTGTATAATATTCCAATGTTTTTGGAAATTCAGTGAAACATTCTAATAAAAGCATCGAAGATTATATTAAGCACAATTAAATTCCTTTTGTAAATTTAAACCTTGTTGGAACTTAATATGAAGATGAATAAAATTCCATTAAGCACATTTATTAAACCAATATAGCTTATTTTTAACACCTTAATCCATTTTAGGGCTTGCTAATAAATTTGACTTTTATAATATTTAAATATTTGCATTTATAATCCATTAGCGATATTAAAATATTTGGCATTTATAATCCAAAAGAAATTCTTCAAGCACATTTATTATATGAAGGAGAAGCAATTTAATCCATTTGAAAAAAACACTATAATTTTATATCCAAAAAATTGGTATTCATCATTTCTTTCATTACAAATATTTTATTAATCCATTAGTTTATAGATATTTAATCCATATTGCTATATATTCCAGGTTATTTATATTATATATGATCAAGAAATAGGCTATAATCCATAAAAGTATTGATTCTATTGACTTTAATTAAAGTTTAGCATTTTGCCAAGTTATGAAATTTATGACTGTATATTTGGGTTGAAACTTATTATTTAAAGTTTTTCTTTCAATAATTCATAATGAAATAATCCATAATATTAAGACAAGATATTCACATTTTTTAAGTGAAGAGGAAAGTTGTTTCATCATTATTTTAAATAAAGATATAAGCAACTTTTTTGAAGTTATTAGACATATTTTAGAAAATATCAGCTATTTCACCATTACTTTAAAATGAAAAGACTAGCAATTTGATTGAAGTTATTAGATGAATTCCAAGAGTAAATTTATAAAATTTCCATTAACAGATGACTGCAATAAATGAAAATGTTTTGAAATAATAATCAGTGTTTCTTGTTTATTTGTTGTTGTTTTTTCAGTTAGAGGAGAAGAAGACATTTTTTGTCAAACTAAGGCAAAATGCTTAGATTGGGTTGATCTACTCGACCATGCTGATGAAGGCAAACAAGTTTAACATGTCTAAGTTTTGAATGCACTAAACTTTTGTGAAGATTGGTTGTTTTTTCTAAACACTGGTATTTATACCTTTTGATCAGCTGATGTCTGGATTAAATCACCTTTCCTGTTACGCTTTGGCATTTCCTTATTTTTCTGGGAAAAATTGGAAGAATTGTCAAGATTACAAAAAATTCAGATGATAGATGCTGTCTGATTTTGAATTAATGTGGCAATTTTTCAGACACACTTCAAAATGAAGAGAAAATAATAATAATAATTTCAAACTTTTTAATAGCTTTAAAATAATTTTACAATCATTTATTTAAAACAAATAATCTATAGAACTTAAAAGTTCTGATATTTATTTTAATTAATTTTACATTGACCTTTTAATTAAATCATACTATTAAATAAATACCTTTTACCTTACTCAAATTAAATCTATTTTTTCTAAATCAAACTTAAATATAAAAACTGTTTGTTCTACACCTTAAGTAAAATGTAATCTTAAATGTAATTACTTTCCTTTAAAATATTCTGTGTTGTAATGTCAGATTTATTATTCTATCCTGTATTTCTTTATAAAATATTTATTTTAGGTGTGTGTGTACCTCTATTTATCTAAACAATGTGATGGTGTTTTTCTCTAATAATAATAATGACAAAATACAAATGCATGTATTTTTATATAAAGCATTCATTAGAAAATCTGCTTACGAAGACATTTTTAAATCCTTTATAAAATTATATTTTGTCTTAAGCATTAACCTGAGGAACTTTTGAACTTGATTTTGATTATGTTATATGCTATCTAAGTAATGATAGTGGTGATTATATTTCCTTAACCATAAAAATAAGACAATAAAAGTTTTACAGTTTTTGAGTTATACTAGATAATTAATAATAACTGTAAGGTTACAATATATATATATATAAATAATGTTAATATGTAATGAATTGGATGGATCAGCAATATATAGTAGCTTATACACATTAATGGAGCCCCTTATAATTTTTTTTTAATCTCATTTGAAAAAAGCATGCACATATAATATTTTTCTGACACATCAATTCAGAGTTACAATTTTAATTATACCTGTAATTTTTAATCAAACCATTTTAATAAATTATTTGTTTTTGTTATTTAAAACTAAATTTAATATCCAGGCCATTCTTATTTAAGTCTTATCTCATTTCTATTATGTATTCAAGTAGCTTATTAATATTATTGAGTGTGCTTATGCTTTAATCTGGAGAATAAGTTAACAGGGAAGTAATTAGAATATCATAAGAATATTACTTCATTATGTGCAATTTTCTGTATCCGGATTATTGATGATAATCAGGAAATAGAATCCATTTTTTTTAGAGCTATTCGATGTGATTTTTACAAATGGGAATACATGATTTGATCATCCTCCTCCTAATCATTAATTGAGAACAAAGTTTAGGATCTTTTCTAAGTTTAATAATATATTTAATATTTTTTTAAAAATGTTGTCCTATATATGATAATTACAAATAAAATACATATCTCCATGCAGATATTCATTTTTCTCTTCATTATGATATATATAATTATATATTTACAATCAGATAAAATAAATATAATAAATAAAATACTCTGGAATAAATCCTTCAAAATATACCAATATAAAAATAAAAAAAAATCAATAATAGCTAACACAAACAAAAAAATCTCATTAAAGTCATACGACACTAATGTTCCCATGTGAATGGCCAACTTTCCATAATTTATGTATATTCACACAATTGTATTGCTTATTTAATATGTTGTCTGTCATATTTATAAAATATGACTCTTTGATTTTTCTTTTTTTTCAAATCATTTTCCACATATAAAATAAAAATATTATCAAAGCAAAAACCTTTATTACAAATAACTTGAATGTTCAGCAAATACAGATTTAAATCTATCCACAGAATAATACAATCATCAGATTTTCAATGGTATGGATAGCTGAAGAGTTGGAGGGTGGAATAGATTGAAGCCTATCCATTAAAGTTTGAAGATTTGCTATCTTAATATAAACTGAACAGTGATTATATAACTCTGGGAAAGGATGATCTGGACCAACTGATGAATACTGGTTCCGCATAAAATAAGTATATTGGAATTTTTTTTTTTTTCATGTGTGTGGTCATGTACACTGATTGTATAAGAAAGAGTGAATAGCTGAAGGGTGCTTGAAAGTCTGTGTTTAAATCCCCAAACATCTAAACTCCAAGTATATAAATTATATTTATATTTAAATATTATATTAAAGTTCATAAATCGTGAATTCTTTTTGTCAATACATATTTTGTCTCACCAATGTAACTGACTCCGCAATCGCACATCACTTTATAAACAATATTACTTTTATTTATTTTATCAACAACATTCTTTTCATTAATAAATAATTAATCGATTAGTATTTGGGCTAACATTAAAATGAGCATAAATTAATTATGTAATTCTATTATACACACTATTATTTATATATGGTAATGAAATCTATACTTTCCCTTTAATATTTTTACTCCTCCATCTATGTGTAAATATATATAATATAAATAAAATATCCTCCCTGTTATATCCTACTTTCAATAAATCATTAGCATATGTTTCAATATTGGATAATTTATCACTCTGAAACTTACATCAAATATTATTTCTATAACAAAAATTTTCTAAATCCAGTTAATTTATACATAAAAGAAACATGTGACTTGAAATGTACAAACTCTCCAATTGATAAGGGTTTTATGAATATTTTATAATTGATTACAACATATTAAACAAGAAATAGAATTGTCTGAATATACATAAACTATGGAAAGTTGGCTATTCATGTGAAAACAATAATGTATGAATTTAATGAGATTTTTTTTTTTTATTGTTTAAATTTTAACTGTTAAATATTATTTAGGATGGCATACATTGCATAAACTGATTATGGCTATTATTGATATATATAAAAGACCTATTTTGCGGGTTCATCCGTGTTAAAAATTTTACAACCGGTGAAAATCTTCATTTCAACACATATATATATATATAGGATAGTGAATATTGTAGAGTTTATCCTAGAGATTTTTGATAATTAAATGTTTGTATATTTATACAATATCATTTTAAAAAATTATGAGTATGCTAGCAGATTGGTTTCTATATGAATTTAATCTAGTTATCTAATCCACAGACTCTCTTTTCCATGTTATTATAATAAACTTAATTATTTTATCCATCAATGCCACTGTGATTTATCCATTTATTGACATCTTTTTTAATGGCAAATTCTATTTCAGATTTTTTCTTTTTTCAGTGATATAAAAATTGAAATATTATAATAAAGTGTTTTAATAAAATGGCAAGGAACCCGTGTGTGTAAAAATAAAAAAATCAGATATATTAATCTTTAACTGAGGTTTAAAGCTTATATCTGTGCTAGAGATAGTCTCTAGTTTTGATAATGATTAGTAATAGTCATTATTGTATTTATCTAAAATGGATGGCGTCAAAGTTGTGAGTAGAGGGAAGTTACTCTAGAATAATACTCTTCATGTAATAAAGATATATATGAGCGATAATAACCGGGCCAACTGATGAGTGCTGGTTCAGCATGAAATGCATCTTGGGGGTCATTAGTTTTTTTATTATATCTTTATTTATATGAATTTAAAAAGAATGGGGAAGTATGGAGGTGTTTATTATATCTATAAAAATATTGTACTACTGATGGTATATATATATATGGTATGCATATATATTTTTGTATTTGCAATTCATTATAATAAAATAATTATATTGTGAAAATAACATGTTTTATTTATCACACAATTTTAGATTTTTATAACAATAACTTTACATGAAAAATAATAAGCATTCAGTAGGAAATTAATCATTTTTTTCAAAATGATTTGTGCTTAGAAAAATAAATAAATGCAAAGAAGTAAAAATAATAATTTATATATTACCTATTCTGAACTGCAATGGTTTCACTCTCAAGAATTCTTGATTTTGGTGTGATGGGTCTTTGAATGGGTTCATCTGCATTTTGAACTTGTTCAAGTTGCTAAAGTAAAAATAATATACAGTTTTTCACTTAAATATTATTTTAGATATAAATAACATTAATCAATAAACATTAAACAATACAGCTCATCTTATCTTACAATCTTTAATGTATACTCCTCATGTTATATGACTGACATCTATTTCAGTTGTTCTTGTTTCTAATTAAAAACAACTTTTGTTTCAGTCATGAGACAGCAGAGGAAATGAAAATGGCAATAATATAGCAAGTGTTTTTGCATACTGAGTGACGGGGGGGGGGGATTAACAAGGATCCATAAAATTATTCAATGGTATCTACAATTCCAAGGCAAAAAATGTTCCTGTAAAAGAAAAGGCCTTGGGTCATAAAGAATATTAGGGGAAAAAGCCAGAGAAGCAATCCAGTGGAATTGGTCACAAATATAAATAATTCCTCAAAGTAAATGATAATGAAAGAAATCTAATTATGGCTGCTATGGAAGAAATAATAAATTAAAAGAAGTAAATTGTGATTAACTATTGTCACTTAGTAATCTGAAATATGTAAAACAATTTTTGGTATATTGTACCATTTTGATTTCTATGTGATATAATGAGTGAAGTAAAAATTATGGCTTTTAATTAGATTTTTTAAAAAAAACACAGACATCCTATCTAGTATTGCTTTAAGACAAATATTTTTAAATTTGCAAATACTAAATCTTTAAAATACAGATATTCTTTATGCATATAAAAAAAGATTAATTGAAAATATATCCCTGTGCTTGATGATAGTCACAATAGTTAAAAGTCCCTAAAGCAAAACTGTTCCTGCCATTTTTGGTGTTCAAATGTCACATGATTTCCAAATTACATGAAAAGATCCAATGGTGTCTAAAATAAAATTGCTTAATAAAATAAAATATTGTTCAAGATATAACAGTGCTCTATAGCTTTAATATCTATAGGAATCTACTTTTTAAGTTAACAATTGAGTATAGATACTATACCTAAATTTAAAAACTGAATTATTTGACAAATAAAAATTTAAAAAATCTTAATAAACAATTTATAACATTTCAGATAAAATTAATAAATATATTAGACCTTAAAGATTTAGTAAATACTGATTGCATTGCAATTTTGCAGATAATTGAAAAAGAATTAATAAATGTGTTGAACAAATTATATAATGTAAAACGAACACCCTAAGCACATGCACTGTAACGTTGTTATAATATTTCACCAATGCCTAGGTACAGTGCTCTCAGATCCAAGGCTCTTCACTGACATGGGGATATTGGATGAGTAGGCACTAGATGGGAATTTTATGCACAAGCCTTCTGGCATCCATTGATTACTCTAGCTTGCTGTGTGTGGCAATACGTATAGTGAGTTTTGCCTGTTTTAAAACAGTTATACACAAGTATAAGAAGTGGTGGTCATGTGATGTTTACTGAAAATACTCTGAAACCAAAGCACAAGATAGAGACTTTTGAATAGATAGGAGCACCAGTTTATCTTTTATACCTAAATTCTATTATATAGTCCAATCTAAAGCATCTTATTTTGAGAGTGTGAAGATATTTTTTTATTCATGTGACATCTATTAATTTCTTTCATACATTAACATTCATGAAATTTTTCAATTTACTATGCATTAATATTACGAACTATTAGAAATTATGTGATATTCAATTTTATTTACTAGCGCAGAAATTTATTTAATTTAAACAGAAGGGATTTACACCCTAAGCACACATGCTGTAGTGTTGTTATAATATCTCAATGATGTCTTGTTGAGTGCCGAGGATATTCTCAACCAAAACACCAAGAGTTTATCCTCACTACTCAACAAGACAGAGTTGAGATATAACAAAACTACAGTACATGTGCTTAGGATGTAAATCCCTTGTGTTTAAATTACTTATGATCTCTGTGCTAGTAAATAAAATTCAATATTACACAATTGAACAAATTATGTTAATTAATTTGGAAAAACAATCAAAATTTTATATATAGAAAAAAATCACTTTATATTCATATACCAAAGAAAGCAGCCTTGGCAGAGTTTGATAACTATCATAAAATCATACTTAAAACTACATGCAAGTAAGATTGGAATAAAATAATTCATCCATACTATAAAAAAAAACTTTCAGGTTTACAAGAAGGTTCAACCAAACAAACAAACAAACAAAAACCCAAACAAACAAGAAACATCATTTGGAAATGTGCTAACTAATTATTTAAAAATACATATATATCAAAAAGAAGTACTATGCTAAAATACAGATGATAATAAGAAAATGAATGAACCAAAAAATCTTATTATTCTTATAAAAAATATCTATATATGATTGGAAGCTACAATTAAAATAGCTATTAAAAATAATGAAGTTTCACATATAAAAAAAAGTAGATAAGACCATATATTGTCACCCTGCTATTCAACTTGTTTATTGAAAATATATATATAAACAGATTGTAAAAAGTCAAGATTAAGAATTGTTAAAAAATTCCATCAACACTGGCACACTCATAGTTGAAATGAAAAAGTTTTGTAAATATTTATTAGAAAAGTAAACATAAAACATAGAGAAAAGAAAGATTAAGCCAATAGAGAGCAGCATCATTGATTTTAACACTAATAGTGAAAGTAGAAAATGCTCAATCGATCATTTATCATCAATAAATATTCAACAATCAAAAGATTCATTGCAGTGAATACTCATAATGATTAAAAAGCCTGAGAATAATTTTTTAGATGCATAATATTTTTAAAAACTAAGATCAAAATTACTCTAGCATAATTTTTCCCATAAACTTTATAAATGTGAAAGTTGGTTATTCAATAGGCAGGATAAAATACTGAAATCTTTTAAGTGTGGTATAAACAAGATATATTTATTTATTGTCTGAAGCATGAGCATCAAATTAAAATTGTCTTAAATTACTTTTAATTCTTTAGAAAAGGGTACATGATCAGAAAGATTGACTTTAGAAGTTCATAATAATAAATGGGTCATTGAAGAAATTTAAACAAAAATCAACAGATGGGAGACTGCTTTGAAGGAATGTTAGTCATATGATCACTAAGAGTTGTAATTAAATTATTATTTAATAAAAATATAGTAAAGTAGCATTTATAATTAATAATAGCCATAAAAAATTTAAATGTAACTATATTTTACTTGAATTACTTAAATTTTGAACTTATATTGCTAAATTTTAAAAATGATACTAGTTCACTTAAAAGGAAGGGGGGGAGGGCATTCAAACATATTCTGACTTTATTCTATTTTTAAATTAAAGTTTATATAAGCAATAACGGAGTTATTTTTTAAATGAGATTCATTTTCAATCAATAAATATATATATAAAAAAAGAATAATACAAATTCTATTTTACATTAAAATTAAAAAATAATACTGAAATAATAAATATCAATATTGTTGATTAGATAAATAATTTTCTTTTGTCTTACCTAAAATAAGCTATGTCGTTATTATTACTTTTTTGGTAAACACATTCATCACATTTATTTCATTTAATGTTAATAAGCATAATCGAGTTTTAACTTGTCAAAAATAGGATGATTTTTGAATTGACCATATCATAAATAGGTATGAAATCTTTTGTGCTTTAATTAATGCAAAAACAATAAATTCAATTTAATGCTCTTCATTACTTCAAGAGATTTAGGTTCAATATTACATTTTAACAATATTAGTTACACAGATTAAAATATTAAGTTTAAATATATTTATTAACAAATAGAAATCATTTATGGTAAATATTTCCAGTATATTCATTGCTTATTTTTTAATGCCCAATATTTATTGTTTAGATACCAGGGTAACTGGATTTATAATTTTTTTCCAGTTCAAAAGACAATTTACATAATATACTTAATATTTTGAATGCCACATTCAAATACTTTGGTTTAATAATTAATGTTCAAAAAAGACAAGTTTTTTTTTTTATCATCCAGTGATGAAAAAAAAAAGAAAAAATCCTCAGCAATTTTTAGCTTGGATATTATTTTATCAAGTAGAAAACATAAACCAGCTTAAATATCTTGGTAGTTTTATAAGTAGAAAGGTGGGCTTAAATGTTGAAATAGAATACAGACTCCAATATGCTTCTGTAGCTTTTAACAAGTTAAAAAATATTTCATCATTGTAAAATAACTACTGCAATTAAATTAACTATATATACAACTGTTATATTACTTAATTTATTGTATTGAAGTAAGACTTGGATAATGCAATATAAAGTTATTAGAAAAGTTTAATTTAAGTATGGTTCATAAAAATTTAAAAATACAATAGCAAGATTAAAAAAAATCAATCAATATTTTCTTCAGCTTGCTGGATATTTTATACTACAGAGTCTATAATTGTAAAATCACATTTTTGTTGGATCAGGCATATAAAACAAATGAACAATGCAAGGCTTTCTAAAAGTATTTTTTAATGAACATGAGCATAGTTTTCATAGAAGAGGTAGGCATCACCCACGTTATAAAGTTTATCTCAAAGAAGTGCAATATCAATTGGGAAAGTATGACAGAGAATAGAATACATTGGAAAGTAGTCATGGTGTTGAAGTATTTTGTAAAGAGAAGTCTTACGCTAAAGAAATTAAAAGACAACATTGTAAAATATCAAATAAAAAGAAAAATGGACAAGTATGTTCTGTATGTTCTGCCTTCTTCTTTTTTTTTGAAGTTTGAATCCCAAACTCATTTATGAGTAGCGGTTTATAATACTAAACAAATCAAATAAATACTTTAACTATCAGAGTATAACTAAATTTACTAGCATTTATTTACCATGATTAATTATGATAAGTTGTTGAATACCTGCAGATAATATTATCTATGGAAGCAAAGTTTCCAGATGAATAAAAACAATGATGATTATCAGAAATAATTTGATAAACTCATTCTGAGTTTATAATCTAATTTACATCCAAATAATGTACCTCCATGTAAAATTAGATTTTAAAAATTCAGTCTTTGATTGTTGTGCTAATACTATTGATCCCTTAAATTAAATAATGGATTGTTTGATGATTGTTTAGTCAAAGTATTTTTGACCTTTATTCCAAATCTTGAGATTATCTGGAAATAGTATTACTAAATTATTATAATATTCATTTATAGCAATGTGCTTGTTAAACATAGTGTAAATTCATAATAATTGAAAGCAAACTATTAAATTTCATACCAATATAAAGTTAGACTTATTTTAATAATGACCAAAATAAAAAAACTGTACTAAATCATAGCTTCGGTTTTAAAAAATATCTATAATTTTCTAAATTATTAAAAAGTTTTTAAATGATTGTAAACTAGTTTGTCATATAAAATTTGTTTTTCTATCAGTCATATATCTGACTGATTTATAGTTTCTTTAAAATTAATCATCAAAATTAGCATTAATACAATTGACTATTTCTCTACAAAGATAATTAAGTTTATGAATTATCATAATCCAAATATCAATATGAGGCAAAGAAAAGCAAATCACCTTTAAATAATCCATTGCAAATCAAAGACATCTCCAGCACCCTTCCAGAAAAAAACAGTAAGGAAGAAACCTTTACTTATCAAATCAGTCAATTGTTATTTGGTAAGGATTTTAATAATTTTTCTCCCTTGTTTTAATATCTTGCTAAGAATAGTAAGATATTCAATTTACCAATCAATAATTAAAGATTATCTAAATTAGTTAGCTATCATATTATGCTTGCTTAGAAATTCTCAACTAACTGAAAAAAATTTCCAAATTCCATCCAGATTTAGACTGCAAGTAATGGACATTACACAAAAATTGCTAACCAATATACAATAAGACACTGTAAAATACTAATTTTACCAACTTATGTTGAATTAAAAAAAAATCATCACATAACATTAATTTGATAATAACTTCAATATTCTCCATTAATAATGTTGGGAGTAAAATGTTAATATAATTGATAGTGATTGGAACAATCTTGTAAGAACTAAAGAGAATTAAATTATGTATTGACAAAGAGAAAAAATTCTCGATTAATAAATAAAAGAGGAAGTGCTGAATCATTGATTGGTAATGTGAAAAATCAAAGGTGTAGAAAGGACTAATCATTTATTAACTAAATCTATACTAATATTATAATAAAATAAAAGTAAAATATAGAAGAAATCATTGTTATTGTAATAAATATCATTTCTTGATATTGAACTTACACAATAATGAGATTAAATGTGAATAGAAAAATACTTCTGAATAGATTGAAATCCAGAAGAAAAATAGAAGGAAAAAAGCAGAAAAAATAATATCAATAAAATAAAAAAAGATCAGCGAGACAATTTAAGGAATTATTAAAATAAAAGAAAGCAATGAGTAAAAATATATTAGTAATAATTTGGAAGATAAGATTATAACATAGAGAGATATTGATAAGAATAAAGACAAAAAGGTTTATTAAGAAAATTTGGATTGAACATAATAAAAATGAAGGAATTCTGAAGAATACATGAGAAGAATAATAGCTAAATAAATAAATAAATTATCTTAAGCAAACAGGTAATTATTAGATTTTTAAAAAAGAAAGCAAGGAATAATATTTAAAGAAAACGATCTGGCATGATGTGTGAATCTGCTTTTTTGGTAAATGACTAATGATGATAACAGATAAAAATGAGCTTTATTTGATATTAAAAAAAAACAATTAGATTAGTAGCTTAACTAAAAAATGGTATCATTCATTAATATATAGTATGCATATCAGAGACTTGAAATGCAGTGGGAATTTAAAGAGTAACCTCAGCAGAAAATCTGGTATTTGAAAAAAATAATAGCTTGAGACGCAATAACATCAAGACAGATTGGGCACAACATTTTCATTCAGATGATTAAATGGAATTTATTTTCTTACATTTTGAGGCTAAAGATAATATATTTTGTACACAGAAAGCATTCAGATTTAACCTGCAATTTTGATCTCTTTTGATTATGGAAGTCGTTAATTGAATATTAATATACAAACAAAAAATTATTTCTTAAATTTAAAATAAATAAATATTTACTGTTGTTAATTTAAGTTTAAATGAACAAAAATAAATTCTACAATTACTAGACATTTCTATTTGAAAAAACTGATAAAAAAAGAAAGTTCTCCATAGTGTGAACATAAACAATGTATGTTAGCCCAACAATGTATATTGTGTATATTGATGTTAATAACGGTTGTAATGAGTGATTATAAACTGAATTATAACCAAATGATATCCCTTCAAATACTTATAGTTTATATTCAAATTAAAAGTCAAAAAATAATAAATTCTTTACAACAGCTATATAAATATCACATTTTTTTTATACATTAAAAGCCTTTTTCAGCACCTGATTTGCTGAAAAAGGCTTTTAATGTATAAAAAAAATGTGATATTTATACAGCTGTTGTAAAGAATTTATTATTTTCTGATTATTATTTTATGGAAGAACAGCATAAAGATATTAATTCTTTTTCAAATTAAAAGGAATTATCATTCTTACTGGTTCTAACTCTGATTCCTAAAATATAAAGTCTAATTGACTCTGATAACATTAGAAAATAATCAAAATATTTCGAACAGGAAACTTATGAATGCTAAGCTATCAGCTTAAATGTAAGTAAAATAATTAGTTAATAAAGTATTTTGTTAACTCATTAACATAATTCATTCTAGCATAATAATATTTATTAAGAACACCATACTGTTGTAAATTGTTAATTTTACAATAGCTGAAAAAGTAGTAAACTAATATAGAAAATAGATCAAAATAAATTAAAAGCTAATTCCACTCATTCAATTGTTGCAAACTTTGTCAATACATAATATGGATGGACTTCTTTTCTGTCATGATCCACACCAAATAAACAAGTTCATTTTTTCATTCCAAGATCAGTTTCACTTGGATTCTCATCAAAAAGATGACACTGAAGATATTATGGTATTACGCTCAAGTCAGTAATAAAAAAATAAACTGTCAAATAATTAAAGAAATTGCTTGATTAATCATTGGAATAGAATGATAGAAATACTGTCACTTGAAAAAAAAAAGTCCAAACAACTTATATTGAACACAGATTAAGATACCCTCCCTCTTTCTCTATCTATACTTTACATTATTTGGTTTACAAGATCTTATTTGTCCTTAGTTTTCTTGGTGTAATGCTGTATAATAATGCACAGTGGCCAGTTATAAAATAATGATCTGTAAATATTGTATTATTATAATATGCTACCTTTAAAATCAGTAAAAATAAATAGATATTCAGGCTAGTATATTAAGAAAATTTAATTCAAAACTATTTAAAGACTGATCTAGCAAATCTATTCATAACATTATGCATCTAATGAGTCATAGTTATAATTCCAATATTAATTAGCGGGGATTTAAAACCAGACTTTCAAGCTCCTTTAATCATAACACCCTATCTTATACAACTAATACACATGATCACATACTTGCGAAAAAGATAAATGATCTCCAATATATATATTTCATGATGAACCAACACTTATCAGTTGGTCTGAATCATCATATCCCATACATAAGTATAATCAGTGCTCATTTATATTAAAATCAAACTTTAATGGACAGGTTTCAACCCTCTCGATGGAAGGCTGAAAAGTTGGAGAGAAGAGAGAATTGAAGCATATCCATTAAAGTTTGAAGATTTGCTATCTTAATATAAGCCAAGCGCTGATTATATATGTGTGTGTGAGATGATATCTGGACCAAATGATGAAGGCTGGTTCAGCACAAAATACAAACATTAAAGATTATTCATTTTTTTCACATGTATGTGGTCATGTGTATCGGTTGTATAAGATGGAGCAGATGATTAACGGCAGCTTGAAACTCTGGGTTCAAATCCCTCTAAATAAATCCAGCTTAAAGCATATATACTATAATTGTATTTAAATTCGAATATTAATTATTATTGTGTTGGGTAATATATTACCCAACATTCATGTAACTGAACTATTGCTGTAAACCAGATGTAATTTGTTTACACTACAACTATGTCTATACATCAAGATCACTTTAATTAATGCACTGCACAATTTAACATCATTGAATAATGATATACACAAGTGCTACAAGTCTCTGAATCAAAATTCAATCTGTTATTTCTGGCACTCAAATGTATCAAGACCTCCTGAGCAACTAAAATCATTTGAGTGTATTATATTGTAATAAAAAACATATATGATGTGGACCTTTCAAAGATCAAATAATAGAAACAAGTACATACTTACATGCATACATATTTAACAAGTTTCTCACTAACTATATCAATTTCCAACCAGAGTTAAAACTCTTATATGAGTATCATAATTTTGTAAGTAGTTTTTTTAAAAATTGTATTGAATGGGATTGTCTTACTTCACATGCAAAAATTTAAATTTGCCTATAAAACTTTTGCATGAAAAATTTTTCCAACCTTAGTAATATGTCTCAATTTTCACAAACTTTATCATTTGTACATATATAAAATTTTAAAAAAATGTCATATATTTTTCTCATATTTGTTTTTTAATAATAAAGTTTTAAATTAAGTAAAACAAACAAACTATCAAAAGTTTAGTGTTTTCCTGAAGGTTTGTGAAGATGGTATTTTAGTTGTATTTATATATTGGACTATTTCCATCATCTAATATAAATAAATTTTTCTATATTCCAAATACCTTCAACTGTTAGTAATAGCACTCAGGTTAATATATGCACAATGTTTCGAGAGATATTATTCTCTCATCTTCTTCAGGTGTTGCTGGACTGACAAGTGACAATACTAGCATGGAAATCGAACCTCGACCTTTATTTTTCTAAAGACATTCAGTACTTGTATTAGATGATGGGAATAGTAAAAGTTTATTTTGTAAATTAATTTTTTTATTAATGTTAATTTAATGCAAGGATTTTTCAGTAAGAAAAAAGTTAACTTTATTGATATAATAATAAATACAGATAAAAATATGAAATATTACATCAATATTTTTACAAAACAGTGTTGAGTCTCAATTTTCCTAGTCAGATAATAATTTTAAATTGTACAACTTACATATACTTTAATTAAATGGAGAGAATTTAACTTTAAATTAGTCAAAATTACTTTGAATAGAAAATAATCAAAATCTTTACCTGTAAAAACAGATCATTCAAATTATTCATTTGTACAAACTCAAAAATGACAAAGGAGTGTTAATAAAACAGAACTAATATCTCATTACCACATTTACCAGACAACAGAATCAGAAACTTGTTAAAGCAGTATTTTAAATTCAATAAAGAACTTGGTTACAAAAAATCAAAATATCTGCAAAATAATACTGAAAAAAAAATTAATGAAATATTTTGGAGTTTTTTTTTATTTTAGCTATGCATCTCCCATTGCCATTCCATTATATTGCAATCATCCATGATGAAGAAACTTCCACCACTGACTACACATGAATTTCATGAACACTTTCATTTGTCATGGGAGTTAGAGATATTAAACATCTGAATTGTTAAGCATGTCTATATTTTAATAAAATATGTGTAATTAAACTAAGGAAAAATTAATTTAAGCAAAATATTCACAGTTTAATATTAGCATTGATAAATCTTATAATGCTTATTTTTATTTTATTTTATGTAAAAATTTATTCATTAAAATTTATAGTATTTACTTCAAGCAGGATTTATTTACATATTTTACAAGTGTTTTTTTAATTGAATCATATAATTCTTACTCATAAACAATAAGAACTATAATTAGAGCTAAGACTTTGTACAATTCATTGTAATGGTTACTCAAAAGCTAAACATCGCTTCATATCTGAGGAAAGTAAAAAAAAAATGTTTGCTATAATGAATAAATTGTTGTGCTCACATGCCTTTTTGATAATCTACTGTCATTTGAACTCTGAACTTCAGTAATGTTCAGAATTTTATAAAATATTTTTTGCTTTTAATATTGCTAATTAAATTTGCATAAAGGAAATAAGGCTTTAAGTCAGACACATTTCTAATGTAATATCTAAAGGGATTTGTACTTCTATAAAAAAAAATTATATATGTTAAAGCAATTAGTTATCTGTAAATGGGAAATAATTTTAAAATTCTAAAATTGAAATCTTTTTACATACTACTTTTAGACTCCACTTAATTGTATATGAGAAAAATATATTCTTTAATAAAATCATGTGTGTACAACTTAAAGGAGAATTGTGCAAAATAGACAAAATAATTTATTCATATAACAAAAATAACTTAGTAAAATTTGGAATTTAAACCAAATTATAATAATCTTGTTTATATGCTAGTTTTTTCAATACTCAGTTTGATAAATATGTTCAGAATCAATAAATAAATTCAGATATCCTAAATTATTATAACATAGCACACTATCAAATATCAAATGATTATTATCTGATTTTAACATTTCCTATTATACCATTATTTTCACTAAACTCCAAAGCCATTTCTGAAATCTTGACTAATTAATGGGTACTGTATGGTAATGCTACAATATCCTCATTCAGTGCTATTGTTTTTGTTTTCCCAGACTAATTTTGGAAATGAGGAGCTTGGACTTAATGCACTTGGATCTCTAGTAAAGTGATGAATTCAAAAGCTAAAGATCAGTGAAATGCAGTTTAGTTTTCATTTCTGGTACTTGAATGTCACACAATCTCCCAAGAGATGAACCATTCAATTAGATATATATATTTACTGATCTAATGGCAGATCTATATAACTATATAAGAAAGTTAGCTTGAATTCAAAACAATATGTTGTTGAATTTCAAGGTATCCACTTATTAGTTAAAAGAGTAAAATATAAATAATGTCTGGATGAGAAATGTATTATATCCAAGACATTCAAGAGCATTAGGTTCAAGTTCTCTCAATGATAAAGGGCATAGGCTAAAAACTAGTCTGGGAATATATATAATAGAACTAGCTGTTAACCTAATAACTGAGTCATCTAATATCCAATAATTAGTCAATCTTATAATAGATCGCTCTGAAAGAGAATGAAAAGAATGCTTCTAATATTCTAGACATCATCATATTTTTAATCTTCAACATTTTGAAAATGAAAGCTCGAGTTCATTATTAAAAGTAACAATAATTTAAGTACTAGTATTAATTCTAAAAAAAAAAAAAAAAATAAACATTAAAATATGACAAAGTATATTTATGATTATTTGTAAAAAATATCACTCACATTTTGTAACAATTCATTTTTAATTTGTTAAACTTTATTTTTAATTTTTAAAGAGCTTAATAAAATTTTATAAGAAATAAAGTAACTACTAAAGTAGAATCAGAAATACAAGCAGTCCTTCATTTATATGAATGAACTGTTTTGCAACTCATTGCTTAAGTTGAATTTTTACATAAATTAAATTTCCATTCACACATTTGTTAACTGTTTAACATGGCACTAATATTAAGATATATTTTTAACAAATAAAAATAAATCCTATAATATATCACAATAGAAGTTTGCAGAGCATGAACAGTTGCAAATGACTTTTTGTACTTTATGTAACAAATATTTACTTACATTTGAATTTATATAAGTAAAGAATAGCTCAGTATAATTAAAAAAAGATAAGAAATGTATTAATTAAAGAATAAACAATAGTAATAAAAACTATATTTAAACAGTAATTATTTTTTAAATTACCTTATTTCTTGGTTTTCCAATAGAATTTGTCATAAACTAAAATAAAAAAATTCATATTAAACATAGATAAGAGCAATAATTAGTAATGTTCTTTTACTAAACTAAGATTTATACTAAATATTTTATCAGCAGAAAAAAAATTGCTTATTACAGATGGTGAAAGTCAATGAAGAATTTTAAAAACATAACAATACCAATACAAATAAAATAAATACGCATATTAAATTAATTTACAATAATAGTTCTTAGTTCAATATGTCCTCAAATGATTTTTATATTTATTAACAATATCAGAACAGTAATAGTATTTTTATATATTATACAACAAAAATAGTACAAAGTTTTATTTTTTTCTATTTTGAAATAATAATCATTTAAAAAATAACTACATATATTGAAATTAAAATAAATAATTAGTGAAAATTTATCCTTTTTTCCCTTATAAAAAAAAACCCAACAAATCTGTTCTCAAACCATAATAAAGCTTACTATTATAATAACTATAAATCATGTTGAGAAAGATTCCATTCTTATAATTTGTAAATAAAATATATATATATATTAAGAATATAAATTCCACCTACTCCAAGATATTCCATGCTTAGAAGCTTCTCACCAGTAAGTTCACCAGGTTTAGAAATTATAATTTCATTTTTATCCAAATCAGCTTCCATGGCATCTTGATTCTCCTACAAAAAATAATATTAATAATAATTGTAACAATAAGTCATTCATACAAATAGAATGCATATTAAGTTCTCAGCTTGGAAAAATATTTCTGATAATATAATTGGAATATATCTTTATTTCTATTAAATCAGAATTACAAAAGAATACTCAGAACAAATTTCAGTTGTTTAATAGACATTATTTTTTTCATAGTTCATTGTCATTCAATTCCATTTTTAATTTTAGTTGGATTATATCTAGATATAGTCATCAAACATATTATTTTGATTATCTCTTGATAAAGATAAAACATCCAGAGTGCCTCATGAAAATGTCAGAGAACACGTTATTCTCTTCATTCTTTTATCAATATAAAGTATTCAATTACAATATAAAGTATTAAATTACACATATATTATAAGGGACAATACATCCAGTTGTGTCCTATGACATGTATTAGAGAACATGTTATTCTCTTCATCCATATATCAGTATATAGTATTCAATTACACATATACTATAAGGGACAAAGTATTCAATGAAGATGTTTTGAAAATGTCCTTTCATCCATAAACTAAGACTCTCATTCTAAACTGGTAAAAGAAAATTTTGTTATCCATTGTTATTTTTACAGTATCACTACTTCACTATATTTATCTATGCCAGGAAGTCTAACTGCAATTGTAGTGCCTTTATTAATAACAAGATTACATCATTCCTTCACAGTATATGATCACAATTCCTTTTCAGATATCTACAATATATAAATCACAGATTAAGTAAATGACATTTCTGCATTTTTTCATATGTCAACTTATCTTTAATGTACATGGGATATAATAGTAAAATTTTGACCTGAAAAGAGTTTTAAATAAAATTCATAACAATTGGATAACATTGGACATTAGCACAACTGAAGTAAGAAAGTATTAGTTCTAAATGATAACTATTCAGCCTTTATGCAAATATTTTAATTTCCTTAGTATATATAATATATAATTGCGACTATGAGATTCAAATCCCTCAAAATGTTGTGCAAAAAAGCTTTTTATGTTTTGGCCAAAAATAATCATGTTAAAAGAAACACAATTAAGTTCATGCTCTCTATTATGTCATCTAGCATATATTCAGTGTATGGAGGTTGGAATGTTGAGTGTGTGTTAAAAAAAAAAAAAATTTGGGTTCTTTACAAAAGTTGAACACTTTTCATCAGTAGTTCTTAAGACTTGGCACTGGATGATTTTTACTCTTTTTTATATCAATAGCAGTTTATAAGAAATTATTTAGGAGTTGTAACATAGAATCTAATGTTTCTGTATTAAATGTCTACTGTAATTGCATTGCATTTAAATGTTTGTGGGTTTGATCTTTGCTAGGCAAGCTAAGATTTTTTTCTCCTTGTAGTATACTATTCATTCCATATGATAATGTAAATTTGAAAAGATGAATCTAATATCAAAATCTTTCAAATAATATATAAAATATAACCTTAGAAATGGAAAAGATGTAATTTGTGAAAAAATCATTTGAAAAGTTTTAAAATGTATGTTGTTATATTAGCTTCAAAACTATTAAATTTTTTTAGACATGCATAAAGTTATTCCACATGATCTTAAGAATACTCCTATTCTTGCATAATATAAAAACAAAAAGAATAAAAAAAACTGCCATAATTCTCATGAAGAATCATTATTATCCAATCGAGGAAAAATACTTTCAAGAAATTTATCAAATAGATTTAAAAATGTATTATTTAATTCATTTTTGTAGAATGATGTTTCACTTTATACCAGCTAACATTATTATTACTCTCTTTCCATAGCTGAAAGCATAAAAACCAAAAAAGTTAAATCATTTTCAGAATAACAGAAATTTATATAGTAATTATTAACAGTTCTTAGACTAATTTTTATTAGTGATTTGTTTCTGTTCAAATGCTATTTATCCATTGGCAAATCACTAGGAGTGTCTCAAATAGTTAGTATGAGCAGGGGTGAATATAATGTTAAACTTTGATAAGTCAAATCGAACAGGCACCAGAATATTTGCAATCTTATAAGAATTTTATTCTGAATAGAGGCAAGAAAAATATACTTATATGCCACACACATACTGTTGCTATTTTGCACAATACATAAATTGACTACCTTAAACACATTTTTTAGCTAGAAAAATCATTATGTATAAAAAATTTGAAAGCATGCATGCTCAAAATAATGGTATCTTATTGATAATATTACCATCAGAATATAAAAGACATCATCAATATTACATAAGCATTATAGATGCAGATTGCTGAATAGATTATAGATTATTATAGCCAAAAATTAAAGTAATAGTGATATTAAAAACCACATTCTATTCCAAGCAGCTTGGCAGGAAATTAAATATTAAAGTTTTAACAATTGTTAAATACTAAAATTTCAGCATTTAGATTTTTCAAACTAATTATATTACTGAAGGAAGAAAGTCTCTAAAGAAGTGAATTATAGTTATAAATAAGATTTTTCTTAGTTTCACTAAAAAAAAAAAAAAGTCCCAGAAAATCTCTAAATTAAAAAAAAACAAAAAACATATGATATTCTTTGATTGATTGAATGACAAAATGAATAATAATACATAAACAATATATGAATTTAATGTCAAATGTGATTCAAACTGTAAAAAAAATACAGTCACTTGCAAATTGTGATAGATTCAGACCTTTACTGATGCAATGAATGTAACATTGGACCTTAAAAATGACACCATGATACTATTAAATCAGTAAATGGCAGACTTTTATGTAATAATTTTGAATAATATATTTTAATATATTAGCTTCAAAATTATTAAAGTTTTAAAAATTATATGGTTTTATGAAGTTGTGCCACCTGAAAACATTTCTATTCTTCTAATTCAAAAATATCAAAAAGAATAAAATATTAGATTGTAATAATTACTACGAACTAGTCCAGAAAAAGTATTTTCAAGAATTTTATTAAATATTCTGTGTCAGTCAGATTTAGTATAGTTTTAGAGAATCAAGAAGCATTATAAACATATTTTTTTGTTGTCATGCAAATGCAACATAGGTGTCATGAATAAATATGTGCTTTATTGATTCAGTTCAAATATTTTTGGCTCAGTCAATTAAAAAGATTTGTAACAATGTTTGAAATTTTCTGGTTGTCAAGCAAGTTTATTAATATTATACATCTTATGCCTGATAATATGAAGGAAAGTGTTATTACTGTTGGAAAAATTCTGAATTATTTGAAATTAAAATCAATGTTAAATATAGATGTGTATTACATTCAAATTTATTAACATTTTTATGATATTGGTCTTTTTAATTTGAACTGATTAAAAGCAAAGACAAGAAACACATTTTCTTAGCTCCTAGCTTTACATGCAGTGGATGAATGTGGTATTTTTGCACTTTAAAAGATGATCTAAAGAATGTTCTTAATATTTTGAGTGCATTTATAAAAAATTTGGCTTAGTAATTAAACTGAAATATTTATTGGGAAATCATAAAAAAAATCTTTTGCAACTTTTGGCATGTATGGCTATTAAATGGAGAATATAGATTAGTTTAAATATTTTAGATACAAAGGAGACTCGAATGTTGAAGTGCAACACAGAGTCGGGTGAGTTAAAAACAGGCAAAACTCTCCATACAGTAATGCCACTCAGTGCAAGCCAGAGTAATCAATGGATGGCTTGCACTGAGTGGCACTGCTGTATGGAGAGTTTTGCCTGTTTAATAACAGTTATGAACAAACATATAGAAAATGGTGATCATGTGATGAAAGTAGTCTGATGAGTTGCTGATATTCTGCTAAATTTATTGAATAAAGGTAAGACATAAAGAAAGCATAAAAATATTTAAAAAATATCAATTAAAAATATTTTGTAATATTTTAAAATACTATAAAAAGATCATAAGACCTGTTCTTCCAATTTCTGGATAAGAATATATGAATATACCAATATAGGACACAATCTTTGTTGGAATTAGCATGTGAGATGAATAAAGAATAATTAAATGTGAAAAATATTTTGTGATAAACTTGAATAAGACTTTCATGAAAAAAAACAGACTTCATTTATGTTATGAAATCTCAGTATATCCTTAAAACATGCAATGCTGACTTTCTTTCATTTTTAAGATATCAACAAAAATAGAATGTAAGACATGTTGCTATTCACTGCATCTCAATTAACATCAGTAACTGATCAAAAGAGCCTCCATTTGATTAGTAGTAGCATGGACAGGTTTGCTATTGTTTTCATTCAATTGCAAAATCAGTTTGATTGGTTGCTACATATCAAAATACCTTGACTGCGGATTTAACTTTGTATATATAATGATGATCTCATTTACTAATTAATTTACATCTATATTAACTATTAAAAATATTAAATTTAAATACATAACTTGCTGATGGGAGAAGCTTAATTTCAGTTGGAATGTAAAAAAATATGACTATACATTGTATCTTAATTTTTGTAGCTATAAGGTCTAGCTATCAGCTCATATGTAACAATATGAGAGACTAATCAAAAGAGGTTCTCATTTGATTAGTAATAGCTTGGACAGGTTTTCTATTGTTTTCAGTCAGTCTGCAGAACTTTCTGATTGGTTGCTACATATCAATACACCTTGGCTCTATATTTAACTTCATATATATAAAAGTGATCCCATTTACTAATTAATCTACATCTATATTCCACCATCAAAAATATTACATCTAAAATACATATATATATATATAAGTTTCTGAGTGAAATTCAGGAATATTTTCAGGTATTTCACCTATAGCCAATATAACTAACAGTAAATAAATAGATACTTAGCAATTCTTATATTGAGAACAAAACAATGTAGTAGAAAAACTGAAACAACTGCTATTTACTTGATGAGTATTGTCTTCTATTCTCTAAAAGGCCTTTGTCTTGCAGGGACCTATTTCAAATTGTTTTCATTCTATCTATATACTAAAGTAACAGTTTCTTGTAGACTGTAGAATTCATTAATAGATATAAAGCTTGGGATTAAATTGAGAAGTTAATTCTATAGAATATACTTTATATCTATCACTTTCAAAAGTTACAAAAAAAAACCCAAAATATTATGAATTTGGAACTAAAAAAACAATAAAATTAGGATCGTCAGATTCCAAAACTATCTAACACTTGACTACTTTTCTTTACAAAAACTATCATTCATAAAAAAAAAAAAAAAACAGGCAGAATCTTTTAAATTTGATAGAAATTTTAAATGTTTTTTTGTGAGGCAGTTCAGAAAATGAGCTTCAAACTTCTTCACAAATATTTAAAAATATACATTTTCTATGACTATTATTTTAAAATGACTATTGGTCATTGCTAAGATGTGTAATTAAGAAATACAAAAAAAAAACCCAAGTGTTGAAAATAATTATTTTTGATAACTTACATCATCTTCTTCTTCATCATCATCTTCATCATCAGATGGTTCTAACTGTTCAACTTCATCTAAAAAAAAAGAATATAGATATTTAACATAAAAAAAACTCTGCTTAATAATATATATCAGAGTTAATCAATCTTTATGTGAATTTGAGCTATTTTTTAGACAGCAACTGATAAATTCATACACTAAAAATATACATATATATTTATTAACATATCAAAATATCAATATATATTTATAATAAAATAGAAATAAAATTAAAAATATAATTATTAATATTTTTGATAATGCACTAAATGAGCTTTTTTTTTTCTTCAAAATTGAGATTATAAGTAACAGATAATCATAAACATTGATCAAAGTTTACATTAATTAAGTAATTTCTGATTTTTTTTATATTCATATTTGAAACCTAAGCAAGATATTATACTATATCCTTATTTATTACAATGGAATATTTACCTTTGATATACAGTACTGCACTTTCATTTATATCTTTTCAATTTATGATACAAATAATTATGGACATACTTAGACTTCCAGATCAGACTTTTCCATATTAAATATTGCCAAGATTTGATTTGATATTTCATCTTGTATAAATCATTTTGATATACATTTGAAAAAACAAACAAATAACATTTTCATTCTTATTTTTTAAATCAATTATTTTATATAGCACGAGGTTTATAAACTGTAATAGTTAAACAGCATTAAGCTGTTGCACATGTGCTTTGCAGATTTTACCTATAAATGACTGAATACTAACACTTCAAACACATGATAAAGTCTTTGGGAAAAGATTTTGTTGAAATATATAAGAAATTTTCTTTTTTTTTACCAAAATACATTTTGTGATTAACTGATTGAGCACTTATGATAATCAACTGGAGTTGAAAAATGTCAGAAATTTTATCTCTTCTGAAAACAAATTTTAAACTTAAAACCAGTTTTTAGTATTTTAACTGCAATAATTTATTTTTTTATAAAATTCATCATTTCATATCTAAAATTTAATAAGAGGCAAGAAATTCATTATTTTTATAACAAATTTTGACATCTTGAACATTCATAAAGAAATACAAAATTCATATAATGTAAAGATAGCTAATCTAGTTCTTGAAAAATAAAGCACACGATGAACCAAGATGTGCAATAAAAAATTATCACATATCTTTTGATATATGATATGATGGAATGAAGTTTTTATTTCTATCCATTGTAAGTCATTAAAATGAAAGAGATTTAGATATTCTACATCTTGAAATTGATCCAATGTAAATTCTTTGCATGAATTTGAAAATAATATTTAAATGTGTAAAGTTATATGATTAGTGATTTATAATTTTCCAAAGATCTTAAAAAAAAAAAAGGTTGAATGTTTTTGTTCCATCTACTTTGAAATATTGATACCATTTTTATTATTCTGAATTACACCCTAACACAAATCCCTTTTTATTTTAATAAAATAAAGTTCAAACAAATGTCTTTATCATGTGATTATGCAATTTATTTTCATACTTAATATATGTATTTAGTTTATTTTTAAATTTCTTCTGATAAATGTGCATTAACATATTGTATTTTCACAAATATTCATCAAATTAAAAAATCAGAGATATTAAAAAAATAATTCATGTAATAAATGTTAATGATAAGGTGACTTTTCATATTTTTAACACAACTTACCTAATAATTGCAATGATTGTAAAGATAACTTTATAATCAACCTTTCCTAACAATTGTAAAGATCATATTATATTACAATTATACTTTTTGTTTTTACAATCTGCAAATCAATATCACCCGATCATTCAAATTAATCTAAAATCTTCACTCTCTTGCTAAGAATAATTAGATACTTATTTAAGCAATCATTATTGGATAGCAAATTAGGTTTGATAAAAGCCATCTATCTGGCAAAAAAAAAAAAACTCGTAACACTGATTTGTAGTACCTTAAAAAATTTTCAAAGTTTACTAGACTTTAATTAGAATATAGTTGATTTCAGAAATATGTTATAGTTGGTGTTTTCTTTTCTATAAAATATTTAGATTTTTGTGTAAAAATATACTTATAATTAAATCAGAAAGATATTTGTTTGAAATTTGGTCTATTTCACCAAAATAAATAAGAACTTAGGATTCTAGAAAATCAGCCAGCCTTTAACACACAATGCAAAAAAAAAAAAAAAACCCACTGGTAACTGATTGAAAAAAAAAAAAGAAATAGAAAATTAAAAATATACAGAATATAATTCAGTTTAATAAATGCAACCAAAAGTCTCAGATAGATTGAAGATCATTTTTGTGATAGTGTTGCAAAGTTCTTGCTAATTAACATTTTTTTTTTTTTGTTAGTTAAATTTTAATTTTCATTATTAAATATAATTTCTTTTTTCTATTTGTTAAAATTTCTATTATCATACATTCATACATTCTTAAGTTATTCTAAAGACACTGTCACATTGCAAATTTTTAGAAATTTACAATACAAACTATTAATACAAAAAAAAAAAAATTATCTTAATGTGTCAAATAATTATTGCATAATAACATAATTTGTAATATTAAAGAACTGTAACTTAAGATGTAGTAATCAGAGCACTAAAGCTCCACTAAGAGTTTACTTTGAAATAAAATATTAGATATTTTAAAAATATTACTTCAAACTTTCAAATAAACCAATTAAAATCTGCTTTACATAATATAAGATTTTAGTTAACTCTGATTTGTGATTAATGATGTGCAAATCTTAGTACAGTATGGTTAAATATCTTGCTTCATATTAAACTCAATAGAGAACACTTTACTGCACTGATTTAATAAAAATAAAATGGGATTGGCACTATTTCATATGAAAACGGCCAAGTTTGGAAAATTTATTGATCGAGAATAGAACTGTTAAATCAATGTTTAATTGGATTAATTGAAAGATATATTGGACAAATTGGTTAAGGCAAGCAATAAAATATGGAAAAGAATTAAATAATAAATATGATCAAGATATCTATACAGAATTTGGGAATAATATAATGAATTAAGGATTGAGATGAAAAAGTAGAAAATTTAATAAGTCAAAGGGGAGGAAAATATGATAAAAAATATTAATATGATAATAAAAACAGATCAATACTGAAGTTGAAGATTCTAATTAATAAATTTAAATTTTCCAATGCCTACCATAAATTGTTTTTGTTTGTCTGAATAAATTGTTAAGCAAATGATCCTAAATAGATTAGAACATATTCCCATTTAAAGTTTTATATATACAATACTATATTCATCAACATCAACATCATCACCAACTATTATCAATTCACTGCAGGATGAAGGTTTCTCCAAGTTCAATCCATCTTCTCTGATCTCTAGCCTCTCTTCTACACATCATCTCTGCACACTTTCTTTTTTCATCCATCCATCTCACATGTGGTATCTTTCTGAGTCTTTTACAATCTTTTGAAATCCAGTTTAAGATTTCAATTGTCCATCTATTATCACCTTTTCTAGAAATATGTTCAGCCCAACTCATCTTTTAATTCTTTCAATGACATCAGTAACACCTGTTTGTTCTGGTTACCCATGTATTGCGTTTTTGATCTCTTCTTGTTACTCCTAACATGCATCTCTCCATACTTCTTTGAGTGGTCTGAAGTCTCTGTATTGCTCTTCTATTAAGTGTCCAAGTCTCAGATCCATAAGTAAGAACTGGTAAAACACATTTATTAAAAACCTTCCTTTTCAAACACATAGGCATATTTCCTTTTAATATCAAGTTATTTCTACCAAAAGCACTCCAACCAAGTTTAATTCTATGATTAATTTCATCCATTATGTTTCCATCTGTAGTAATAATCTGACCAAGATATTTGTAGTTGTTAACTTCTTCTAACTCATCATAATCAATCTTTATTTTCATCTTTTGAAAAAATCCATTGAACATTACTTTAGTCTTTTTAACATTTACCTTTAGTCCTACTTTCTTACTTTCATCTGATAACTCTTGCAACATTTCCTGAAGCTCTAAAGCATTATTTGCAAAAACAACTACATCATCTGCAAAATCTAAATGACTTAAATAATCTCCATTTACTTTTATTCCTTTAGCTTCCCATTTTAATCCACAAAATACTTCTTGCAGCACTGCTGTAAAAAGTTTTGGAGATATGGAGTCACCCTGTCTTACACCCTTCTCAATGTTAATCTTTTTAGTATCATTATGTAATCTAATTGTTGCTGTTGCATTTTTATAAATATTCTTCAGAATATGACAATATCCTGGGTCTATACCTTGATGATCCAATACTTTAATCACTGAAGAAATGCTTATAGAATCAAATGCCTTTTCATAATCTACAAATCCAAAGCATAATGGCAACTCATATTCATTGGTCCTTTCTATAACTTCTCTCAATACTTGGATATGATCTACTGTACTAAAACCATTTTTAAATCCAGCTTGTTCTCTTGGTTGGTTGAAATCCAATGTTCTCTGTAGACGAGTTGTAATTATCTTGGTAAAAATTTTGTATAAAACTGATAAAAGGCTGATAGGTCTGTAATTTCTAATATCTTCTTTATCACCTTTTTTAAATATTAATATTAATACTGCATTCTTCCAATCATTTGGTGCATCTTTATCATTTAGACATTTGGTATATAACTTTGCCAAATTTTTTCTATTTCTTCACCTGCTTCTTTTAATATATTGATTATAATTCCATCATTACCTGGAGCTTTTTCCTTCTTCATAAATTTAATTGCATGTCTCACTTCTTCATTTAAAATCCTGGGCAATTCAGAAGATATAATAGATGTAGGAGGTACTTGTTCTTTATTACTATATAATTCTTGATAGAATTCTTCTACCCATTTCATGATGTCATCTCTCTTTTTAGTAATAGTTCCATCTTTTAAAATTCTTATTGCAGATATGTTTCCTACCAATACCAAAATGTTGTTTTACACTCTTGAGACTTTTATTCTCTTCTACTGCTTTCCTTGCTAGTTCACAATTATACTTTCTTATATCATTTTCAACTTTTTTCCACACCATTTTAAAAAATTTGAGATATTCAATCCTTTTTAATGCATCATTTTTATATATCTTCATATTCCTTCTTTTCTTCATAAATTCTCTAGTCTCAGTAGAAATTTTATTGGTCAATTGCTGCTTTTTTCTACCAGCTATCTTTGTTGCAGTTTTTAAAAGTGTATCAGTTATTTTCCTATTAATTTCATTCAAATCTGAATCATGTTCAAAATCTACTAATACTTGAAACCGATTTGTAAGTTCTAATTTAAATTCATTAGAATGTTTCTGAAGATTAGGAATATCAACTGTAAATATTGTTTTTCTTAATAATTTTTGTCTCTCTAGTTTTGCATTAACATGTATCTTACATCTTACTAATCGATGATCACTTCCTGTGTTAAATTTATTAAGAACATTACAATCTTGAAATATGTATTTTCTGTTAGTCAAAATATAATCCAATTCTGCTGTACCTTCATTTGGATGCTTCCATGTCCATTTCCTTTTAACATTTTTCTCAAAAAAAAAATTCATAATATAAAGTTTTTCTTTTTCTGCAAACTCCACAAGTCTATGTCCTCTCTCATTTCTATTACCATAACCAAAATTACCTACAGCACTTTCATCTTTCATTTGTTTACCAATTCTAGCATTAAAGTCTCCCATAACAATTTTAAAATGTTGTTTAGTCTGATCAAAAGCCTTTTGTACATCCATATAAAAATCTTCTACTACTTCATCACTATGAGAACTTGTTGGGGCATAAACCTGAATTATCTGCATTTGGTATCTGCTATTAAGTTGAATAACTAATCTTGCCACTCTGTCCAATACACCATCAATCTCCACAATGTTTTTTTTTTTTTTAACAATATTTGTGCCTTTAGTAGTAGAGTACATGTCCACTTTTTAAATCAATTGTCTCTTCACCTTTTCTTCTAACTTCACAAAGTCCAATAATGTCCCATTTAATATGAGACAGTTCTTCCAATTCTTGCAATCTTCCTTCACTTGAAAGTGATCTGCAGTTGTAAGTACCTAAATAAAAAGTCGTCATCAAATGGCAGCCTGGGTCCACAATCAGGGGATTCTTAGCACCCTCCACCTTCAGCCACCAACTGCTGCCTTGGTTGGTGACTTTACAGCCTCCTGGGAATAAGGGCCATGATTTATTTTTGTCTGTCATGATTGTATATATCTATTAAAAAATTTTTTTCATTCACACACACATTCATTCTGCCTTATCAGGCAACTGAGAAGAAAGATCATGATATTTCTTGATCTTAAACTCAGAGGTAAAAAGCCAATAAACTCACCATGCTGTCTAATGCATGTTGGTGAGCAGCCCATCCATGTTCATATACTATATGAATAACCATGTAGTAATAACAGCTGCAAGGACAAGAACATATGGAGTGGACATTAGAAATTTACTCTGCTTGATTCCTTAAAGACCTCTAAGAGGAATCAAAAGGTCTCCTTTCAGTTGACAGCAAACTCCTTTATGTAGCCAATACTATATTATGTATATATAAAACATTCACTGAAAAAGTTTATAAAGCTGAAAAAAAGTTAAAGGTAAGCATATAAATAATCTCAATAATAAAAAAATAAATAAAGCATCAAAGATGATTGAAGATTCAAATAGAAACAAAGACAGTCTGGAGGTCACATGATTACAAGCAATTAATATAAATTTAGAACATATAAGCATAATAATATTATATGAGTATATGTGAAAAATGTTTATATAATATATTAAAAAATCCTTACCAGAATTTAGTTTTTTAATGACATACTGAATTTGCCTCTGCAATTCATATTCATAGTCTTTTAAAAAATATGTAAGTGCTTCCTCTAATCCCTAATAATTTCAGATGATAAAAAACAAAACTAAGATTAAAATATAAATATATAAACAAAATAAAAATGATAATAAAATAACAATAATTGCAAACTCTACACCATATCATATATATTATAACCCTCATGTCTGAGTTTACAGGTCATGGCTTCAATGTAATTTTTTTTTTTCATTATGTATAACAAAGTATTAAAATATAAAGAATATAGGATAAATTTTACATATTAAAATATTAAAAAAAAATTGTATAAAGATAAAATGCGTTATTATTTTTATAAAATAAAATTTTTTTTTTCTTTTAAAACAGAAATGTTGTTATAGTAACCAACAGAAGCTTTTAAAACTTATCTGCTTTTTAAAAAACCAGGAAAAGAATTGTAACGCCATTTTGCCATAATATCTCTTACTGTCAAGAAGTCAATGGAATTTTATAAAGATTTTTGATTAATATCATGCATTTTATGGAGTAGAGCACCCTTTAAGATGCTTTCCCTGACCTTTCCAGTAGTGTAGCTGAATCTACACCTGTAGACAAACAATATGCCTTAAAATTTAATCTTGATTCTATCGATCTATTCATCATTATTGAACGCTGAAGAAATACCTAACCGTTACTTCATAAAGAAAGAAAAAAAACTAGTCATCTAAAGTTATTATGCCATAAAATGTATTTCTAAAATCAACATGTGAATCTACTTATTTTAAAATGCTCAGAAGAAAACTGCAAAAGAAAACTCTTATCAGAAAATTACCTTTGAAGGAACCAAAAGAATTACCAGAAACATTAAAATTCTAAGATAAATCGTCATGTTCTCACATTTAAAGATACACATGAGCTCATAAAGACATTAATGTAAATCATCTGAACTTTTTATAAATATCCTCAAAGAGATTGTAAATTATAAAGATTTTTTTTCCTCTCACAAATGATCACCATATAAGTCTATTAATTTGTAAATATGAAAATACTTTTTATTATCATTATTATTATCAGTCTTTAATTAAAATTATTGTTTTCATACAAACCACACTAATTATTTATTTGTTAATGTAATAACTTATTAGGTGGAGAGGGGTAGCTTCAGGAAATATAACTGGATCTGCATGGTAACTTGTTTTTATGTAGGCTCAATTTGATCATTACTCATGACTAGAAATTACTTGTCAATTAAATATAAAATGTATTCTGTCACTCTATCATGTATAGGATCACCTGTTAGCTGTCTTTAAATTATCTTAGATGAAAATTTAATTACCAAATATTTTTTGTATTGTTTAATTGATAACTGGTTTTAATACTAATTGTTAATTAGGGTGCTTACCATTTCATTTGGGGGTCTGGAGTCTGGGGTTATCTTAATTAAAACAAACAGGGATTGAACTTGATTTAGTTTTAAAATATATTTTTATTATTATTATTAAAATTCATAAAAATATAAATACTTGGTTGGATGAGAGATATAATCATTTATTTTATTACAAATAAAATCATTCAATAAACTCATAAATGTTTTAGATAAAAGATGGTAATAGAAATAGATTGGTAGAGATGATACTAATATACTAGTAAATAAAATAAGGCATTAAAATTACAGGATCATGCAGTTCTAGAAAGCTTGCATAATAGAAAGAAAGATGAACATTCTAGGATTAGATAAATCATATATAGTTTTATATACATTTTTAAAAAAAAAAATAGTAACTAATTTTATTTATATAAATTTAGATATATGATTACCCATGCCAGAGCAAAAATGGAGGCTCATGAAAGTAAAACTGATACTCATGATAGTGAATTTAAAAACATGATCATAAGCATATTCATAGAAATGAAAAAACAAATAGAACAATAAAATACAAAATTGAATAGAAAGCTTGAAAAACAAAGTGAAGATCTTAAAACACAAAATACAGGATTGAATAGAAAGCTTAAAAAACAAAATAAATTGAATAAAAAGTTTGAAAAACAGGGTGAAGAATTTAAAATACTAAAAAAACAAATCAAAGAAAACATGGAAAGCATGTTTAAACAAAATACAGAATGTATATTCAAATAAATGGAAGAACAAAATGAAGGATTTAAAAGCCCAAGTGAGGGTCAGACAAAAGGAAACAGGCAACAGATAGAGCAATTAAATGAAAAAATAACAGATAGGCTGAAAAATCATTTTGTAGAGTTAGAAAGCAAAATTCAAAATTGGTGAAGTAAGCCTTGAAGTTCAAGCGAATAAATATGATCAAGATAAGAAATTTGAACAATTGCATGGGATAGTTGATGAGATAAAAATAAAAAATAGACAAAAGTTGAATAAAGCAAAAGTAAAATCAACTAATTGACTCATGCAATTGAAAATGTTCAGATAAAAGGTGAGAGTCAAATTACAATGCAGAAAGGTATAACAGAGAGATGAATGAAAATAGAGCTAGATATCAAAAAAGAGTAAATCTCATCTAAGATAGATTTGGAAATAGAAAAATTAAATATTGCACATGAAAATAGTCAACCAAATGTTAGTAAGGATGTAATCCTAGTATTATCAATCAATTTTTAAAAATCAGGTTTTTTTTTAGGGAATCCACAGGTGAGGCTCCAAATAAGTATATTAGCAGTTTGAAAAGATATTTTAGTTTAAATAAGTTGACTGAAAAGGCTAAAATTGCGATTGCTTGTAGCCATCTCCAACGCACATTTCAAGTATGGTGGGAATCATTGATGACAAACCTGTAAATTCAGGTTCTGTTAAATTCCTACTGGAGTGTAGAGTGTTAGGAAGGTCTCACACCATATTTCCCAAGAGAAATGTAGACTCTGAGAAAGCATTCACTCCATTTTTTGATGGCAAGTAGCCACTGAGAGCCTTAAGCATCAATCTTTTATCTGAAAGCTAAATTATATGCATAGTTAGATGTAGTTTCTCTAGTCATATTGAGCAGATACTAATAGGTACTGATAGAAAAACTGCAAAACAGGTCACTGAATTATTGTGTGTATGATAGTAACAAACCTGCAAATGAGAAAGAAAGGGGAATTAAACCCCAACAAAGGAAGCCATTTAAAAGGGGATCTGAACCCAGATAAATGGCATTAGATATAAAAAACTATGGTATGAAAGAAGACCCGAAGGTCAATCTTCATGGATAAGTATGCAAAAAAGAAGAAAGTCAACAGGTAGAGTCACTAATTCCAATAGAACAAGAATTATTTATTGGGCTGAAAGTGGAACTGCTATTACTAATGGAGAATATTACTATCAGATTAGTCATAGACTACAATCTCCTAACAGAAAAACAAATCATACCGCTGATGCTGCTATTAGAAAAGAATATGATGATAAAGCAGAAATTGAGGAAAGAAAAAATATTTTACAGAGATAAGAGGTGGGTTTGCTTAAATTTAATCCTTCTATGATAAGGATGGCATTTTAGTTGATTACTCTGGACTTGTTAGAGGTAAGTAATAATCTGATCGATCCATGAAGTTTTATTTGGAGGTGGCGTATCAGTAGGTGAAATGGGAGTAGTTATAAGTAAATTGTCATATTTTTGTGCAAGGTTGAAAACCATTGAATGTGCCTTTCAGAAAGAGATTGCTTGAATAAAATGAAGAGACATTCCATTAAGTTTTCTGTGAAGCTGCATTTTGGCTATGCTAATAGTGGACGTGTGGCCCTTCCAAAACAGGCACGCACCTAACCTGTTTATCTTGCTGATGAATGTCTTAGTGACCAATATGACAAAGATTACAATATGGAGTGCGCACTCACTAATAAACCCTCAACCCTTCCAAATGAAAACAAAACTAGGCGTGTCTTATCAGAAGATCACAATATTATTCAAGTTTTTACTATTAGAGCCCAAATTCCTGGACTATTTAATAAAAGTAAATCTTAATGCTATGCCCACCAATTGGTTCTTATATATCAGAAAAGATTCCTGAACAACATATATCCTTCTTGCCCAATCTTCCTCAGACAGGATGAGACCTTTGAGCACATCATATTAACCTGCACAGGCTTCGGACCAGTGAGGCAAATCATAGCCCAAAATTCAGCAATTGATTATTATAAAATCCTCTCCATTAAAGATTGCATTAAGTAGAGATTTTCCCATCATAAGAATCTCGACCTTCATTATATATTCCATATGGATCACCCGATGTAAAATAATATTCAACATCCCACAAATGAATGCCCTTGCAATTTTCTTTGGAACCCTCAGAAAAATCCAAAGTAAAGATAAAATTCTCTCTACTAAGTTTACCTATGAGAATACATGGAAACTTTTCAAGATTCCCAGTGACTAAAGTTCCCAATTCTGCCACGCTATCTTTGCGGAACTATAAAAAAAAAATCTCTTCATCTAGATTTGACAAAAGCATCAACACTGATGATAGTTCTAGTTCCCAAGTAAGACTCTCCTGCTGACACAAGCTCTTCATCTGAACATCACAGTTTGTAGCCATATATTTCACTAATAAAGTTTCTTTGAAAATATACTCTGGACTTGTTAAAGAGTACTTGATAAAGGAGAATGGAAAAAAATATGTTGATGGCACACACCCTACAAAAATAGATACTACTGAGCATTATAAAATGACTAGTTTAAAAAAAAATGAATTGCACTGTACAAATGCCAAAATAATAGTTAAGGAAAATTCATGGCAAATGAACTAAATATAATAATGTTCCATTTAATATTGAAAGATTGTTAACCCAAAAAAGAAAATATAAATACTGTATTGATATTCTAAATGTTGATAGAAGTTCCAGAATTATTGTGTCATATTTAAATGCAAAGTTCATACTCTACTTTCCAACAATGTCAATAAATAAATAGCTAAAGGAAATATCAGTGCTCAGAAATTTAAATGATATCACTCTATTCATTGCATTGTTGATTAAGCATGTATAGGAAAACACTATATGGCTAGAAAACAAAATTAATTTTATGAGTTTATTAATAATTGATCATTTTGCTTTCTGTCTTAGTGATGAATGGAGAGTGTTTCATTGTTTTAAAAGTTCTTATCTCAGCACTGTTTCCAAACATATTATTTTATATTTATCTGCCTCTAACTCTCCAAAATAAGCTAGGCATGGTCTTATTTATATGTCAGTCTCTAAGTCTCAAAAATGAGCCAGGCATATTTTGATATTTGTCAGCTTCTAAGTCGAGCAAGACTTTATTTAAATGCATTGTTCATTATATGGCTTGGTTGATATTATATTTATACTTATGAAATAGCTCTCTTAGTATTCATATTTAGTGGGAAATTTCATTGTTCATCTCAACATTGCAGGCAAATGATCACGTCCAATAGATTATTTTGATTGAATTAATGAAACAGTTTTTTTATATTTTTTATATGAATACCAATGTACTAGATTTGTAATGATGACACTATTTGTAAACTCTAATATTTATGTTAATATGAAAATACACATGTATAACTTAAATATATATAATATAATCACCATAAATCAAACGAATGACAAACTTTTTATCGATTTATTCGAGCGCTTTCAAAGTTTAAGCCTTCATTTTCAAGAAGTAAACTATGCAAATTAGGACAGACTAAATATGCAAATAAAGGTGGAATAGATCTAGATCTGCCACTTCTTAGATATGGCATAAAATGTCTTTTTTATTCATGGCATGTTATAAGACCACTTCCAAAGAAGTATGGTTAAGTGTGACTTTACGGTAAAATTGAAAGAAATTATCTTTTTGTGTAGAATTAAAATCAAATGATATTCATGGCTAAATCTACTCTATTTTATTCCTAAATAGAATAGGGGCATATGTAACCCTCACATCTGAGTTTACAGATCTTTCTTTAATGCAAATATATTTTGTTATATATATATAACAAAATATTAAAGTCAAATATATTTTGTTATATATATATAACAAAATATTAAAGTCATGTATATAGAATAAAGTTTATGTGTTTTAAAATATTAAAAAGAAAATTTAGTATAAAGATAAAATACGTTATTACTTTATTCTTTTATAATAAAAAATAGTTTTTTTCTTTTAAAACAAAAATGTTATGATAACCAACAGAAGCTTTCAAAACTCATCTGCTTTTTAAACAACTGGGAAAAGAATTGTAATGCCATTTTGCTGTAATATTTCTTACTATCAAGAAGTCAACGGAATTTTATAAAGATTTTTGATTAATATCATGCATTTGATGGAGTAGAGGACACTTTAGAATGCTTTCCCTGATCTTTCCAGTAGTATAGCTGAATCTACACCTGTAGACAGACAAACAACATGCCTTAAAATTTAATTTTGATTCTACCAATCTATTCATTATTGAACGCTGAAGAAATATCTAACATTTACTTCATGAAGAAAGAAAAAAAACTAGTCATCTAAAGTTATTATGCCATGAAATGTATTTCTAAAATCAACATGTAAATCTACTTATTTTAAAATGCTCAGAAGAAAACTGCTAAAGGAAACTCTTATCAGAAAACTACCTCCAAAAAAACCAAAAGAAGCTAAATTATATATTACCAGAAAACATTAAAATTCAAAGATAAAAAATGATCATATTCTCACATTTAAAGATACAAAATTTACATGGGAGCTCACGAAGACATAAAAGTAAATCAACTGAACTTTCTACAAATATCATCAAAAAAATTGTAAGTTATAAAGATTTTTTTTCCCTCTGTTGCATAATCACCATATAAGTCTATTAATTTGGTAAATATGTACATACTTTTTATTATCATCATTATCAGTCTTTAATTAAAGTTATTGTTAATAATTTTATTGTTTATCATTTTTCATCTAAACTTCCTAATTATTTATTCATTAATGTAATAACTTATTATGTGGAGAAGGGTAGCAATCAATAAATATAATTGGATCTACATGGAAACTTGTTTATGTGTAAGCTAAATTTGATCATTACTCATGATTAGAAATTACTTGTCAATAAAAATAAATTGTATTGTCACTCTAACATGCACACAGTTGCCCATTAGCTGTCTTTAACTTCCCCTAGATGAAAATTCAATTGCCAAATATCATTTTTTATTATTATTTAATTGTTAACTGGTTTTAATACCAATTGTTAATTAGGGCGCTGATCATTACTTTATATGTATAATAAAATTATCCTTCATAAAAATATTGAACAAAATGAATTGCCACTTAATAAATTTATCCCCAAAGACAATATTGGGAAAAATCCTCAGCATTGTCATAAATTTTCACTTAAAAATTATAAAAAATAACAGAACATTTATTTCCACATTAAAACCTATCTTCTAAATGTTATTATTAAAAATAATTAATGTTTAACTCCACTTAGCAGTAATAATAGTAGTACTAACATAGCTTCTTTTTCAAATATATTAAGAAAGCAAACTGCACCATGAGCAAATGATGAGAGCATTCATTCTTTAAACTCAAAAATTTCCCATTTCTATGAAGTTAGATAACTTCTATGAAAAAGCTTTTAAATCTCTTTAACACCTTCTTGGTATATTCCATCAATCTCAGAAAATTCTGTCATGAGATTGGTGGAAATCAGATCACCATACTTAAAATATTTGAATATTCTTGAAAAACTGAATTTGGTTAGGATTTATAACTTCATTTTATTGGATTAAAAGAAAATCATGCTGTTGTGTTATATTTGTCGAAAATGGAAAAAAGACAAAAAGGAACCTCTAAAGATTAGATAGACAAAATCTGTTATATGTTGAAATATTTAAACCCAGTGATTATAAATCATATTATACAAATCCTCATGAAATTTAGTTTATAAATATTTACCAATATAGATGATTTGAACTAAAAAATTTATCCATTCAGATTCAAATTTAAACTATATTCTGCAAAACTACGTCTGGACAGATTTTCATGCAGCAAAGAAAAGTAGATCAGAAAGTTTTTGTTTTCAACTTGGTCATACTGCAACTGCAGTTTCTATAGATTTCCATGTCTCAAGCATAATTTTTTTTAATATGGTCTCTGATAGCTGCCCAAAAAACCTTCAACAAAATCCATAAATCATAACTAAAGATATATAAACTTTCAACTCCTCTGCTTCCATTATCAAACAATGTTGAATAGTTTTTTATCAAAGACTTTCACCTCATGAATGATTCAACCAATCATCATTGAATTTTAATACTAAAGCAAAAAGTTTAAAAATAAGAGTAATCTATAAAAATCTATTAACTAATTTTGCAATAAAAAGAAATCCACAATATTAACTATCATCATCATTTTAAGATTTTATAACTATTTTCTTATTAATACGTAAAATTATTTCCATTAATAATAATAAAAAAATCTATTTCTCTGATACATTATGTCAGAATATTTAGCTGTCTTGTATCTGTCTTCTGAAATTATCCCACATCTTAATGGATGTTTGTACTTCATAAACCGTTTATTATGTATGAAATGTTTTTGACTGTTGCAATAGTTATTTTTCAAATTATTATATCTTTTTAGTGTGAACAAACTTTTTTTTATACATAAAACTTACATATTTCAAACTTTGAGTGAATTAAAGAATTTTACATTCAGTTAGAAAAAATTAAAAATCATAAACAGCAAAAATAAAAAAGGATTATAGTATTTGATTAGATGCAAAGAGTGATGGATTGACAAAAAAATATGAAAAAGCAATTGAGGATTCTTATTCTGAAAAAGACAGTAAATATGATAACTTTCAATTATATAATGTATTCATAAATTTTGTAGTCATGACTATAATTTTAACACTATTTGTACAATTAATAGAAGAATCAATACCAGGAGAAATCACATAAGTGACATTACAATCTTTATGAATATAGCAATCTGGTCTATCTTTGTAATAAGACTCATTTCTCTGATATATTCCTATGCCAGGTTATCTACCTATTTTGTATCTATCTTCCGAAATCCTATTCACACTTAATTATATCTTGTCGTGAATGAGATTTTTTATTAGTATTTTTTAATCATGTATAAAATGTATTAGATAACTTTTTCATTTTTTTGCAGGTAACTACATTTTTAGCATAAATAAACTTCTTTACATACACATATAACTTTGTAAGATTTTGCATAATAGTTAGAATCTACAATTAATTTTTTTATTTTTCTTTTAGCTTCTATAATACTCAAGAACTAAAAATTACTTTATTCTCAGCCAAATTAAAAAAAAATTCAATTTAATGCCTTCTAAGCAAATAATAATTATTATGGAAAATATATGTAAATGTATAATTATTTTATCTCTAGTGATTTCTGAACACAATTTTTTTTTATTATGGTGCATAAAAATAACTTGAATTCAATAAAAAATTTAATTTTTAAAAATTTATATCAGAATAGTTCTCATTTCAATTCCATTTTATTGCAAATATCCACCAAATTGATTACAATTTTAATATACTGAAATATTAATACAAATTAAAATATTTTCATTTAAGTTAAATATTATGTTTAAATAAATAATTTTTATTACACATTTATTAGACTAGAGATTATTCACTTAATGAATAATATTTCTGTACTTGTGGAGGAGTGTAAATAATCATAAATATTTGAACATTTCATGCTGAACCAGCACTCATTGGTTGGCCCAGATCACAATCTCTTAGATATATCTTTACCATTGTTCCATATATATAAATAGCCAATTACTAAAGTTTAATTGATAAGTGTCAAATTTACTGCCCTCATAACTTTGACCCAAAACACTTGATGGAAGTATATTAATAATTTTTATTAATTATTCATTAAACTAGAGATAATCCACTTAATGAATATATATAGTGTAAATTTCACTACAACATCTTTAATCATATATTTGATTCTACACAAGATGTTAAAAGCAGATAGAAAACAGTCCCTATATTACATGAGAGTAGTACAGTGAAAATTAGACTACAGAAATATTATTCATTAATGGATCATCTCTAGTCTAATGAATGACTAATACAAATTATTAATATACTTCCATCTGTACTTCCATCAAGATGGTTTGTGTCAAAGTTGTGAGCAGTGAGTTTGACACTTTTTAATTAAGCTTTAATAATTGTCTATCTACATTTACTGAACAATGGTAGATATGTGTAAGAGATTGTGATCTGAACCAACTGATGAGTGCTGGTTCAACACTAAATGTGCATCTTGAGGATCATATATCTTTTTTTATCAAGTCTTTTGTCATATGGTTATTATTATACTCTCCACAAATTGTTAAAAGTGAATAGAAACCAGTCCCTATCTTGCATGAAAGTGATGTGAAAATTACACTATATAAGTCTTATTCATAATGTTCAAATAATTTCTGCATTTTTTAACTTTGGGACAATTTTATTATACCTTGCTAGCTTCAAACAAAAAAGATTTGATATAACAAAAAATATCAGATTTTAAATTACCTTGTTTCAAACTTCCTGAAGAGCTTACAAAGAAAAATGGAATGAAAAACAATGCTATATTTATTTGTTTAAAAAGGTTTTAAAAAACTTAATTGCATTAGTTTTTCTAGCAAATCTAATAATGAATTAAAGTATGCAACTTTAAATCAAAATCTTTCCCAGAGATCTTTTTGATAACATAAAAAACTTTTGTGCAATATAAATATCCTTTAACTTAATTGAATTAACATCTAGAGCCATAAAAACAATTTAATATGAAAGACTGCCTTGAGAATGTTTAACTACTAAATAGTGGCATTATCAGATTTTGAAACATTAAATTTTATATTAATATTACTGTGATCATATGCAGTGTGAAATAAAAATCTGTATCTAAACTTATATTAAACAAATGAAAATCCTTGTGTTGATTTTTTAATCCAAATTTATATTCAAAATATATGCAAATAATCTCGGAAATAATTTTAGTGCAACTACTATTCAATATTTATAATTAATACTAAATTAAAATGAACTATGACAGTTTACATTTGCATGAATATTTATTTATTTTTACTGCCATTATGAACTCTGCTTAGCACATGATCTCCTAAGCAAGTAAACATTTATTATTACTTTTATCTTTTTTTGCTCACTATCTTAGATAATATTATGCTCATACCACTAAACATCACATGATCATTATTTCTTATGCTTGCTCATAACTGTTATTAAAACAGGCAAAACTTTTCATACAGTAGTGCCATTCAGTGCAAGCCAGAGTAATCAATGGATGCCAGAAGGCTTGTGCATAAAATCCATATCTAGTGCCTACTCATCCAATATTCCCAGACTAGCTTCTGGATTGTAGTCTTCATCAGTGAGGAGCCTTGGATCTGAGAGCACTGCAGCTAAATCAAAATCCCTATCTAGTGCCTGCAGTGTTCTCAGATCCAAGGCTCCTCACGGATGAAGGCCACAAGCCAGAAACTAGTATGGATATATTGGATGAGTAGGCACTAGATAGGGATTTTATGCACAAGTCTTCTGGTATCCATTGATTACTCTGGCTTGCAATGAGTGGCACTACTGTATGGTGAGTTTTGCCTGTTTTTTTTTCCATATAATCAAACAAAAACTTTACAGTTGATGACATTTAATGGAAATAAATACTAAACACAAATTATGCATATTGATGCATATGTTGCCAATATATTTACATAAAATAATACTATAACACAGCAAAATAATTTTAAAAACTTAAAATTTATTAGATTTTGATTTAAAATATTATGAATATTTTTAGTATTCTTATCATTATGAGGTTATTATCTCATCATCTCACCTCTTGGCACAACCTGATAGCAACAGATTTTATGAATGTCAAATAAAATTAAAAAAATAATAATTACATGATTCTCTAAAGCCAGCTATGATAGCAATTCATGGTCAGTTGATCAACATCAGGTTTATAAAACATGTCCCAATAAAAATTTGAGTCTGATTGAGACAATGACTCTAAAAATATTTTTATAATGAAATAAAATAATGAGAGGCAGGATCTTGAAGAAAGAAATTTGAGAAAAATAAAAAGGTATCATGAAATTAATATATTCAAACTTTTGAACAATAATATTCTATAGTTAAGAGTTTATTATGAGTGAATGTTTTTAATAACTTTTGACTGTAAGAAATGAAAAGTTAATATATAAATGCTAAGTATATAGAAAACAAAATAAATAACAACTGCATTAATTTAAAAGAACAATATACTCTAAATGTAAGAAAAATGATTGCTCAAGAAACATTCAGCCAAGAATAAATATAGGATCTTTAGAAAGTGGGAGAATGACTTCTTGGAGGATTTTCAGAGATTTATGAGCCATAATCCCTATTACATTTTGTAGACGTACCAAATAAGATTATAGAGATCTGCAAACACTAACATGTAAAAATCAATAAGTACAGTATTTCAGAAAAATGATTATCCAATGCCAAAAGCTAATCATTTTTTGCAAAAATATAAACTAACAGCAATTTTTCACTAAATTCCTATAAGAAGTCATCCAAAATATTAACTATAACCAAACACATGGCTACAATTCAAAATTACATTACTTCTAATATACTCCAACAAATATTAAACAAATGTTTAAGAGGCATGGATAGAATGATCTCATATTTTGATGACATCCTAATAACAGGAAAGAGTAAATATTAAATTAAAGAATAAATGAAGTGTCAATTAGAAGATTTTGAGTATACAGTATTTAAATAAAAAAAATATTTGGAAAACTTGGGGAAATAGAGTTTTTGGATTGCATCATCACTGAGAAGAAAAAGTCACATCATCTGGAAAAATTCAAGTCATGATGAATACATAAGAGTCCAAGTTTAATAAAAGAATAGCAGAATTTTTTTAGATTTAATAGAAATTTTCCTAAAAGGGGAAACTCATGTAACTCACCACTTTATAATTTTTAAGAAGAGAAAAAATGGATATAGAGTAAAAACTTAATAGCAAATTTTTCAGCTAATAAAGTCACTATTAGTATCCAGTAGTTCATTAGTTTAAAATAATGAAAAGTTGGAAATTACACTGTCAATATATAACATTTGTTGATGGTGGTGCATTAATCACATATAAAGAATCTCTATGGCTATTAATGTGCATAGTATTCTTGCAAAAGATACTGTCATTGAAGAATAGTTTCTAATGTTATCATTGACTATAATTTGGAAAATTTCAATAAGCAGACTATATAAATAATAAATTGGATAAAGGTTTATCTTTAATCTCAAAGGATGATAATGCAAGAATATGATTTGCTTTTTCTTGGATAAATTCAGGGTCATTCTTACTTTATCCAGGAAGAAGTATATGTTAATAATACAATGATTTCTTAATACTCTTATAATATAAAAGATAAATAAAACAGATTCTAAATATGTCGTTATAAATCCAAGGCTTCTATAACAGTCCCATTCTAACAGAGAAATCAGTATTTACCACATTTACCAACCACAAGGTCTATCATCTGGCTAAGAATAACTATATATCCATTTACTGATTAATATTGAAAGTTTACATAGCTTGATTAAGAGTTGACTACCTGAAAGAAAAATTTCCAGCTTGACAGACATCTAAAAAGTTTTACTTGGCCTAGATATAAACATGTATAAAAATGATAGGTAGATATACTACTGTTTGATAAAATCCTTAAACATGCAATATCATCATCAGTAGCATCCATTCATAAATGAATATGGCTAATCCAGAGAGATAGAGAGTTATAAGAATAAAAAAATAAATATTAACAGACATTTTGCAATGGCTACATTTTGTTATCTAGGTTATTTCCAATTATAGATGAATTGTTACCAGAGACTCAGTGTGGATTTAGAAAATCAAAAAGCACTGTAGACCAGGTTTTTGCTACCAGGAAAATGCAAGGAAAGTGTCAGGAAAAAAGAAATGATTTATATAATGTTTTTACTGATTTAAACCAAGCATTTGATTCACTTAATTGAACAGATCTATGATATTATTTGAAATTAACTGATTATCTGTCAAAGTTTATTTGACTTGTACAGCTTCTATAAGATAGAATGAGAGGGAAGTATTATTACTACAGATAATCCGACACATTTGAAATAAAAACTATTATTAAATAAAGATATGCACTTCCTCCAACATTGTTTCCAATTTGTATGAAAATGGCCTTTGAAACTATTTTATAGATGTAATATGTGATAAGAGTCAGATGATGGAAGTTTTGGTTTGAATTTATTAAAAATAAAGACAAGAATTTCATATTCTTGGATTCTGGATTTACAATATCTTATTGATTATGTTATTGTGCCAGTTTAAAAAATGATCTAGTGAATTATACTTAATATTTTTAAATACAACATATAAAGACTTTGTTTAATAATTAATATTTTAAAAACTCAGATTCTTTATTAGCTAGTGATGGAAGAAAAATCCTCAGCAACTTTTAGTTTGGATAGTTAATGACTTGAGAAAGCAACCAATTTAAATATTTTGATAGTTTTATAAGTATTTTATCCAATTTATTGCATAGAAGTAAGACATCCTACTAATGCAACACAAAAGCATTAAAAAAGTTTTTTTTGAAAGATGCTCTGTAAAATTTTTAAAATGCAATGGCAAGATTATACCAATTGATGTTCAACTTGCTGGATATGGTACTATAGAATTCATTATTGTAAAAAAACATTTTCTTTGATTTGGACTTGTAAAATTAATGAACAATACAAGATTTCCTAAAAGAATGTTTTATGATGAACTTGAGCATGGTTTTCAAGGGAAAAATAGTCGCTGTTTGCATTATAAGAATTATCTCAAAAATATTCTAAAGAATGGTAATATTGTTTTCATGGGAAGAGAACAGAATACATTGAAAAGCTACAATTAGACATGGAATTAAAATATTTCAGAAAGAAGTTTGTTGTAGATAAAATCAAAAGATAATAATGTAAATGTCAAATAAACAGAAAAGGGTCAGCATGCTGTACGTATGGACTTATTTGTCATAAAACTTATCACTAGACTAGTTGTTTTCTCCCTCTTAGAATTAGCAGCCATACTCATTTGGAAGTGGTAGTGATAATGATGATAGAAAGCAATATATAAAACACAAATACATCAACATATATCCCATGCTGATCTTTTCTAATTATTTGACATCTTGTTTTGCAATATGTTAAGAATATCTCAGCAATTATGCCCAGATAAACCTGTTAGCCACTTTATTTTCCATTCCCCACTCTAAGTCTTCCCATATTCTGCCCCATCCCATTTCCACAACATAATCTTTGTCAACTCTATGGCCTTTATATCTAAATCCCCCTTATCTTTTTGCAAACCCAGCATAAAAACTAATAACTCACTTTCTGTATAGTCACTTTGTTCATACCTATTCCCCCATAACTTCATTATCTGTACCCAACAGATGCCTAATATTTTCTAAACCTTCCTTACACAATTTGCACACTAAATCACCCATAGTTTTCCATTTACAGCCTCAAACAATAAACTACTTTCCTTACTATTATCATAAATTAACTCGCATCCAATATTCCGTTTACTTTTATCTATATTTAAACTCTTCTTACCCTCCATACTAGTTCTCTATCTCTTCAACTCCCTATTTTTCATTAATGCTTCTATTCTTTTATCCCATTCCTTACGACTCAGCAATCCTCCTAACACAATCATCCCACTTTTTATACAAGTATACTGATATAAATTCTTTATCCAAATCTTTTGCATACCGCATTACCTTTCTCCCCCATCTTGTTACCTGACCTTTACTCATAACCCAATTAAACACTATTTTGACTATTCTTTTACTATCCATAAACTGCAACCTACCAAACATTTTCATTTTACTTTTTGCATCTCTCATATAAAAAGTTGACCATCCCATTTCTCCTTGAATTGCCTCCTTTGCTGTCCACATCTCTGCATCTAATGCATGACTTCCTACTTCCCTTTGTACTTTCTCTAAATAATCTAAAACCCTTATACTAACACATAATGCATCATTACCATATGTTAACCCTGCTACTGCAACTCCCTTCCATACAATTCTAACTACATCATATTTATTATATGAAAATACTGTTAGTTTCTTTACCAAACCCTTTCTTTTCTTTGTTTCATTTACCATTTTTTTCTCCCATTCATCCAAGCAATTTTCCTGATTATATAAGGTGATTTTCAAATATCTATATCTATCCACCACACTTAACTTTATATCCCCCAATAAAAATTCTACATCTTCTCTTTCCCCAGCATTAACCATCATTATATTTGATTTTTCTTCACTAAATTTAATTCCCATCTCTTTACTCACCCTTGCACATGTCCTCAACATAATTTCCATATTTTCTCTTCTTTCTGCACACAAAAAGATATCATCCGCAAAAAAAAAAGACCTGACAAAGTATATATTTCCTTGCCACCTATTAACGGTATCTCTACCCCTCTTCCTAGTCTTTCTATTGCTTTCTCCATTTCACTCAAAAACAAAATAGGTGCCATAGGGCATCCTTACCTTAATCCCACCCCATTTTTAACTTTAACTGATTCTATATCCCCTAATTGGTAAGTATATTAATTATTTTCATATAATTTCTTAATAATATTTATTAAAGCTTCATCAATTCCCAAATTTGCTAACCTTTATCATATGCTTTCTCTATATCTACCTATCATATGCTTTCTCTATATCTACCTTTGTGATGTGATGCATTGTGACTTCTCCTTAAACAGAGTCAGGAATCTCTCAGCAGCTATGCTTAGAGAAACCTATTAGCCACTTTACTTTCCTTTTCCATTGTTCACCCTAAATTTTTCCATAATCTGCTCCATCCCATTTCCTCAACATAATCTTTGTCAACTCCATGACCTTCATATCTAAATCCCCCTTATCTTTTCCCAAACTTAGCATAAAACCCAATAACTCACTTTCTGTATAATCACTTTGTTCATATTTAATCTTCCACAACTTCATTATTTGTACCCTTTCTGCTTCCAAGCATTTACATTGAAGTAACAGATGCCTGATATTTTCTATGCCTTCCTTACACAACTTCCAGACTAAATCACCCATATTTTTCCATTTACATGTATATTCCCTTGTTGCTAAAGATCCCATTCGAGTGTTAAACAATAAACTATTTTCCTTACTATTATCATAAATTAACTCACACCCAATGTTCTGTTTACTTCTATATATATTTAAACTCGTTTTACTCTCCATACTATTTCTCCATCTCTCCAACTCTGTATTCTTTATTAATGCATCTATTCTTCTATCCCACTCCTTACCACTATAACACTCAACAATCCTCCTAACACAATCATCCCACCTTTTGTACAAAGTATACGGACATAAATTCTTTATCCAAATCTTCTGCATACTACATTACCTTTCTCCCCCATCTTGTTGCCTGCCCTTTACTTGTAACCCAATTAAATACTATTTTGGCTATTCTTTTATTATCCATAAACTGCAATCTACCAAACATTTTCAATTTGCTTTTTGCATCACTCATATAAAAACTTGACCATCCCATTTCTCCTTGAATTGCCTCCTTTGCTGTCCACACCTCAGCATCTAATGCATGTCTTCCTACTTCCCTTTGTACTTTTTCTAAGCAATCTAAAATCCCTTTACTAACACATAATGCATCATTGCCATATGTTAACCCTGCTACTGCCACTCCCTTCCATACAATTCTAGCTACATCATATTTATTATATGAAAACTCTGTTAATTTCTTTATCAATCCCTTTATTTTCTTTGCTTCATTTATAAATTTTTTCTCCCATTCATCCAAGCAATTTTTCTTATTACTCAAGATGATTCCCAAATAACTATATCTATTCACAACACTTAACTTTATATCCCCCAATAAGAAATCTTTGTCTTCTCTTTCCCCAGTATTCACCATCATTATATTTGATTTTTCTTCACTAAATTTAATCCCCATATCTTTACCCACCCTTGCGCATGTCCTCAGCATAACTTCCATATCTTCTCTTCTTTCTGCACACAAAAAGACATCATCCGCAAAAAAAAAAAGACCCGACAATGTATATGCTCTCTTGCCAGCTATTAACGGTATCTCTATCCCTCTTCCAAGACTTTCTATTGCTCTCTCCATTTCACTCAAATACAACAAAATAGGTGACATAGGGCATCCTTGCCTCAGTCCCACCACATTTTTAACTTTAACTGATTCTATATCCCCTAACTGATATGTATAGTAATTATTTTCATATAATTTCTTAATGACACCCACTAAAGCTTCATCCATTCCCAGATTTGCTAAACTTATCCATAATCTACTTCTATTCACTCTATCATATGCCTTCTCTATATCTATAAACCTCATATATAACTGTTTACCTGATTTTCTACTCATATCTATAAATTGTGTAACTACAAATAAACTATCTCCTATACACCTATCTGACCTAAAGCCTCCTTGCATTTCCCCCACTACATTATTTTCTTCCATCCACTTTGCAACTCTTCCAGCCACCATATATAAAAAAACTTTTATATAAAACTGATGTTACCGCTATTGATCTATAATTTTTTAACTTTCTATGATCTTTACCTTTTCCTTTAAATAATAATCTTACTCTTGTATTACTCCAGCTACCCGGAAAAACTCTCTTCTGTGCCATCTTATTAAAACATGATAGTAACTTTACTTTTGCCCTATGCCCTAAATTCATTACCATCTCTGCTGCCCATCAATCTAACCCTCTTGCCTTACCACTTTTCAATTTCTTCCCTGCCTCATTCAGTTCCTTTTCTGTAAAGCTAATATTCCCATTACTACATGCTTTCATATTTTCTATCCTTCTGTCCTTCACATCTAACATCTTTTCTATATCCATTACATAACTATTCAATATTCTCTCTAATTCTTCTCTAGAGCTACACTCTATTCCCTCCTCATCCAGTAGTACTATCTCTCTCTCCCCTAACTTTCTCCTTTTAATGTAATTCCAAAATTTTTTACTTCCATCTCTTCCAATTTTATTAATATCATCCAATAATTTACTATTTAGTTTCATTCTCTCTCTATAATTATCTATTTTAGCTAATTTCTTCTTTGTGCATTGCTATAGACTGTAATTGCCATCTATTGGTAATATTTTATACTACTTCTAGATAAAGTGCTGGAAGAAAAAAATCTTTTATTGTCTGTTCAATTTTATTAAATTTTCTTTCCTCAACCCTAATGGATTATATTTAATGGCAATATCTTTTAGAATCAAAAGGAATTCTCATGGGATAAGAATATTTTAATAATCAGATTAAGTTTTAAATCATTCAAATATATAAAAAGCCTATGCTAATTATATAGTAGCTAATAAGTGATTTATAAAAATCATCTGACCCACAATAAAAATCTTTTCATTTAATAATAATGTAATCAAAGTAGTCAAGATATTATTTTAAAAAATCCATCAAGAGTGTAATAAGAGCAATGAAATTTAATGGAGAAATTGCATTTTCCATTAGAAATATAATTATTTGATAAAAGAGGAGTGGAGAAAGAGAAGGAGTAAAATTTCAAATAATTTTAGGATTTTTTCCAAATCAAACTTAAATTATTTTAAACTGACTTTGATAAAAAAAATTTTTATTAAAAATAATTCATTTTAAATTATATGAGATTTTGTCATATTAAGTTCTCTGTTGGCAAATACTAATTTTTGAGATTTAAAAAAAAAAAACAAAACAATCGTTAACAATAATATATTAAAATTATTATTTATTCATTAATATATTATAAAGACCACTTTCTCTCTGTTACTAATATTCAAGTAAAAGTTTTTATATTAGTCAGTCAAATATATATGTGTGTGTATTTGAATAATTTAAATGTATATATTCATAATAAAAACATTCATTAAACTCCCTTGAATGACAAACTCAAGAATAACTTATCATATACTTATTATTATTCATTAAATAAGCATTCCTTTGACAAATAGTAATGGATGGCCATACATTGCTTTGTTTTGCTTTAAATTGTTCACCAAATGAAGGATATTCAGCTAAGCAATTATTTTTTGATAATAGAAAGAATAAAACTTGAAGAATTTCATTGGAAACTATATAAACAGTAAGACATAAGAGGCAAATATAAACAAATATCATCTTGTAAATTAAGATTCTAGTGTTTATAGATGAATAAAAAAGAGTTTAGAAATAACTACTGAAAATATAACTTTCAACACCCCACCCTTCCGAAAATTATTGCTGAATGTTAGTTGTAAAGGATAACAAATATTTGCTTACTAGAAATTTACTCTTCAAGAAGAGATTTTGTCACACACAAAAAACTAAGGATTCCTGGAATTGATTTCCAGCTCAGTAAAATTTTTTAAAAATCTCAATTTGATAATTGATTGAAACTGTTGTGCTCAATGTCATTTTGACACTTATTTTTTTCTTAAATAAGTGACAATATGATTTTCCTTTCATTATAATTATTGCACAAGGTAATAGGAAAAAAATTAAAAAGTCACTAAATTTCCATTTGGCACCACCTTTTCACCTTGCCAAAAGTTTTAAAAATAATAAAGATGAAAGAGAAAAAAATGCAATTATGAATGCAATGCCAGTCCAATTACTTCTATTACTACTAGAAATAATAGTAAAGGAGGAAGAAAAAGAAACGAGAGATTACAATGGAAGCTAACACTAATTTAATCTAATTAAGTAAATTTTGAAATCATTTATATAAATATTTATCTGTTAACTAAAGATACTTTATAAGCACTCATACAAAAATACATGATAATAATTTTTGTTAATGATTATTATAAAGAACTAGTAAATAGTGACAAAGTGAAAAAAGTAAACTAATCAAATGGTTAGTTACTCAGATCATTCAAACACCAGAAATGGCAGGTTGAATTTGGATCTAAGAAGCTTTAGTTATCAAGTCGGCACTCTAATAGTAAACTTAACTATACAGGTCTTTAACAATCAATGTTTGAGACAATAATTTTCTAAACAAATAAACCTGATTTTTAGTTAATTTGAAGATGAGACGCACACATGGGTGTTAAATACAGTAGGCATTTTAATAAAAGGACTTCATTAATGTATTTCTAATGATCGGAACTAGATATAATTTGTGATACAAATCTAAAAATAAAATGCTAAATGAAAAATGTTGAGGATATGTCAAGCAATAGGGAACTATGACTAATTATTAATTCAGCATTTGATCAAAATAATTATGATCTATATATCTAAATTAACTTATGGAAAATAAATGCATATGTAAGAGGCAACATAATTTTTGTAGCTTCAAAAATTCTTTAACCATTGAAGATTTTTGAGAAGAAAAAATGGATTTACTATTTTTTTTTCCTTTTTAGAAAAAAAAAAAAAAAAAGATTAAAATAAAGTATATTTTTAAAGATATATGTAAAAGAGTGACAGACAGACAATCTTTAAGAATATATATATCATTAAAAAAATGCTTTTATTTAATTTGATCAATAGAGCACTTAAAATAATTTTTTTTTTTTCAATCTCAATTTTGATTTTATAAGTAACTGAAAATAAAAATATTTTTTATATATGTTTTTATTTTTTAGAACTCATATATTTGCAATAAACTTTCTGTAACTATTTATATTCAAATTTAAAGCTGAGAATATAAACAGTGTCTTTCTAGTATATAAAATGAAATTATCATGTATTAAAAATCATTTAAAAGATTTTTATCTTTATGAAGCCAGCATTTAAAAAAAATAAAGTTTTAGTTAAGTAATCTAGATTCTAGAGAAATTAAGATTTCATCCTTCATTTCTTTTTATTTAATTAACTATAAATGATTTTTAGTGAATTAGTTATAAAATTCAATGAAATCATTTTTAAAAATTATATACCACGATCTATTGTACATTACTCAAAACATACAAAACCAATAATAAGGTGGTTTGAAATTCAGCCCACCAACATTTTTAGGCTGAACTACCAACTGGATAACCCTAAAATATTTCATTGTCATTGATACTTAACATGCATACAAAAATTGAAAAAAAATCTATTCATTAGAAATATATTAAAAATCAGTTATAGGATTTGACCCCCCCCCCAAACAAACAAATAAACAAACAGAATTTCTATGTTAAATAAAACATTTAAAAATCATATGTTGTTTGGAAAAATGAAGCAGGTTTATTAAAATACACAGAAATTTTTTATAACCAATGAAAAGATAATAATGATATAAATACAAATATATATATAATAAGTCAAAATATGTTCTCTTGCTGCTAATATCATTCTTAGGAATTGTTTATTCAAGAATACAATTTGTGTGATTATAGATGGACATTTAAAAATTATTTAAAGATGAAGCTGAGAAAACCTTTATTACAAGAAATCGACAGAAAAATTAAAATGTATAACAGAATACACAGTGATAATTGCAAAAAAAAAAAAAAGAGCCAAATTTTGAAAAATAAAATCTGGGGGGGGGGGGATAAATATTTCAAAGAGCAACCAGGAATAACAAGAAGTAATACAGCATATGCAAAGATGAAATTGGAAAAATAAAAAGATACAGCCTTAAATGAGTTTGCTTAAAATATCAATGGGAATATAAAAAAATAAGAATGTTATAAAAAAAAAAGATGATAGAAAAAATACACAGAAAAACTATACCACAAAAACAAATCATCAGAATATAATTAATAGGGTCACGTTCACAAAGGAATATTCAATAATAAAATTTATCACATAAATTTAAAATATTAAAATAAATAATGTTAAGAGAATGTCACCCGTGGAGAAATGATTCAAATGATATATCTTGATCATAATATTTTATTATCCAGTCAGTCAATCTACTTCAGGTAAAGAGCATTTAACACTTGTAAAGTGAAATTAAAATCATTATTAAATATATAACTACTTAAAAATCATACATTAGATCAGAAATTTTTCAGAAAACAAAATCAGTAAAAATACTGATAAAATTGTAATAATGCAGAAAATTAATCAAAGGCTTATACAGAGGAATAAAAATAAAATGTATTTCTACAATAAATAATATTCAAGCTATTTTGCAATCTAATACTACATACAAGCAAGATTATGCTAATACTGAATTAATAAATACATGAAAAATAATATAAAAAAAGAGTCCATTATGCTGGTTTTTTTTTTCATATAAATTATAAAAAATAATAAAAATATATATAACAGCTATGTAATATATATACATATTAATATAATCATCATCAACCATTATCAATCCACTGCAGGATGAAGGTCTGTCCAAGTTCAATCCATCTTCTCCGATCTTTAGCTTCTGTGAGTCTTTTACAATCTCTTGGAATTCAGCTTAAGATTTCAATTGTCCATCTATTATCATCTCTTCTAGCAATAGGTCCAGCCCAACTCCACTTCAGTCTTTTAATTTTTTCAATGAGATCAGTAACACCTGTTTGTTTGTTACCCATGTATTGTGTTTTCGATCTCTTCTTGTTACTCCTAACATGCATCTCTCCATATTTCTTTGAGCAGTCTGAAGTCTCTGCATTGCTCTTCTATTAAGTATCCAAGTCTCAGGCCCATAAGTAAAAACTGGAAAAACACATTTACTAAAAATCTTCCTTTTCAAACCCATAGGCATATTTCCTTTTAGTAACAAGTTATTTCTACGAAAAGCACTCCAATCAAGTTTAATTCTATGATTAATTTCATCCATTATGTTTCCATCAGTATTAATAATCTGACCAAGGTATTTGTAGTTGTTAACTTCTTCTAAGTCATCATAATCAATCTCTATTTTCATATTTTGAGAAAATCCATTAAACTTTACTTTAGTCTTTTTAACATTTATCCTTAGTCATACTTTCATCTGATAACTCCTGCAACATTTCCTGCAGCTCTAAAGCATTATTTGCAAAAACAACTACATCATCTGCAAAATCTAAATAAATTAAATAATTTCCATTTACGTTACTCATTTAGCTTTCCATTTTAATCCACAAAATACTTCTTGCAGCACTGCTGTAAAAAGTTTTGGAGATATGGAATCACCCAGTCTTATACCCTTCTCAATGTTGATTTTGCTAGTATCATCATGTAATCTAATTGTTGCTGTTGCATTTTTATAAATATTCTTTAAAATATGACAATAACATGGATCTATACCTTCATGATTCAATGCTTTAATCACTGAAGAAATGTTCATAGAATCAAATGCCTTTTATAATCTACAAATCCAAAGCATAATGGCAACTCATATTCATTTGTCCTTTCTATAACTTCTCCCAATATTTGGATATGATCTACTGTACTAAAACCATTTTTAAATCTAGCTTGTTCTCTTGGTTGGTGGAAATCCAATGTTCTCTGTAGACGAGTTGTAATTGTCTTGGTAAAAAATTTGTATAAAACTGATAAAAGGCTGATAAATCTGTAATTTCTAATATCTTCTTTATCACCTTTTTAAAATATTAATATTAATACTGGATTCTTCCAATCATCTGGTACATCTTTATCATTTAGACATTTGGTATATAACTCTGCTAAAAAAAATTATAATTCTTCATCTGCTTCTTTTAATATATCAATTATAATTCCATCATTACCCGGAACTTTTTCTTTCTTCATAAATTTAATTGCATGTTTTACTTCTTCATTTAAAATTCTGGGAAATTCGGAAGATATAATAGATATAGGAGATATTTGTTCTTTATTATTATATAATTCTTGATAGAAGTCTTCTACCCATTTCATGATGTCATCTCTCTTAGTAATAATTCCATCTTTTTTTCTTATTGCAGATATAAATTTCTTACCAATACCAAAATGTTGTTTTACACTCTTGAGACTTTTATTCTCTTCTACAGCTTTCCTTGCTAGTTCACAGTTATATTTTCTTATATCATTTTCAAATCTTTTCTGCACCATTTTACAAAATTCGAGATATTCAATCTTTTTTAATGCATCATTTTTGTATATCTTCATATTCCTTCTTTTCTTCATAAATTTTCTAGTCTCAGTAGAAATTTTATTGGTCAATTGCTGCTTTTTTCTACCAGCTATCTTTGTTGCAGTTTTTAAAAGTGTATCAGTTATTTTCACATTAATTTCATTCAAATCTAAATCGTGATCAAAATCTACTAATACTTGAAACCGATTTGTAAGTTCTAATTTAAATTCATTCGAGTGTTGCTGAAGATTAGGAATATCAACTGTAAATATTATTTTTAGGCTGTCAATTGATGATGATTTTTTATTTAGATACCTACAACTACAGATCACTTTCATGTGAAGGAAGATTGCAAGAATTAGAAGAACTGTCTTATATTAAATGGGACATTATTGGACTATGTGAAGTTAGAAGAAAAGGTGAAGAGACAATTGATTTAAAAAGTGGACATGTACTCTACTATAAAGGCACAAATATTGGAAATATAAGTGGAGTAGGATTCATTATAAATAAAAAGTGGAAAAATATTGTGGAGATTGGTGGTGTATCAGACAAAATGGCAAGATTCGTTATACAACTTAATAGCAGATACTAAATGCAGATAATTCAGGCTTATGCCCCAACAAGTTCTCATAGTAATGAAGTAGTAGAAGATTTTTATATGGATGTACAAAATGCTTTTGATCATAGTAAACAACATTTTAAAATTGTTATAGGAGACTTTAATGCTAGAATTGATAAACAAATGAAAGATGAAAATGCTGTAAGTAATTTTGGTTATGGTGATAGAACTGAGAGAGGAGATAGACTTGTGGAGTTTGCAGGAAAAAAACCTTTATATTATGAATTCTTTTTTTGAGAAAATTGTTAAAAGGAAATAAACATGAAAGCATCTAAATGAAGGTACAGCAGAATTGGATTATATTTTGACTAACAGAAAATACATATTTCAAGACAGTAATGTTCTTAATAAATTTAACACAGAAAGTGATCATCAATTAGTAAGATGTAAGATACATGTTAATGCAAAACTAGAGAGACAAAAATTATTAAGAAAAACATATTAATATACTGTAATGCTTTGAGACTCTTTGTTGTGTACATTTACGTTTTTATTTTAACTTTTAAATCAACTGACGTCAAACATTCATCCTTATCAAAATTTTACCATTATTCTTTCTTCCCGAGGGTGAATTTATACGGTGACGTGTGCCTTATTGATAGCCCTTCCCATACAAAGTTTTCCCATAAAATTGAGTCATTCACCCCTCTTATGAACTTTGGGTCATTCAAAGGGGTTAGAGAAGAAGCTGACCGCAAAACACATGTATATAAGGTAATTGTATCGAACCCTCCCAGCTTTAACTTAACCTCTAATTAGATCTCCATGTTTATGGACAATATCTTTTTTTTTGTTCATTGCCAAGCGCCAATCTTGCTATTTAACAAGAATCATAGGGTCTATTAAATATTTGTTTGACTTAGTGATTTAATTCGATGCCCGCCTTAATGCTCAGGGTGTGATAGCGCCTTGCGCTGAAGAAGAAACGAAGTGTGAACGAACTTTTAAATCGAATCTTTCTATAAATTTCTATTTTTATTCCCATTAAAATCTAAAATAAACTTCTTAAAATCCCCATGCACCTTTCTAACTAACTTGTTTTTCTTTAACTTATTATTAAATGCACACCAGCATGCACGTGTATCAGATTTTGGAAAATATAAATTATATAACATGTATCGAAACAAATCAATAGTTTAATTTCAGATTCACTAATATTTATTCTAAGAAAAATAATAAATGGCACACTCATGTATACGATAAATATTTTTAATGAATTACAATTAAAAGAGAAAACAACAAAAAAGAACACTAAATAATACATGTATAACTAGATAATCGCACAGTTAAATTGGATTAGATTTAAGGATTAAAATGATATAATATGTGTATATTTACCGGTATTACAGAGTCTGTATAACCGGAGTATATGTTTCCGAGTGCACTTGTAGGTCAATCCTGAAATCCAGCATAGGCAAATATGGCGTCCGTCACTTCCACTTAATATTTCAATCCTTTAGTCCATCTAAAGTGGCGTATTAATTCTACTGTTCCTTTTGGCTAAATTACGGAATGGCGGATGATCTGCACTGGATTCAAATAGTTGTAGTTCTGAAGGGCAATTGGGGATGTTGACTGTGGTACACATTTACGTGGCATAGGTAAATGGGTGGAGTCCAAACACCGACCCCAGCACGATGGTGATTTTACCCCATGCAATCCATGAGGTCTCTTTTATATTTATTTCAGTTTGCACAGTTTATTCCCTGTCTTTCTGCTCTGCGGCTAATTTATTAAAATCCTCTCTTACTAAATTCTCTTCAATATATTTTATAACCCCTGCTCTTCTTCCCTGTCAGACCAGCAAAAGTCAACTGTCCGTTTTCTTAAAATTAATTCATAATCAGAGTTTCCTTTCTCCTTATCTCTGGTATTCCTTTGTTTTCAAAAATAGATTTTTTTTATAAAATGCCAACAAAAGAAAAACCACTTAGCAATCTCGACTTTTACTTATCTAATTCTTTTTTTTTTTAAATTTAAATTCTTGGAACTTTTTAATTATAAATCTTTTCATCAACTTTAATTAAACAAAAGAAATCGAAAAGAGTTCAATAAATAATGGGCATTCCATATTCATTTCTCTAAAAAAAAAATTATTTCCACATAATCCGTTTAATTAAAAAAAAGAGAGATATCCTTCAAATAGTTAGATCTGTTTTTCTTTTTTGAACACTCTTTAAAATCTTTTAAATTTTTTTTTCTTTTTTTTTTGTTTTCAACAACAACATTTACCTATATGCATGTATACCACTTAAAATATATACCTATACCCCTCATTCTAGCAAATACACGTGCATTTGTCTGTGCGACTTTTACAAAATAATTATAGCATAACAATAATATTTAAAAAAATTGTCTAAAATCTACCTTTTCTTTCCTTTTGTAACAGGGTTTGAACCCAGCTACGTTACAATACCTTAAGTTTTACTGGACACATGATTTTATGCTTTCATTAAATTTTGAATATCTATTTTAAACATTAACCTATTATTGCACACAAAAGGCTATCTATAGTTTTGTAATAGAAATAAAAATAACATTAATAACAATAATAAAATAAAACATGAAATTTAACAAAATAAAATTATGATATAGCAATCCAGATTGTTAGAAACTCATTATACAATTATTACTATGTATATTTTATATAGCTGTTATATATATTTTTATTACTATTTTTTATCAGTTAACAAAGAGCTTTACATTGGAAAAAAACAGCAAAATATATGCAATAGTTTTAGGAAAGATTGCATTAAATCAGATGGTTATTGATTGAATAGATCATAATAACTATAAAATAATCTCATATCAGAATTACACAACCACATATCATTGTCCTTATGAGGAATTTCTATATGGTGCTAGAAGCTATAGTAACAAAGCTACAATAAAACACAATAGTTTGGTATCGGTAAAATATTTGATAGGCTGCAGACTAACACTAATAGATAGTGAAAGCCAAATTGAAAATAAAATAAATAGGATAAAAATAATAGATTACAATCAAGTATGAAACATACAAAGATATCACAAATGTTTTGCCACAGATTTCTTTTTTATTTAACATTGAATTGGCTAATACGATTTTTAAAAGAAATAACCAATTAAACACTTTTTATTTATTGAATGCTTCTCCAGGACTATAAATGGCATTAAAGTAATATATTATCATTTATAATCATGAAAGACTGATACATTGTAGAAATATAGGAAGATAATAAATCAGCTGAATAAAAAAAGTGTTAAATTGATTATGGGCTATAATTTTTAAATCATAACAACCATTTAATCAGACTGTTAAGACAAAAATTGTCAACAATGTTGGTTCCATAGAAACAAAAATAAGAAGAGGATCAATCAAACTATCATGAGATTCATTGAACTATAAATAGAAGAGTAAAAAATATATTTAAAAAACAGAGAAACTTATATCCAAAAACAAAGATTGGAATTAATCAGACTATAGCATTTTTGTGATTCCTTAGGGCTGTGAAAATTGAATCTTGATGATAATGAATAGGTAATGTAATTAAACTCTCTGAATTATAGAATTGGTATAAAATTTTAAAAACACCACAGAAACAAACAAATGGAAATTCAGTCAAGCTTAAAGCATACACAACCAGGTTGAAATTTTTTACTGGGACAATAATATTTTAAAAAATATATAATAATCAGAAAAGTGGAAAATGAGAGAAGAGAATAATCAGTAATAAGATGGATCTCACCATCATTCTACTATGTTATTAAAAGACTTGTCTTCTGTGAGTTAATACAGTGGTAGAGTTGCATATTATAAAGCTCAAGATCATATATCATGACTCCAGCTCTATCAATTCTAGTGCTCTAGAGATCTATTATTATTATTTTTGAACACTCTAAATAACTAAATAGATAAAACATTCTGAAAGAAAATAATGAACAAGAACTGTATTGACCTAATGTCATTTAAGTAAAAAAAACAACTAATTGAATGATTTATTGTTCTCCAAAGATAACAAAATTGGGTAGTGATTCACGATTCAAATGACTGCCACTGTATCAAACCACAGGACATTTAATAATAACAGCTATGTAATAGGAAAATGTATAGCTCTTGTCTTCTCTGAAATAGAGATTTTGTATGTTTCTCCCCCCCCCCCCATACTTTTTAGATTACAACAAATAATTAGCAATAATGAATCTTCCTCCTTTTTCTCTGTCCTGATTGATTGTAATGATATAAATATAGAATTTTTGCAAAACATTAAAATGATACATAGTACAGTAATTAAAAAAATATTTAAATTATTTTTTTTTAAAAAAAGGATTGGGAGATAGAGTAGTCTGAATTGGGTTATGGCACACATATGCCACCTTGCAAATTGAGCTTAGATAGCCAGTCATGGGTCTCTTCCAACTGTGATGCAAGTACATAGCATCAATCCCTCTACAAAGGATGTCTCTTGCTAGAATAGCACTCCATCAAGCCTGTTTCTGGTGACCCACCTGTCATTTTCAACAGTCCCCTGCAAGAGGATCATATGACTTTTGTCTCAGACCTTCCCAAGGGTAACTAGGAGTAATATATACTCAGCTTGTAACCCCTAAAGCAAGCATTACCACCCAATCCAATAGATATAAGAACAAAATTCTTATTTAAATATATTTTTTTAATAAAATTAAAAATCTAAGTTTGAATATTAACGATGAACAAAAAAATAAATCTATTAATTATAAAAATATTTAAATCGATTATATAATTAATAACATTAAATTTAATAAATTTAATATCATTTTCTAATCAAAAATAAAGAAGTATTTCTAATTAACAAGTTCTAATATAATATTTTGAAGCCAAACAAAATTGATATTATTTTAAAATGGAAGAAATTAATTAAAAATATATTTTCTAAACGACACAAGTGTTTAAATTAGATTAATTAATAAATTATTTTTAAGAAAGAAAACAAGTTATTATATAAAATTATTTTTAATAATATGGCTTTTAAATGACGAGAATTTAGAAAATCTGACGATCTGCACAGGCGTTGAATCAATAACAAATAAATTAGTTTTAAAATGCTGAAATTTATAATTACAATTATTATTTTAAAAAAAACAACAACAACTAAAATAATATACATTTATTTAAATTTTGATATCAATCATTCAAATTCAAGCAAATAAAGTCAATTATAGTATATTCGACGCGTTGATATACGATGAACAACCTATTAATACATTGAATTTTTTATTTAAACGTATCTCACTAGATGGCAGATTACACTATAATTTAAAGGAGGAAGACAACGTTTATTTTAAAAAAAAAAAAAAAGCTAAAATACAGACACGGAGAATGCTTACGTAAATTTAAAAAAAAAAACAGAGAAAACATAATATTCGTTGAAAACAAATGGAGGAATTTTTTTTATGATTAAAAAAAAAGGCAGTCAGTCGTTAGTTTTAGAATATTTAGTTTTATATATTTTTTAAAAAATGCGTGCACTCAAAGTCTACAAAAACAATGGAGAAAACAAGGACATATTTAAGTAATAATTATATCTCTGCGTTAAAATCTCAATTATAACAGCGTTTAAATTATGATAATGGAGACTAATAAAAAGAATTATAAAAAATTGTTTGTTAAACTATGGGGAAATGCAAATGTTTATAATATTATAAATAGATTGATAATAAGTTTATTAAAGTTTAGGTGAAGCTCGAAAATTGAGATGTTAGAATTATATTAAGGGTGTGGCAAGCAACAACAGATACTCTAACGATGTTCATGTGTTATTTGATCATAATCTGTTGACAGAAAACTTAGCCTACATATATAGCATCTATTAAAGTAAAAAATAAATAGATATTAAATCTACAGCTTCAGCAATACTTATAGAAATGCATAAAGAGAAAAAGATTTTTATTTTTTGAATATTAATCTTTAATGTATAAATATTATGGAATTGGTGAATGGGGTCATTAAAAAAAAATCTGGACCAATTAAAAACTAAAATAACATCCTATTTTTGTCTTCTAGATTTACAATATGCAGATATTGTGCTATTATTACAAATTCAAAATGTTATTCACAGAATATTCCTAATATTTTGAACAAACCCTATAGATTTGATAATAAATTTAAAAAGAAAAAAATAAGTGCATTAAGTAGCAACTTGTAGCTTGTATGGTTGTCATCTTGACAGTGTTAATGAATTTAAAAATCTCTTGCTGAGAAGCTACTCAAATTCCAATATGCTGTTACCTAGATAGAGTATTTCATCATAGTGAAAATACCATAACTGAATTATATATAGGGTTGTTATTCTGCAAACATTATTACATGAAAGTAAGATATCCCCTATCATCATAACATAAAGACATTGGAAAACTTTCATTTATGATAGAATTCAACTTGTGGATGATATTGAATCACATCTTTGAACTGAACATAGGATGTGAAAGAATAGTGATAGACTTCTTAACAAAATTTTTTTGTTGAAATCTGGAGATGGGTTTTCATTAGAAGGAATAGAACTCTTATTATAAAGATCATATCAAAGTCATTTTAAAAAGATGCAATATTGTTTTCATTATAAGAATATGAATAAAATACAATGGAGTTTTTCATAAAGAAAAGTTTATTCCAGAAAAAGTTAAAAAATAGCATTATATCAAACAACCAGACTTTGAGGTCAGATTATAATATACATGAAAATATTTGAGGTTCATAAATTATTGTGCAAAGCCATAGTAAAATTCACTTTCAACTGTTTTTAGTCTTTTCTTTTTCTGAATCAAAATGGCCATATTTATTCATGTGTTTTCCAATAATGTTGATATAGTGGTTTAATAAGTGCTGTTTTGAGAAATATTTATATCGTGATTGCTGACAATAAAGTCATAACACTGATGGTGAGAATAATATCTAAAATAGGTTAAATGCTGATTTGCAAGAGATGTTCTTGTATAATGATAAAAAAAAAAAAAGTTACAATCAATATGTGTCTCACATAAATGCTTTTAGCAGAATACATGCTATTATAAATAGTTTCAATGATTTATGTATTTTATTCAGAATACTTTGAATTCATAAGTGGGCGGGGGGGGGGTGCTAATAATTTTGAAATTATTCATGCTAAAATGTATACATCATATATATGAAAAAAAATATATGCCCATTAAGATTATTGAATCATCTATATAATATTTTGATTTTGGGGCATGGAGGGATTCAGGCTTTGCAGTTAAAAAAAAAAAGACTTAATATACAATATAAAGTTTAGTTAGTAAATGGTATGTTTGCTAAGTATATAAATTATATGGTGTTAAAACAATTTTGAAAAAACTAAAATACAGTTCAAAATATTTGCAAAAAAAAAATATTGAAAGCAATGAAATAAAATTTTATCATAAAAATATTGTCAAATCTATATTTGCTATATAAACAAGAAAATATTTAAATAATAATAAATAGGATTAAGGGATTAAAAATGTAATTTATCTGATTACCAGATGACTCATCTGTAAAAGGGCATGAAAGTGTTTTTATTAGTCCAATGCAAATCATCAAATTTCCAGACAATACTCGCAAATGAAAAGATTTGCAGCAGTCGGTGACTTCAGATTAGAATGACCAAAAAATTCAATTATTGTTAGCAATTGATTATAACAAGGAAATAATATAGCAATGGAAACGCTATTTTGAAATATATTTCTTAGTCTACATTTACATTATTATATTCTCAGATATGTCTAGTTGAGGGCCACTAAAAGCATGCAATTTATAATTTCCATGTGTAGTTTCTCAGAAATTGATGGTTGCTGTACTATAAAACTTAGGACTATGTGATATAATAATTTTGAATACGAGCTTAATTTGCTGAATTGCCTGCTGAAATATAATCAAAAATCTAGCATAATAACTGATTTATATAAACAATCTAACCAGCAATTCAACATATAAATTGCACAAACAATTTCAAGAATTTAAATCATATTTTAGATCATAGGTTGGCTTCAATGATATAGCTATATAAACTGCCTAAATATAAGAGAATACATAAAATCTTAAATCAATTTAGTAATAAAAACATTTGTTTTTAAAATATAAAAATCTAACATAGTACATATTTTTAATGTTCTAGGCATATAATGATTTCATATTAAAATATCTTTCCATCACACATTTATTTATCTTTGGAGTACAGAATATAAGTTTTTTCATCCTCTCCTATCTTTTGAAGAACTTTTTCATTAACTGCATAAGTTTTTGTACAAAAAGAAGTATAAATTTTGTTCTTTTTATTCTAAGTTAATGAGAATGGATTTTATGTTTTCAATGCAAATCAATTTTTTTTTTGATACATTATTATTTATCTTGTTTTATGTTATAGAGTAGAATACATTCAGCACATTTTATATTCAGCAATTAATATAGTGTTATTGGATATAAATGAAAACTCAATTTTTGCTAAAAGAAAAACAAATATATATTTATCGAATGTGTATTCAAACTTCAGTCTTATGATATGTATTTAATATTCATAATATGGCAATTTATATTTGACTCATTACATTGATAAATTGTTATTATATTCTTTTCATCTTATGTTATTATTAGTAAACCTAGTCTCAATTAATTTCCCATCAGAGATGTGTGTATTTTCTCCAATGGTATACATTTCTTTATTCAAAAATGGTCTCTGCCTAACATTAAACTAGAAACTGAAAATGCTATCAGGAGAATTTTAATGTAATGCAGAAATGTTAAAATGAAGTATGTAGGGATAGCCTTTCAATAATAAAGATAGCACCTTCTAAAGTAATTTACTTATTTAAGTACGATTGGATTATAAATGACTGATGAATTCTAAAAATGTAATCATTATCATTAAATGATTTAAATGTAGTATAGCAAATAAAATGGGTTTAAACATTGTCAATATTCTGTGGTTGAATTAATCATAATGTAATGTCAATGTGAGAATTAGCAGAAACATAGAAATATATTGCTTTTATGAATTTGGTCAAGACATTTGACTCAATCAAATAAGTCTATGATACTGTTTGAAATTAGATGCTTCTCCATCAAAATTTATTCCTATTATACAGTTTTACATGATTAAAAAAGAGGAAATGTTATTACTACAAATGAAAAATCTGATGTTATTTGAAATGAATTCCAGTGTTAAATCTAAGTATAAGTATTTAATACATTTTTGTTTTTGACTTTTATGGCTGTGATGTTTATAAGTAGCTTCATGAAGTAGACATCAAGATATGGTACAGGTTTGATGATGACAATTTTTAATTTGAATCAATTAAAACAAAAAACAAGAAAATCATCTTCTTGGCTTCTGAATTTGCAGTATGCCGATAATTGTGATATCTTTGCCAATTCGAAATACAATCTACAGAATGTATTTTATGTTTTCAATGCAATATTAATATTAAAAAACTCAAGTCTTTTATTATCCAAAGATGGAAGAAAAATCTTCAGTAACTTTTAGCATGATTGGTTATCAAATTAAGAAGGTGCACTAATTTAAATATCTTGATAATTTTAGGAGTAGAATTGTGGACTTAGATGTTGAAGTCCAGTACTGACACCAATTGCTGCTACTGCTTTTAACAAGTTAAAAGATACTTCATCATAATGTTATAAATACTGTAACTAAATTAGTTCTTTATAAAGCTGCTATTTTAGTTAATTTACTGTATAAAAGCAAGACTTGACTCCTACTCCCTCCATCATCATAGCATAAAATCATTATAAAAATTATTTGGGAGATGAAATTTGAATTACCTTCAAAATTTTTGTTGTTGAATATGAAGTACAAATTATTTTATGATAATTTTTTTTTTTTGGTTAAATTAAATAATATATATTTAGACCATTATATATATATATACATAAAGACATACACTTAACTTTAAGTAGATCTATAATTTATTTTTAAAGAAACCATGAATTATCTTCCTGACACTTTCACTGAATCAAATAACATCTTAAATAAAATAATTCATAAAATACATGTAAATAGATTTAATATTAATAAACAAGATTTGAATTTCAAAATTATCTTTCATACATAAAATATTGCCATTTGTATTAAAAATTTATCTAGACATTAATGAATTAATGTTTTGATAAATATCAGATCTAATACATTTGAATTATCAAGATAATATTTTATTTGTGCTTTTCATTCTTAAAAATCTTTTTCTTTGTCATGTCTACTTTGAGAAGAGTTAATCAAAGTACTATCAATTACACATCACATGTTATTTAATCTTTGTAGATTCAAAAAGTTACAAACTACAAAATCAATTAAAAAAACTTTTCAATTCAAAAACAGGTATCAATTTCTTTAAATAGATTATACTGTATATATATAATATTATAAATACAAGATATATGGTCTATATTGAATTAATGTAATTAGAAGGGATTTGAACTCAAACTTTCAAGCTCTCTACACCTGTCCACTCTATCTTATATAACTGATATACATGACCACATGCATGTGAAAAAGATAAATGTTCTCCAATATACACATTTCATGCAGAACCAGCACTCACCATTTGGTCTAGATCATCATCTTTCACACACATATATAATCAGTGTTCAGTTTATATTAAGATAGCAAATCTTCAAATTTTAATGGATAGGCTTCAATCTACTCCAACTCTTCAGCCATCCATATCATTGAAAATCTGATGATGGAACACTCAAAGCCCTTGTTGATGCCAGTATTATTGACATATCCATATTGTGTTTAAATCATTCTGCCCCTCGCGTATAGGATCTTAATATGTCCATTTAAATACACAGAAGAGGGATGGGCAGAATACAGGCTGAATTATGCTCTTCCCTGTTCTGTGTATTTAAATGGACATATTAAGGTCCTATATGTGAGGGATCAGAGTGACTTAAAGGCAATGTGAGTATGTCGATAATACTGGTATTAACAAAGGCTTTGAGCATTCCATCATCAGATTTTCAATAATATCGATGGTTGAAGGGAGAAGATTGAAGCCTGTTCATTAAAGTTTGAAGATTTACTATCTTAATATAAACTAAATGCTGATTACATATATATGTGGAAGATGATGAGTGCTGCTGGTTCAGCATGAAATATGCATATTGGAGATCATTTATTTTTTTCAGATGTATGTGGTCATATCAGTTGTATAAGATGGAATGGATAGCTGATCAGAGTTTGAAAGTCTAGTTCAAATCCCTTCTAATTATATATATATAATAATAATAATTCTACAAACATAAAATAGCAATTTTTATGAAATGCATTAATCTATAAGGTCATATATCTTTCAGTTGATGCAATATAATTATACAAATAATGAACTGGTATAGTGCCATATTATCTAGATATAGCTACCAGCCTTTAGGTGAAAAACTTGCTTATATACAAAAAAATAAAAATTCGATTTACTTAGACACTTGAATATTTAATGATGAGTATTTAATGAAACTTTAACTGTTATTTAATACTTTTAGTCCAAATCTTTATGCTTGACTTTTACAATTAAAAAATCTTAAAATTTTGAACAGCAGTTTTCTTTTCAAGATTTTAATAAATGTTTATGATACAAGCACCAAGAAGGAACCTTAATTTGCCATTTTCTTCAAAATTTACATTTTTCTTTTAACAGACACCTTCTACACTTAAACAAGGCTCTTGGTAATATAGATTATATAATTAAATTTCATTCCATGAATTATTCCATTATAATATACATGAAATTTTTAGCAGAATGATGAGCAATTTAATAAATATTCTATAATATGCAATGGAAAGTCTGTCGGAAGGCATTTTCCAGGTAGACAATTTGTATAATGATATTGGAGAGCATCTGCTATTCTGATTTTGACTAATATGACAACATCAACATATGCCAGGGCAAACAGTCTAGATTCTACCCAACCAAAAAAATATTGAGATTTGAAGTGCAAATTGTTACAATGAAAGAATCAATGTACTTTGGAAAAAATGATCAGGAGAGTATCACGTATAATTTTGAAGATCAGGGAACTTTCAAATTTTTTTTTTCTTTTAATAATACTGATCAATTTTTGATATAGTTCGTTATTATTTAGATGAGGTTGGGTGTAGCAGTTTGAGAGTCAAAATAGCTAATGAGAGCAAGTTAACATTATTGTGCATTGTCTTAAAATCAATTTGGACTACTATTGGTTTATTATATTTTATTCTTTACATTTCTGATTATTTCATGAAATGCAAAAATTGGCATGAGATGTATAGTCCTCAATCAAGGTACAGTAAGAATCTTTGTTTCAAGATTTAAATCTTTTTCAGTAAAAATTTGCCAAAAATTTTCACATAATGTCTTCAATTCCAATTGGTTAAAGATTCTTGAGAAATAAAATTTTTCATTTTTTCCTCTTAATCATTAAAATTCATTATTATTCAGACTTAGCATATAAAAATATTCATGGAAAACAAAGTAATATGAAGACAAAAATAAGTTTTCAGTACTGTATGCTTACTTTTATTTTTCATTATTATTTCTTTTTATTTTAGATATTGAAAACAGGAATAGAAAATTTGATAAAATACAAAAAAGGCAAATACTGAAACAGTATTAGAAAATTGAAAATACCAACATAGCAAGAGTCATTTGACTGCTCCATCAACATATTTAACAATTTATCTTATCAGAGATAAATTTAATGCAACAGATTCATTGGTTTCAAATAGCCAAGCCATATAAATGGGATTATGTGTATAGGCAGATATAAACCTTCATAACTATCATTACTAAGCAGAACCAGCCAGACATCATAATGTAAGATGAACTGTTCAATGAAAGTGATATGTAGAAAATAATAATTATCTAAATACTTTGTGCAAGGTTTTTGATAAAAAGTCTAAAACAGTTGATGAAGTGAAAGAATCCACCTCACAAACATTTACTGACATTGGTATTAAAAGAAATTTGCATATTATTAGGAGCATAATTCCGGGAAAACTAATGTTACTTATAATATATAACTTAGTTGATTAAATTTTCATGCAGTCTTCTAATGCGTATCTCAATTATAGATTTAGAATAAAATTTTAAGCAGACTTTATAGGTTTTATCTTGTATTAGCAAAGAAGCAATATCAATGGAACATCTCTCTGCAGAATGAAATTTTGTAAATTGTTCAGATGTACCTAATTAAAATATATAAATACTTTAAGCAGGCTTTAACCTGTATTCAATGTGCTTTAAAATTCGTAATAATCAAGCATATTTTGCCGATAGAGGGACCTTCCAAACCACGACACAAGACAGTGACTTTTATAAAGATAAGAATGGCGTCTTATCTTTAATCTAAATTTCCACTTATATAGGTGAATCTGAAGCATCTTGATTTGGAAGCGTGAAGTAATTTTTTTCCTCCACTCTTTAAGTCCACTATTTCTTTTACAGATTTGCCTATATAAGTGGAAATTTAGGTTAAAGATAAGACACCGCTCTTTATAAAAGTCGCTATCTTGGGTCGTGGTTTGGAAGGTTCTTCTATCAGCAAAATATGCTTGATTATTATGAAATTTAAAGTGCATTGAATACAGGTTAAAGCCTGATTAAAGTATTTACATATGCTTTCTGTGTGCTCAATAAATTAATTACTACTCTTCAATAGTTTACTGAATTTCTATCATTAACTCATTGTAAATTGCAAGATTTCGCATAAGTTAATTTGTAAAGGAAATAGTGGACTTTAACAGTGAAGGAAAAAAACTACTTCACACTTCCAAATCAAGATGCTTCAGATTTGTCTGTATAAGTGGAAATTTAGGTTAAAGATAAGATAACGCTCTTATCTTTATAAAAGTCGCTATCTTGTGTCATGGTTTGGAAGGTCCCTCTATAAGCAAAATATGCTTGATTATTACAAATTTTAAAGTGCATTGAATACTGTTTAAAACTTGATTAAAGTATTTACATATGCTTTCTGTGTGCTCAATAAATTAATTACTGCTATTCTAATTAGAATATAATGGAAGTTTTACATAGTATCAAACTTACAGAAAACAATAAGTATATAAGTGTAAATGTGATGTTTTAAAATTGATTGAATATTTTCTATTTAACTTGGATGATTTGAAATATAGTATTTATGATCTGATCAAATGGGGAGAATTGTCAAATTGTGTATAGTATAAATAATCATATCTTTCAATTTGTGGGAAGAATGATTTCTAATATTAAATTTATATCATAGTTTTAATAATTTGTTACTTCTCACTAGATAGTTTCATTTTTTATTCATAGTGTAACCCTTTCTTCACATCAAAATTATATATTAAGTAAATTTTGTTAAAAGAATGAGGATCAATGGTAAATTACTATGATGATTAAGTATTTTCTGTATTCTCTTTCTTTGAAATATCAATCTGTCTTCAGAGAAATTAATATATTTACATATGTTATATATAGAGTAAGTTAAAAACAAACTCTTATGAAGCTTCAAAAATACCCTCAACCTCAGACCGCAGTTTCTGCCTCTAGCGTCATCAGTGAGGTGCTAGGGAATAAAAATACTAGAACTAGTCCAGCATTTTATCAATGCCTAACTATTGAGAAGAAAATCTGAAACTTTCAGACATTTAAAGGTCCAAAAATCCAGCTATCTAACTCAAATAGCCGTATGGGACTTACATACAATTATATGATCAGATGCTAGAAAAGTCATGTGACATATATGATTGGTGGGGCTTGACAAGAAAATTACTTAGCTTAGAAAATATACATTATGTAGTTAGTCTTATTAAATAAGATTTTTTAAGAGTTAGACAAAAAAATAACAAAATAGTTTATTCAAAAATAAATATCCTAAAGAAAATGTTGCTATGTTAATGTCAAGAATTTTAGAAATTGTAAAAAAAATATGACTGTTTTTTTTTTTAAATTTTATTTAATATCACCAAAGAATGGGAGAAAATTCCTGTCTATCAAAAAACAGACCTCCCCCTCTCCACATCTTTTAAACAACTTTTCTTTCTATGTATAACTTGCTTTAGATATGCAATTTATAAAGTGAAAAATAAAATAAAATTCTAGATTCAAATCTCTGTGTAGGGGAATGGCAGGTAGATTTACCACCAGCTAACTATGACATGAAATATAGATAATAGAATAATAATTCAAAATGTTTGTTTAATTATCAGATTCTATCAATTAATATAAATGTAAAATTCATATTAGTAAATTTCTTACAATTCAATTAAAAATATTACATAAAAAATATTACACAATTTATTAATTTACAAATCCATTTACCATCCCTTTAGCTTCTTGCCTAATAGTTGGAACACAAAGGATGCTATACAAAGTCCCATTAACAAAACGAATCACCTAAAAATAAAGTGAAAAAATAAAATTAGGAATAATGATCTAATATATAAGTTTTAAAATTTAAATTAATAATTCTATAAATATATAATACAGAATAAATATCAAAGCAATTTAATCTTGCTTGCTCATTTTTTGTCCAGCTTTGTTGGTATGGTCATAATGATATCTTTTATTCAAGAAAGGATTTTTTCTGAATTAGACTTTCTGTAAGTTCAGCAGACCTAACTGTATCAAGCATTTAATACCTCCTAACATAAGTTTATATTATAAATCTGATAAAAGTTTTTATCTGTATGCACTGCAATTAGGACTAAATTTTGCTATTTGATTTTGAACTTGTTCAATTAAATTTTATATGATGCAATGAATTCTTAGTTTGTTCTACAAATTACTGTTTATATTTGTTTCACTTTCATTTAAACTCTACATAATATCTGTTTTTGGTACTCTCAATGCTGATGAGAATTATAAATATTGTTGTTATAGTAGAATAAACTAATATTTTTAACAGATTTATATGTTTTTCTAATGTTTGAAGTGTTATGGTTTGACTTAATAAAACTTTAATGGCAAAATTGGTTTCTCTTAAATTATTATATATTCATTTAAAACATTACTGAATTAAAACTGTAGATTTCTATATATAAATATTTATGTTTTTCTTCACATTTATAGTCATATGAATTTATTTATTTATCTACAGTTTAATGTCTTCATCTTTGCATTATTTTACTTAGAGTCTAGTCTTTTATTTTGTTGTTACCTAAAGTGATGCTAACATAGAAAAGCCATTGAATAAGAAAGAGATTAAGATTAAAAGTATTTAATAGCAACAAAAAGTATTTTCCAAAATTCCACTTATTTGTTATATGTATTAATGTTAAAAAATTGTTTCTGTCTAATTAAAAATTATAATTAAGCCTTTCATAAAAGAAATTGAACTACTACATATTTTGATTCAATCAACCATTTCAAAACCCTTAACATTTTATAACAAGTGAATGCAATTAAAAAATGAAAAAGATTATAAAAAGGATTCAGTGTAACTGAGATATGAGTAATTGTGTTGCATATTCAGTATAAATTGTAACATTTTTAGACATTCACATATTCTTACATTTGCATGTAAAAATATTTTTTAAAAATATAATTAGTAAAATTTTGAAGCATTCATTTTTAAACAAAAAATTGTACAAAATTGGTAAGATAAAAAAATGATCTCAATTGGTATAATGTTTAATCTAGTGCTGTAAAATACCTAGGCTTTAAAATGCTACTAACTCCAGGAACAATTTATTAATGAAAAAGAATTTACTCAAAATTAAAAATGCTGATAAAGAGTATACTGTTACTTTATATTGGCAAAAGCAACTTCAATAGTATTTGAGTTTGTTATCTTCCCACTGACAACCAAGAACTCTGGACATATGCAAGAATGGACTTGTTTGGAAAAAATGAAGAATAATTACAGATAATTCTTTCAGGAAAAGATTTTAAATAATGCAATTAGCACAGAAATAACGGTGACACCTTTTCTCTGTAGGAATACAGAAATCTAAGAAGTTTGTTACTAGCATAGATCAGTTCTTCATATAATTGATCAGAGACCATGCAATTATGAGTATTTTATGAGTATTATTTTAGACAGCAACTAGTATATTTGAAGTTTACTTAATCACAGGCAACTTTAAATCAATCTGAATAGCAATCAAATTTGTCAGTAATAACTTTTGGATATGGAATTAATTTTTAAAAAGAGCAGACAGCATGTTGTTTATAGTTTCTCGAAGAATAGTTAACAGATAAGAATTTATTATTGAAAATCAAACAAAGTTTCTGTGGATGATTCTTATAAAGAATTATAAATATCTTTCATGGATATAAGTTTTACATTTTGAAATATGGAATAGCTTATTCTTTCTATTACATACAAAGGTGTTTTTATTAAATTGTGGCATGTTGATTTATTTATCTGAAAAGATTCTATACTGGTATGTTATTTAGTAGATGAAAAAAAAATTTAAATTGAAAGGCTGTGATATTATTGAAGGTCAAAATAATAAGTAGAATAAATATGTTGATTTGGCTCAGAACATCTTTGGAATAATAAATAGGTATTAATTAGCCATCCTGTGAGTTGCAACAGAGTTCAGTAATTGTATTCTTGAAATATTCTATGATTCTTTGATATGTCTATTGCTCACAATAATCTGCTCATTATATATAATTTGATTGAAATTCTTGAGAGGCAACTTTCAGATTTAAAAGTTCTTTTTTTAAATAGTGAGTCATACTATTTTCTGAGAGCATTAATTAATAATGTATTATTCATGGATAGGGATGTTTTTAGTTTCACAGCAATTTCTTTCTTCAAAGATTTAGCATGATGGATGATATAAGATTAGAGTAATATCAACCAGCCTAAAATAAAATAGTAGTCAAGTAAATTTTAGAAAATAAAGCCAAGTAAAACAATCTTAGTAATGATCATTTTAAAGACCAGGTCTGGAGTACATAGCTTGGTTGCTTAAAATAGTTTGTTATTATCATGACTTACAAATATCACCAGTAGTAAGATGAGCAGATAATTATAATCAATCAGTAATGCAGCCGTGAACCTAAAAACCAATATGTATCCTTACTCAGGAATAATTAAGTAGATTTTATAGCTGGATAACTGAGTGAAAGGACATTAAAGTCTTCTAAAATTAGAATGCCTCATTTAAGTTCAATGTTATGATGAAATTTTAAGATGATCTAGGATTAGACCATTAAGCATCACATGATCACATTTCCTATACTAGCATATTAATTGTTGATAAACAGAGCAAAACTCTCCATACAGTATTGCCACCTGTGCTGACGAAGGCCACAAGCCAGAAACTAGTCTGGGGATATTGGATGAGTAGGCATTAGATAGGGATTTTATGCACAAGCCTTCTGGCATCCATTGATTACTCTGTTTAGCACAGGTGGCAATACTGTATGGAGAGTTTTGCTCTGTTTATGATCTAGGATTATGATAGTGTCTATCTTTCTCATGAATAAATAACATATATACATATTGTAACCATATATATGATTGAATTTGTTCAATCAGTTGGGAATTAGTAAGTGAATTCAAAAATCATTTATTCAGGTTAGTGATTCTATTTTAAATTTTTATACTACATGAGTCCAATTTGAAATAATCTCAGGGTTAAAAAATTAAATATAATAAATGATACTTAATAAGAAAATTTAAATCTTTAATTATAAGTTATTATTAATAGTATGATTGAATAACAAAGGGTATTTTTTGTATTCAATCAATATCTTAAGCAACTAACCATTACTATCGATATTTATAAGAGAGTATCATAAAGAAAAAGAACAGTATTTCTTTAAAGCAGTGTACATTTAAAATAATGCAAATAATAAAACAATGTGACCATACATATTTATTAAATTGATAGATAATGAATATTAAAATGACTAGAGTCAAAAACTAAGTGATTAACAAACAAACAAAAAAATTATATAATACATTAAATCAACATTATAACAATAACAAATTCTCATGATGTTTTAGTTAGAAAAATAATTTTTAATTTATTAATAACTAAATGTGTAGTATATCTTAATGTGATGTAAAACAAAAACACATTATTGCAGAAAGTTTCTAAGTATTATTTAAAGAAACTAAAATATTAACAAAAGAAATATATATATTATTCTTAACATATGGTTTTATTTCATCTAATTTTAAAAGGTATGAGTGGTAGTGCAAAAAATGCTTATTAAGCTCATATTATAAATATAACTGTAATACAACATTGTCAAGAGTTTGATTCAACTGAACAATAATATCTTTATAAGTATCAGTGACATACTCTAGAAAATCCTTGGTGTACCTATGTGGATAAAATAAGAAGGATAATATTTATAAAATATTTCAATTATATAACACTTTCATTTCTGCATATACCCTAGATAACTTTAATTATGGAAACATATGATTAAATTAAGAGAAAATATTAAATATATCTTAACTATAAATAATTATTAATTTACATATTTAAATGTTTTGAATGTTTAACTAAGATAAGATTGTTTTTATTGTTGTTGTAATTTTCTGAGCATGTTTTCAACGTTGATGGTTAGAATCATAACTCTTGTATTTTCCACAGGAAGCAATTCAACATTTAAATAAAGTGTGCATTAGGTAAATGCTCTATTTATATATTCCATTTCTTTGATAAGGGAATGCATAATTCTTTTTTTTTCATACTGTGGAAATTATTAGCAATGAAACATGCTTCCTTGAATTTGTTTCCTATCACCCCGCTTGGAGCAAATCACTTTTATTGTTGCTGGGTTAAAAGTATAACAATATTCTTACTCAGATTCTAAAAATACTGATCTTTGCATGGCTATACATTTATTTAGCTGTGCCATGCCATATGGCAAGAGGAATTCTTGCATCTGATTTTATTTATAACTTATGGGATTTGCTCTGGAAGTATCCTATCCTTTGCATTATTTATGAATCTGTTTAAAATGGGAGGGGTTCCAAGGTTACCATTATAGATGATAACACAGATTTTTTTTTCACTGTTCACAACATGGGGAAGGCAGGGTAGACAAGGTTTTGGATTTGTCTGCTGGGGTGGTCTGTTTATTTTAGCATAAAACTTCTCAATAGGGTTAATTCGCTTATTATGGTTGTATTCTAGGTCATTAATGTAAATATCAATATTATTTTTGCAATAGATTTCATATTTGCATAATTTTAATTTTCTGCATAGATAACCATTAAGACCTGACACTAACACTTTTAAGAAGTTTTATGCTAACACAAACAGACTATCCTCCCAGCAGCTAGATCCAAAACTTTGGATAAATCTTCCCTACATTCCCTGTTGTGTGTCATGAACCCTGAAACAGATCTGTGATAACATCCTATAATGTTAACTTTAGAACTCCTCCCACTTTAAACAGATTAATAAATAATGGGAAGGATAGGATATCTCCAAAACAAATCCCACGAGCTGTACATAAAATCAGATGCATCAATTCCCTCTTGTCATGTGGTGCATTAAGGTGAATCACATGCAAATATTGCCATGAAGGTGGAACAGTAAATATCGGTATAGCCATGCAAAAAAAAAAAAACCTCTGAATATAAATTAGTATTTTTAGAACATGAGCAAGAATACAGACACACTTTTGAGCCAGCAAGAATAAAAGTGGTTTTCTCCAAGCAGGATGATAGGAAGTGTAAATTCAAGGAAGTATGGTTTACTGTTAAGAATCCCCACAGTATAAACAAAAAAGAATTCTGCATTCCCTTATCAAAGAAATGGATTATGTAAATAGGGCATTTACATAATGTGCACTTTATTTAAACGTTGTATTGCTTCCTGTGATAAAATGTGAGCACTATGATTCTAACCATCAATGTTGAAAGCATACTCAGCAAATTACAACAATAATAAAAACAACATTACCTTTTCTTGGTTAAACGATAAAACATTTAAATTATAAATTACATTTAGTGCAAGAAAAGAAAAATAATATTTTTTTGATTTATAAATAATTATGAATTAATTATATAACAACTGATCTTCATGGAACAAATAATAATACACATTTATACTAAATTATAAAATTTAAATATAATATGTATATAATCTTTTGTTATACCTTTCTTCTAGTAAGAATTTTTATTAAACACATAATTCTAAATAACAAGTTATTTATTTATATAGTGTTTTTTTTTAAAAAAACTGTAATAATAATTAGGGATCTCTCCACTACACACACGCTAGATAAATTTTAAACATTTAATGAATACTCTCTTCCAAACCCAATATAATAATTAAATACATTCAATAAATATAACGTATCCTTGAAATTCAAAGTCTTTTAACAGTTCAAAAGTATTTATCTTGGTGAAATCTGTTAAAAAATTTTAAAATAATTAAATCATTAGGTGTTTTATATTGTAAAACCCTAATAGATAGATGTACAAAACTTTCCTTATAGTAGAGTAATTAATAATGAAGCTTGAACTTATTAAATGAAATCCAATAATAATAATGAGTTTCAAATATTCCATATAACAATAAATCATTTTTTATTTTCTCAGTGTGGGATGTAATAAATAATTTGTTGATTGATGACATTCCTTAATTATAGTATTTCTTCAAATATATTTACGAAGATAAAAATCCATTAGTTGAAATTCATTTTTAATAATAATTATTCAATATACAGGTATTTGTCCAGAAACCTTTAGGTTAACTATAATGAATGTAATCTTAGGCTAATTTTAGAGAACAAGTAGGATGATACTATGACTTATATAAAAAATATAAAATAGAATAATATTCCAAAATAAATTTAAGATTTTATACTTCAATTAAAATTTTAAAATTTTCTTTCTTTTAGTTCACTATCAAATGATGAATAATGTTAATTATTTTAATTCTCCATTTAGGACAGCTTTGAGGTACATAGGCCATGCAGAGGCAAATGATTGTTCAATTATCTACTCCATTGTCATTGTACTTCAAGGTGTCAATATGGCTAATTTTAAATTTAACTTTACAGTTCTTCTGAAAATAGCAAAGAAAAAAAATCTTAAACAATCTTCACTAAAAAAATTCCATTCTTTTGGCTTCTTGTAGAAAAAATTTATCATTGATGCTAAGATACGATATGTAGTAGGCGATTTAAAATTTTAAGAAATTATAGTGCCAGTTTTTAATGAAATTATTCTTAAAATTACAAAATAATATTTTTAAATATTTTAAATATAATTATTTAAATTAAAATACATATTACTGCATTATAAACAAAATATTCATGTGGTAAATATTTAAATAAATGATATTTTTATTTTTTCACAACGGTTCAACAAATGAGTATTTTTATTTTATTTTATATTCTCACTATAATTATTATTTATTATCATCTATAATAATAAATTTACTTAAATATTTTGTGACTGTACTCTTTTAAATTTAAGTATTTATAAGAATATAAACATTTGTGCATGCATATACATGTATTGAATATTATGTTAAAATTTTCTACTATTATCAAGTGTAACTTTAATCGTATATGTACAATAATAAAATTATTGCAATACTAATACTATTTTGAATAATTTATTCCTATATTGTTAATATTATGCCTTATTATTCCAGGTATTATTATTTTAAAATTAACATTATGTGCAAAAGTGTTTTAATATCTAAACATAAAGCACAATTAAAAAAAAAATTGATATACGTATTTCAAAATGTATATAAAATATGTATAGGAGGACATCTTGGTTTCAATAATATTAATATAATTTTAATATTGTTATTTGCAGCAATGATAATAATGATATTAATAACAAATAACAGCTGCAACATTGATAAGCCAATAAAATTTTTTTAAATTATGATTATTGTTGCCAATTTGTATATTAAATTTCAATACAATATATATATACATTGATACATGTATGTCTTCCATTATCGAATAGATTTACAGTAATTGTGGTAAGAATAATATTTAAATTCAATAACATTCTAAGCAATTGGTTGAGATTTAGAATAAATTTATACTATGATGATCATTTTTTTTATATATTACTTATATTGATCCCATGATTAAATTTGGTTATAGTAAGTATTATAATTAGTTTTTGAACTTGCACCAAAGATTCAAACTTTTACCATTCAATGTTGGAAATACAATATAAGTTTTTGTTATCCATAAAGTTATTTTTTCTTAATTTCTTATTTTTAAATTCTAGTTTCTTCTTGAGGATCTGCAATTCATTCCTAGCATTAATCCATGGTTCATTCTTAAATAATTTAGTTAGAAATTAATGTATCTGTGAAGAGATTGTCCCTCTTTATCATCGCAAGAGTATTCATAAAAGTATCAGCATCAGTAACAGAAATATTCTGAGCAATATTTAAGTTTTTGACAACTAATGAAAAAGAATTCATTAAAAATTTATTATGTTTAATTCGTCACTTTTTTGATTCCAAATTTGTAATTTTATCCAATATTTTCTTTGATTGTAAAGTTGTCTTGGTCACCAATATCATCATGAAAGCGATTCATTGATATGATTGCTAGACTTTATCTAAATTTATGGGGGGTTCTACCTGAGACTACAAAGAGCTTTTAACAAAAGACATGAATGTACAATTAGTAATGAATTAAGATTCTAGTATGAAAGTCTAATTTCAAAGTAAATCTCATTTAGCTGGCATGCTCCCTTAAAATTATCAAAGCAAATAAAATTCTACTAGTTTTTGAATTGTATGTAATGGCATGAAAGTGCAAGCTAGATGAAAAGACTTACTCTGTAACTAAAGAATTACAAATGGGCCCTTGAATTTAATTTTTTAATTTTTCAAGAAGTAGCAATTACATAACATCTAGAGAATCTTAATTTCATTACTAATTAAATAGAATGCATTAGTGCTTTTAATAACTAATTATTATATAATTAGAATGTACAGAATATGTTTATATGATCAAATTTACCAACCTATGTTCTGATCTATCTTTATTATCAGGTCAAACAGTTGCAATAAAATTATGTTTGAAACATTTTAACAAACCAGTATATCTTTCTTTCTTTAATATATAAAATGTAAGGAGATCTATGTGAGAATTATATATACAATGCAAGTAAAGTATTTTTGGGTTAAACCATATATTATTTTATATTAATTCTCAATATTTCGATGAAATAGCATCAACCACTGTGAAGGTTAAGTTTTCAAAGAAAAACCATTAGTTCTCAAGTAATAACAAGATTGAATGTGAAATAAAGAATGAGATTGAACATGAAATAGTTCAGTATTCAAAATATATAGATTAACTAAATGTTTATTTTCTTCAATTTCACTATTAATTGATTTCAAGTCTATTTTAGAAGAAAGAGATAAAATAAATCATCTCCACTAGATTGGAATATGTTGTGCTTCATCAGCTTTATTTAAACCACTTGTTCTTTTTAATAATTCAATAGATTCCCTCATGATTTGAGAATTATGAGGAAATCTATTGAAATATTAAAAAGATCAAGTGGTTTAAATAAAGCTCATGAAACACAATGTATTCCTCCCTTGTGGAGATCAATTATTTTACTTCTTTCTTCTAATATATACTTGAAATCAATTAATGGTGAAACTGAAGAAAGTAAATATTTTGTTAATCTGTGTATTCTGAGTACTCAACTACTTCACACTCAATCTCGATACTACTTGAGATCTAATGGTTTTTCTTGAAAAACTTGATCTTGAGAATGGTAGATGTTATGTCATCAAAACATTGGGAATTAATACAAAATAATACACAGTTTAACCTCAAAAATACTTTATTTACACACACACACACACACATATATAGTATAAGTAATCTTCATTAGTTTTATTGGCTCTAGCTTTAGATGGAATTAAAAACTATTATTCTTAGCAATTCTTCTGCCAATTAATAATTTATATTTCAAGGTAAATCTGTTGTGTTTAAATGAAGACAAATCTAAAAATCAAAGTATGATCCTAAAATAGATGCATTCTTTGATTTTATTTTCTCAATATTTTTCACCATTTTATATTAAAGCTAATTATAAACTTTAATAATAATTTCTAATGTTTAAAATATTATAATATATGGAACCCTGTATTTTTAATATACTTAATGTGATTTACATTTTAAAAGTTAATCTTTATTTTCATGTTTATAATGCAGTCACTTAAAAAACATAGTTAAATTTTACCAATTTTACTTAATCAAAGCTATAGCAAACTAAATAACAATGAATAAATAAAAATATTTTACTTCAGGTCTATCAGATCCTAATAAATCACTGACAACTTTTAGAATATGTTCAGCATGTCCAGTACACTTTAATTTTCCTAAAATAGTAATTATTATTATCAACAAATAGTAATAGTAAAATAAAAATATATAACTTAAAAATGAAACTATTATTAGAATACTTGATAATTTTATTTTTTTTAAAAAAATATTGTATTTTTATATGCAATGAAAATTAATAAATTTTAGGCAATTGTGGTAAATTATTACAATTTCAAAGCTACATAATCAGTATAATAATAAATAAAAATGGTTTATTATAATATATAGATGACACCAAGTAAAATTAATATAGCTAACATGTCAAAAATCTAATAAAGGTTTGCAATAATATTATAGGATGAGGATGATGATGACAACAACAATAATAAGTTGTTATTATTATTAAGTAATTAATAACAAATATATAAAAATAGTTGAATTAAATGTAAAGCTACAATAAATAATAAAATTAAAAAACATGTATAGTATCAAAAATGGCCAAGTGATTTTATATATTCAGTCAGTAAAGGCAATATCCACACAGACAAAGATATCAAAATTGTAATAAATGTAGATTATTAGAGTTGCATCTAGAGCAGGGAAATTTCTCTGTACGTTATGATAAAAGGACACAAAAATAAGTTGGATGGACGGTTGAAGAGTTGGAGTGTGGAGAAGATTGAAGCCTGTCCATTAAAATATGAAGATTGGCTATCTTAATATATATCTGAGCACTTATAGCATATATGTGTAGAGATGGTAATCTGGACCAACTGATGATTGCTGGCTTAGCATGAAATACGTATATTGGTGATTATTTATCTTTTCGACATATATGTGTTCAAGTGTATTAGTGTTATGAGATAGAGTGGAGAGTGGTGGGTCGTGTGAAAGTCTGTGCTCACATACCCAATATATTACATATATAGACACAGGTATATACTAAGCCTGTGTTTCAGTTATAAAATAAATTATTTTTTATTCATTAAAGCAATAATGTTAAATATATGTATGCCTGGGCATAAAAAGATATATTTTCAAATTAAACTTTATATTTTCTTATTTCATGAAAAATTTATTTATGGGTTTAAATATAAATGATATAAAGCAATATATTTCTATCAAACAATTAGATTCCATATAAAGTAGTTTATTATTTTTAGATTGCCTGTTATAAATAAGTTTAACAAAAGTGCAATATCTATTGCTTTATTTCGTCACTGAAATTTAATTTTAATATTTATTTTGTCAATATATATATATAATGTCAATTACATAATTTAAGTCAAAAATGTAAATTTTTTACAATAATTTTAGCAAAAACCATGTTCAATAAATCAAAACGACCAAGCTGTATTTTGTGCAAACAGAAAATCAATAAGTTATGAGAAGAATATTAATTAACCAAATTTTAGAAATCATGGTTATGAATTCATCTCACAAACTAATTCATCTTGTTCACTGAGTGAAATATGACAAATATCCCATGATTATTATTAGCTAAGATACTAAATAACAACATTACAAAATTTTCTCACAATCACAGTTATAATGAAAGGAATTTTAGCAAGCTAAAATTAATTGAAAACAATTTGTGATCAACTATAATTTAAAATAGATCCTCAAACTTGACTAGCATATCTAATAAATATTCTGTACCACATACAATTGTCATAATATTGATAAATTTGCCTTAATAAAAATAAAGATCAATTTATATATGTTTTTTTTAATTATATCAATTCAGCTTACACATTCTGCAATTCTTGCATACTCTCATTGATAATTAGAGTTTTTATTTAATAAATGATTACCAATCATATATTAACCAGATTAGAAATTATTATATTTCTTTAATCCCAAAAATATTTTTTAATTTTAATCAAAGCTCAAATATATCTGTGATCATTTATCTTTCAGATACAAAAAAGACAATAGAATTACTTTCTTCTTTTTAAAAGCTTTATTTATTTACATGAACCCATATATACTCCAATACATTAGGCATGTTTCCAACATTTCAACTATTTCCTTGTAATCATTATCAAGGATCTACAAATATATATATGCATTACTGTTATAAATATATATTTTTAAACTCGTAATACAATAACATTTCATTAGCATCTAAATATAACTCTTTCATTATATAAATTTTACTATTACAATTACTTACTTCCCCTATTCTTTATTTTTTAAGCCACTTTTTTTATTACATCTTACACAAATGTACAAAACATTTACAAATTCAGCAATACCAATAATTTCTTATATATGCCATTATAAATTACTTATAATTAAAATCATTGTTTAACAATTTATTCTATTTAAAACTCATTTTTCTTTGTTAATATATAAACTTTCTTTTAGTATTCTTTCCTTATATAATTTAACATTTTCTAACATGTTTATATCAAAATTTCTATGTTATTATTTATATACTCATGATTATATTTTATTGAGCAATTTAAAAGTATTGTAGTTTATAATGTTATAATTGACTATTTATTAGTCTGCATTACAGTGACATGTTTATTTCATGTTTAAAGAGGTTTATTTAAACTTCATTGTATCAATATTTCATACTCTGTAGTCAAGTTGCAATCTTTAAGTTTTCATATATATTCAATGAATCATTAGTATGAGTGGATTTCCATTCTTGCTATTAAAAGGTAAGAAGGTTGCCTTAACAGCAGTGAAAAATATTGATTACTATCCTTACTGTGAATATTTATGTGGTTACTGGTGGTTTCTAATGTTTTTTTATTAAATACTTCAACTTCCTTTACTCATGTGCAAAATCTTACATATTAGTATAAATATTTATTTAAAAGAGTGAGAATGATAAGTTATGGTTTAAAAAACATATAAGATTTTGCACATAAGTGAAGGAAGTTAAAACAATGGATAAGAAGAATATAATCATGCATATATAAACAATAAAAAAGATATATTGAATCTTAATAAAAAAAATAAAGCTCTATCTCTGAGATTAAATAGATGTAATGATTTCTGACCTTATAAAGATGATTGATAATCATTTATACATGTAACACTTATACAGTGAATTAATATAGTATACAATGGATAAACACAAAATAATGGTAAAGACATTTGGGAAGTACAATGGTCATGGAAAACTGAAATATTCATTTGAGATGCATTTTAGGAGTCATTTATATATTTTTAATGTCTATAAACATATGTGTAATATATGCATTTTAAATTAAACGTACATACGGAAGTATCTTATTCTAAAATATTATTTTATTGTTAAATCTTTAAATTTTGCTATTAATATTTTAATCATAGACGTTAGCTTGAAATGCAATCAATTGTAACAAACTAATTAAACAGATAACGAAGGAATTTAATTAGCAGAACCCAATTTAATTAAATCCCACCTTAATTTATAAGAGTTACTCCAGAAAACAAAAGAAAGCAAACAGATAAAAAGGGTGCCATTTTGAAAAGAGGACAGAGCGTTTTAAGTGAATTTGAGAAGAGCATTAGTTGCAGAGCAGAGCATTAGTTGCAAAGAATAGCGTGAGGATTGCATATTACCCTCGTGGGGAAAGAAGAGAAGTTAGACGTAGAAACTATACGTTCAGAATTATCGTGCGAGTATTCGTTATTGTGTGTTCATAGTGTATTTTTCTAACACAGCTCGGCGGGAATCCGAACTTTGTATAAACTGTAAATCAGTTAGTATCGATCAGTTTTGAGAAACCAACTAGATCGCAAATTAACTTTTGTGTGCAGTAATTGAAAAGTCAATATACTGCAATATGTATGAAAGTGTGAGAATTATAAGTTGCAGTTTAAATTTTTTTTTTATTAATTTGCACAACACTTTAATTATTTTATTTTATTGTTCTATGCAATGATTTACTATATTTTTATTCCAAAATTTTATTTAGTTATTATATTTATTTTAAATTTTTAGTTAGAAAATTCATTTTGAAGTAAAAAATAAATATACACCTTAACCCTTATTCCAATACTTTCATATAATATTTTAAATTTTTTTAGAAAAAAATAGAAAAACAATACTTTCATTTTGCCTAGGTACCAAATATAGAGCCCTATAAAAGATCACATACATTAAAGCAACCAATTTTGAATATGAAGCTAATAAACAACATTATTGCTAAGTCTATGATGAAGACAATTACATATAAAATGTAATTTATTCTAACAAAAGATATGAAATACATAAAAATTCTTAAAAATAATAACTACTTTTTTAATGTATAGAATACTTACAAATGAAACTTAAAGGCAAATACAATTAATAAAAATCAAAGCATATTTCAACAAAAATGCTATTGAAATAGTGATGAACTGTTGCAATTGTCCAAGAATTTATTATTCTTCAGCAAAATGTCATAGAAGAAAACAAAGATTTCAATTTAGAAATTAATGTGTAATACTTCCTTTTCAATAACCAGAGAATTCAATATTTCTGCTTCATATTATTATTTTACAGTACCAAGTAATTATTGGACTCTGGTAATAATATGACTGCATTCTATCTACTCATGAAATTCTCAATTTAGTATAAATTTTTTTTTTACAATTACTTGATCTAAAATATAATATGAAATGATAGGATCAACTACCATTAATATTATACAGCACTGCTGCCCAATATAGATATTAATAAATAACAAATAGAAGAAAATGTAGAACATCTAATACTGATCAGAAAATGTCTGACCTAGTTCAAATTAACTAGATGATCAAGTTAATCTAATGACATTCTACATTAGTCAGCTTAATGTTTATGTTAATATCATACTCTAAAGTTGTTAATTCCATAATTTAATTTTACTAATAAATTTATTCATAGCTTTAATAAAAGCAAATAAAATACAAACTTAAAACAAGTACCTGCAGTTCGAAGACAAAGATTCATCAGAAGAGCTGTACTATATTCTAACATGTAATCAGAGAGAGAATCATTATCTTCTAATAAAGCAATCAACCATTCAATTGTATTATTTTCTATCATTAAAGACTGGAGATGTCTCCTGAAAATTAAAAAAGAGAGAAATAAAACCTTATACAAAATGTATAAAAGCTTTTGTAATAAAATAATACAAACATGTACAGCAGTGATAAATTCTTTGACACTGAAATTAATCAATGCTTATTTTAAGAAAATAAAAATTCAAAGAATAAATTTTGTTTATTTAATTAAATTTTGATAATCAAAATATCTTTTAAAATTTTAATTTCTGAATTAAAATTTTGAATATCAACTCGGACTGTACTTATGTTAAGTGTTCTCTAGATAAAGATTAGGTCAGATAACTAGATAATAACATATTATGACCAAGAGATACCACTCAGCTGTTATAGATGTTAATTCTCCATTATTTGCCACATCTTTATCATAATTTATTCTAGAATTTTCAGTATAATATATCTTTATTATTTTTAGAATATAATTTATTATATAAACAAACAAAAAAAATTACATAGTACAACACTGTTGTGTTTATACTATATTATGACCAGAAGTAGTATTTCTGATCATTTAAAAATAACACCTTTAAATAAATATAAAATATATGTACTATGCATATTTACAATACAATATATCATCATCATTTTCAACCACTATCAATCCATTCCAGGAAAAAAATCTCTACAAGTTCAATCCATTTTCTTCAATCTTTAGCCTCTTTTCTCCACATCACATCAGCACACTTTTTTTTATTTCATCCATCCACCTCACAGCATCTCTTTTTAGAGCTTTTACAATCTCTTGGAATCCAGTTTAAGATTTCAGCTGTCATAATATATAAAGTATTTTATATATAGAAAATATATATGAAGATTTAGATGCAATGGTGCATTATGCAAGTCTACTTGCTAGTGGTACACCTAATGTTTGGAATTCTGACATTTCCAGGCTATGAGTGGGCTTGGCTTATAGAGAGATACAAATAAAGACTATAGCTAGCAGCTTCCTGCTTTAAGCTTGAGCATGCCTCACTGTGTTCTACTATATTGAGGATAATGAAAATATGTTTGTTCAACATGCTACAGTTGCTGATGTTGTGTGAATATCTGATAGTTGTTGTCTATTTCCCCTATCAAATGGATCTCAATATATAGTGAAATCTCTTCTTACTGGAAACAACTGGATTCACTGTCCTAGCTTTCCAATTAATCTGTTTAAGCCATTGGATATTTATTTCCTTTTGTTGTTATTTCATTGGTCAGTTTTATTGTAACTTGAATCCAATCTTGATAATATTGTACTAAGAACAAATCCATTATTAGAAAGTAAGTTTCTGTTGAGTCAGAACAATTTCACAACAGATATAAAAATTCATTCATAGAATCAGTGTCATTATTTTAGAATAAATCATAAATATAGAAAACTATATATGGTTTGTTAATAGTTGAAAGAAAGTACTTGTAAACAACATTGATGATAGTCAATTGCTTAGTACTTGATCTACTATTTTTCAAAGAATCTAAAAGTAAAAATTAAAAAAAAAATGAAACTTTGTAATTGTGATGTTAAAATTTACAATGAATAAAATAATGTACATTTACATGAACTCGTGCAATTAGCTATATTATTATACCCAACCAATTCAAATGATAAGAATGGAGAATAATAGAAAGCCTAAGAAAACAATTGAATGGAAATGAGAATCAAGATTATGGTGATGGTAAGGTAAGGAAGATGATTGGAAATCATCAAAAAGGAAATGGGAATAGATGAATGAAAAGAGATTTAGAAAACAGTAGTTAAATAGATATAATATTTGGGATCCATAGTGCATAAGAAAAAAAAGCTACTTATGTTCAGTTTTTCCTTTGGTCTTCATCTCCTTTTTTCCTAAATGTTTCAAAAATTGCTTAATAAATCAAGTTCTTAAGATTTTATTATAATTAAAATAAATTATATGGAAAATAACTACACACAAAAAATGTATATGAGATACGTTTAAAATCTGAATAAAGTTCACAATTTTAGCCTAGTGCACTTTCAAGTAAGTAATATTAGTCATGGCTAATATAACTTAATTGAAAGTGCACTAGGCAAAAAATGTAAACTTTATTCAGATTTTAAGCTTATCTCATATACTTTTTGCATATAGTTATTTTCCATATTACATTCCCTCGAGATATTGCATACCAAAATTTTCATTGTTAAAATAAATTATATAAAACATTGCATCAGTTACATTCAAATAACTAGCTGATGAGTGTACTTTCTCAAATCAATTCCTTAATGAGATAAATAAAAACAGAGGCATAAAAATATGTTTGCAATAAACATGAAAATCATCTAACAGTTATCTTCTCACCCAAGCTTGATAGATCTCAGTTATAATTAAGTAGTAAAAGCAAACAATAGTATTTACAGTGGACTAATATAAAATATAGTTGCAAAATTATTCAGTAACATTATTTACATAAAAATTATTCAAAAAAATTTGGCATAAGGCTTGAAACCATTAAATTCAATAATGATTCAAAAAAATATTGCCCAATGTCATTATTATGTATTCTCTAGACTTGAAAGATATTGATAAGAATTTTGCCAATATTTAAGAATCATCTACATATAGAATAGACTGGGTCTAGGTCAGGAAAAAGTTGTGTTTTGTTTTTAACAATTCAGACGGAAAAGGTTTTCAAAATAAATCATAATTATTGGTATTACCTTTATTGATATAATCACAGCCTATGATTCTAATTAGAAGACTGGTCTCTTTCTAAAAATTTCTAAAATCCTTAAATGCAAAAAAAACAAAAACAAACAAAAAACAGTTAATTTACTTGACAAAATGTTTTCCAATAGAAAAATTCAAATGACACTAAATGATAATTACATTAGATACAATATTTTACAGAATTATTTTCTCAGAGTTCAGTTCTCTCACCTATTTTATTTAATATAACATGGGAAAATCATCTATAATAAAGGCAATGTGTTGGCTTCACTAAAGAGATCTGAAACAGAAAAGTCTCTCAATAAGAATATGTTTAACTATTCATATAAATAACAGGATAATATCTCATAATTTGAAAAAAAAAGCTTTTAAAACAATAGACTGAAACACAACCCTAAACCATGCCATTTAGAAGTAATCTTGGATTTATCTAAGCTTAAATCAAAATTATTTTTTAAGAACAACCTCCTTATAAACTTGACTGACCCTATTTGTGGTTAAAGCCAATAAACATCACATGACCACCTCCTCTTATGCTTGTGTATAACTGTTGTTAAAACAGGCAAAACTCACTATATATATTACCACACACAGCAAGCCAAGCTAGAGTAATCACTGGATGCCAGAAGGCTTGTGCATAAAATCCCCATCTAGATGCAGTGCTCTCAGATCCAAGGCTCCTCACTGACGAAGGCCATAAGCCAGAAACTAGTCTGGGGATATTGGATGAGTAGACACTAGATGGGGATTTTATGCACAAGCCTTCTGGCATCCATTGATTACTCTAGCTTGCTGTGTCTGGAATATATATATAGTGAGTTTTGCCTGTTTTAACCTATTTGGGTTTGTGATGCAAGTATTTTATGGGCAGTTTCTTTAGCAATACTGTATTCTGATCATGAGAGTTGTGCCCATGTTTGGAGAACAAATTTTCATACTAAAGTTCTATATGTTCAAATATTGCCATGAGAAATGTTGCTCGCACATTCAAGTCTATTCCTTTCTAGTGGCTTCCTGATTTTTCACTTATTCTTCCATAGATATTAAAAAAAAAAACAAATTGCTTCACAGAAAAGTAAAAATCTGATAAATAGATCAAACTTGCAAAAAATTCAAGATAGAGTTTTGTCATTTAAGACATCTCAAATCAGTATTCCCTTTCTGCATATTCAACCAAAAGACACTAAAAACAGACTTCTTAAGAGATTCCCTACAATTTTTTTCTTCTCAGAACTAATTCCTAATTCAGAACAACATTCTTTCATTGCACTTGTCTGCTTTATAAATGAAATTTAACAGCCACTGACCTATTTAGATTGTAGGCAGACCCTAACCATTAAACACATAGTTATTAACTATTAACTGTATGGCCACAGTCTCAGAATTGAAAGATTTAATTCAGCTACTAGTGAATCTATCTCCTCATTGGAATCTCTGCTGATTTCTTTATGATATTTTGATAATAGTTAAGCTGTCTTTAAACAAAAAAAATCATATACTAAATAAATAATGCTATATCTTACTTAAAATTTGATTCTACATGTGACAAAGAATTAAACTAAAAAATACAAATAATCAAATGGTTTATTGCTTAGGAGTTTATAAGAAGTTTAAACTCCAGAAGTGATAGTTGTGAGTGGGATCCATAAACTTTAATTTTCAAAGTCTGATGCTGCTACTATCATGCTACTATCATGCCAAGCCATGCAGGACATTGTTTGCAAATATGAAAGACAAACTGACAACAAATTTGATAAACAGATAATTTTTTGAAAAAAAAAAAATTGTTATAATTCTGCCTTCCAAAGCTTTTGCAAAATTAATGCATATTTGGAGAAAACTTCCAATGATTTTAAACTAAAAGTACTGATGACAGCAATAAATAATTTACATATTTAATACTAATTAATATATAGGAGCATGTTGTACGAAACTTTTTTTGTAACAACAAAATATCACTATAGATAACACAGTGTAATGATTGAATTACTTATAAAAATATACTGTACATTATACATCAAAAGATTTACAATGATAAACTTACAATCATACTTCCATCATAGGAAATCTTTTATGAAAGTGATAAGCATCTCTGATGAATTTATTGTCATGAAATATAAAATAATCAAAATGTATCATAGGCAATCCCATAATTCATGAAATTTTATCAAAGTATATGATTAAAGATAATAAACAGTTAGTACAAATAATAAGAGAATGATGTAGCTATTAATAAAATAATTAAGAAAATAAGAGAATGATGTAGCTATTAATAAAATAATTAAGAAACTTATAGTCTTTTATGCTTTTGATATGATTATATATATCATCATTGCCAACAGCCTACAAAAAAAAAAAAAAAATTGTTTGCATTTTGAAAATTTTGAACATTATTATTTATTTTAAATAAAAGAGGGAATTAGAAAGAAATAATGAATCAGATCTTTTATTTGCTGATGATATCTTCTTGTGCACAGAAAGTGGGGAAGATATGCTGAAGACATGCGCAAGGATGGGTAAAGAGATGGGGTATTAAATTTAGTGAAAAAAAAATCCAAAGTAATAATGATAAATGCTGGGGGTGACGGGACATTTTTTTATTGGAGGATATAAAATTAAATATGGTGAATAGGTATAACTATTTGGGAATCGTCTTAAGTAATCAGAGAAATTGCTTGGATCAATGGAAAAAAAAACTTAAAAAATGAAGCAAAGAAAAGAAATTAACAGTGTTTCCATATAATAAACATGATGCAGCTGGAATTGTATGGAAGGGAGTGGTAGTATCAGGATTAATTTATGGTAATGATGAGTTATGTGTTAATAAAGGGGTGTTAGATTACTTAGAAAAAGTGCAAAGAGAAGTAGAAAGGCATGCATTAGATACAGATGTGTGGATGGCAAAGGAAGCAATTCAAGAAGAAATAAGATATTCAAGTTTTTATATGAGAGATGCAAAAAGAAAAATGAAAATATATGATAGATTGCAATTTATGATAATAAGAGAATAGCCAATATAGTATTTAATTGGGTTATGAGTAAAGAATAGGCAACAAGATGGGTGAGAAAGGTAGTATGGTATGCAGAACATTTGGATAAAGACTTTAGGTCAGTATACTTATACAAAAGATAGGATGATTGTGTTAGGAGAATTGTTGAGTGTTATAATAGCAAGATATGGGATAGAAGAATAGATGCATTAATAAAAAATAGAGAGTTGGAGACTAATATGGAGAGTTAAAGAGTTTAAATATATATTGAAGTAAACAGAATATTGGATGCAAGTTAATTTATGATAAAACAGCAAGGGTGTTTAAGGCTTAAACAGGATCATTAGCAACATGGGAATACACACAAATGGAAAAACATGGGTGATTTAGTCTGTAAGTTATGTAAGGAAGATATAGAAAATATTAGACATCTGTTAATTGAATGTAAATGCATACAAGCAGAAAGGTTACAAATAATAAAGTTGTGGGAGAATAAATATAAACAAAGTGATTATACAGTAAGTGGGTTTTTGTTTTTTTTATGCTGAATTTGTGAAAAGATAAGGGTATTTAGATATAAAGGCCATACAGTTGACAAAGATAATGTTGTGGAAATGGAATGGAGCAGGATAGAAGAATATGGGAAAAATTTAGGGTGGAAAATGGAAAGGGAAGGTATTGTGGCTAACAGGCTTTTCTGGACATAGTGGCTGAGAAATTCCTGACTCTGAGAAAGAAAAAGCGATAGTGCATCACATCACAATAAACAAAAGTATTGTGAATTGAAGAATAAAGGAACTCTCTCAAGAACAAGTTCATGCTTTTCTAGAGTCAACTATTGTAAGTTTGAGTAATCAGTGGACACCAGATATTACATATTCACATCCTTAGACTGGTTTTTGCTTTCATTAGTGAGGACTTAGAATTCAATGCTAAAACTAATTCACTTGGTGGCTTATGTATGTAAATTACTATAATCTTAAGTGTTACTGAAATGCATCTTGATCAATCAGGCAGCATTTTATCTGGATTGTCAACCCATTCAGAAATTGCAGGTTTGTTAGAATTAATTAAGAATATCCATGGTCATTTATGTTCACATATATCATAGATTTTTCTCACATCTTGATATTTTTGCTTCAAGAATAACTTCCATCCCAAAATTTAATACAACACAAAAGTACATTTCTCTTAACAATCAAGCAACTGAACCCCAGAATTCTATCAAAAAACATAAAGATAATATTAAATAGCAATTGTACATTATATTAAAATGGAATATTTATAAATAAACTTTAGTACAAATTCAAAGTATGACTATAATTATAGTTCACTGCTGGCAATGCTAAATTAAAAATTCTGTTGCTCTTTGGTAGTGATTTCTAATATTATGTTTGTTTACTTCTTATCACAATATAATATATAAATAAATATAAATTTCTGATAGTAATTTTCTTGTGTAAATTGTGTATATCTTTTTATGTTAATTTATAATGTTTTTTTTTATATTTAAAATAACAACTTCAACCTAAAGTAGCTATTTTCTGAGGCAATATCAAATCTACTTTATTTTAAAATTTGTATTTAATTATAATGATAAGAGTGAAGTTAATAGATTTGTTTCTTATACAATAACTTTTAAAAATATACTAAATATAGTCAGATTTATTTCCAATTGTTGTAGTATGGTTCTAGATATTTTGAGCATTACTATAAAAGAATGTTCAATGAACTTATTTTCATAAATCTAAAAATAATATTTAAATATGATGGCATTAAAGAATCTGGTTGACCATAATTTTGATGTGGTTCTAAATATTATTAGTCAATTAAAATAAAAGTCACAGAATTTTTTAAAATATTTTTTAATATAGGACAAAATATTAAATAGCAAATTTATAAAATACAAAAATAAAACAAACTAACTCCTTCTTTTTAAAAACTTGATTTTTTATGACTATAATCATGAAAAAGAAATCCAACGTTTCGACTATTTTTTATAGACTTTTTCAAGGCACACTAAAATAAAATATATATACAATAAATATCACATATTCCAAAAAAAAAAAAAAAATTAAATTATTTAAAAATTACAAAATATATCCATAACCAAAATTTTCTTTTTTTTTTTTTACCTTATCTCACTCCCTTTTCCTATAACAAATACAACTTAATTTCTTTTTAAAAATCTATATATATCATATAAAAACTTTTAATTAAAAACCTATTATTTTCTTTTATCTTTTTCTATTAACATCCTATTTAGAAAAAGATAAAAGAAAATAATAGGTTTTTAATTATAAGTTTTTATATGATATATATAGATTTTTAAAAAGAAATTAGTTGTGATTGTAATAGGAAAGGGGAGTGAGATAAGGTAAAAATAAAAAAAAGAAAATTTTGGTTATGGATATATTTTGTAATTTTTAATTAATTTAATTTTTTTTTTTTTGGAATATGTGATATTTATTGTATATATATTTTATTTTAGTGTGCCTTGAAAAAGACTATAAAAAATAGTCGAAATGTTGGACTTCTTTTTCATGATTATAGTCATAAAAAATCAAGTTTTTAAAAAGAAGGAGTTAGTTTGTTTTATTTCTATATTAGATATATATGAATTATTTTGAAAAGAAAAACTGTGTGCTGGATATATTAAATTATCAAATTTATAATTGGAAAATGAAAATTAAAATGCAATGTGAATTATGCAATCAAAATCTTCAGTAATTTCTTCCAAATTATTACTTTAATAAAAATTGAGATACCATTATATACCTATTAGCTATCACAAAAATAAAAAAAAGTAAATAATCTATTAGCTTTTCTAACAAGTTCTGGTTTTCTTTAAAAGTTTGCTGACAAGCAAAAACAAACTATATTTTCACACTAAATCATATATACAAATATATTATTTAATAAAAATTTTAATTATTTGAATTTTTTTTTAATTACCTGAGACTTAATTTCTGTAAGGCACCTAAAAGATTCTCTCGAGTCAAAGATTCTTTATTTTCATTTTTCATGCACTTCAAACATTCCAAAACAAGCAAAGGACTCTGGGAAATGTACAAGCGTCCTGTTCATGTAAATAAGTTCAGACAGTTGATAACATCCTCAAGTAAAACAATAATAATAAATATATCACTTAAAAAAGTTTTAAAAATTAAATGAAAACACACACATATATATAGTGAAAGATGAAATTTGTTATAACTTGTAAAACTAAATAATTTTTTTCAAATAATGAATATTATTACAGATATTCAAATAATTAAAAAAAATATGTATATTTTTTTTATAGTGCATAAAGTTTTAAAAAAGTGATCATTGTATTAATTAAAATAGTTACATAATGATAATGAAATGTTATAGATCCAAGAAGAAAATATACAATTGTAAGAGTTATAGTTTAGGATTAAAAGAGGTGACAGGCAAATAAGATTTTTCAGAAACAAATTACATGGAATAATATAATAATGAATATATAATTTTAAAAAAATTGCAGAACAAGAATTTAACAAAGGAAAACTCCAGGTGATGACAACAGGTTTTCAATTAGATTAGTTTAAAATTGGGACAAAAACAGTATTAAAAATGCATATTCCAAAGCTGATAACAAAAAAACAAAACACAACATAGTAGTGACAGAATTGATAAATTAAAAAAAAAAAATTCTAAACAAAAGGGGAGGGAGATGCTAATAAATTAATGAAAGACATAAATATGAAAATAAGGGTATATTATAACAAGATAATTAATTTGTAATGTAAATTCAAATGGAAAAAGATAATTTAAAAAATATGAAGGATGTATAGCATACATTGAAGAATGTATAATGGTAAATAAGCAAAAATCTTGAATTAACAATGAAATGTTTTATAAAATAAATAAAGAAAAAAAAAGTATAAATTCAGTACTACATAAATGTATAAAAAAAAGCTTCACAATGAATTGAGATGTATAAAAGATAAAGCTACATACATATGATTAGAAGAATTTGCAGAAATATAATAATTGAAGCAAAAACTGTCAAATTCTTAATAGATATACTGAAAATATGAAAAAAATATATAAATTACTTATAAGATAAAAATATTAAGCTCTTATCTGGATTAATTCAAGAAGAAATTGAAGTAAAGAAGAATAAAATAATTATGCAATAATAGAAGATGAGATTATGAAAGCTTTTAGCTGAAAAGAAGTTAAAATATAGGAATTTATGAAGTTCCAGTTGAACTGCAGAAAGGTTTTTTTTTAATATGTATATATGATAGGGCAGCTGTAATATAATTTATGACTTAGGAGAATGGCCAATAGACTTTCAGAAATAGCGCAATAGTAAAATATGACAATTTCAAAAAAGTTTAATTCTTCACGAAACTAGTGTATTATTAAAAATGATAATATATATAAGAAGAAAATATGTGTTATATTAATCAACAAGAAAGATTTTAATACAGTGAATTGGATTATTTTATTGGATTTTTTTTTTTAAAAAAAATCTATAGATTAAAAGGAGGCAAAAAGGCATCTAATATAAATCTCAATTTTTTTTTATGATTAATCTTTTTACTGAATATACATATAGGATGAGGATGGCGTCTATCTATTTCTTGTTTTATTTAATAAATATTTATATAATTGAATTTCTTAACAAATATGATTTGGCAAGAATAAAGTTAGCATTGGAATGGATAAAATTCATTGCATAAATTTCTTTGATGACATAATTATGCTAAGGAAATATAATGAGTTTAGCAATATGTTAATTTAGGATTGACAAAATTAAATGAAAATCAATATATTTAAATCAAGGATTATAAATGGAAGTAATAAAAAATTAAGTGATAGTTGAGCCAAACGTTATAAAGTACTTTAGAAGTCCTGTATAGGTTCAGAGCAGAGGGTATCAAACTCATTCCAGATACAGGACATTATTCTAATGGGTAAAATTCATGCAAGCCAATCTTATGTATTTGTATGTTACTCATTCTTTTCATATTTCACAATTTTGTAATATTTAATTAAATAACAAAATTTTAATATTTAACTAAATAACAAATTAGAACGCAAACTTAAAACAAAATCAAAGTTCTACCTTATTATACTTTTTGATCAGAATCTTGACTTTGTTTGCCTCCAGCTACATTCTCAAGATCTGGAAATAATGATTGAGAACACAGGTCTTTCAATATGGCAGAAAGATTTTCATCAGTTAGTCTTAATGTGTGAGCTGTTTTATTAAGTTTCATGCATGAAAACAATTGTTCACATAAGTATGTATTACCAAAACAACACAGAATTGGTGCAGCAAACTTCTTAATCTTGGGCTATCTTTAGAATTCCAACTGCTACATATATATATATTTTAATGAGTCATTCTGTAGATCAATAATTATATTTGTAAGGAATCAGGAGTTTCTTTGATTTTGAAAGAAAAATTCCTATGAAAAGAGAAAAACATTTTTTGTTCCTGCTTGAAATCTTTGATGTGCTTGTAATCTTTAACCTGCTTAATTTTATTGCAATATTATGATAAAGTACAATTTTGATTTTGTGTTTTGAACTGTTCACACATAGAGAAGTAATTTAGGATATCAGTTTTCAGGTGATTTCCCATCAGAATTAATTTCTATACAAAACTCGCCATTATATCATACATGTTCATTATTAATTTATCTCTTCTTTGTAACTTAATATCAAAACTGTTTAAATGGTTAATAATATCAACTAAAAATACCAAATCTTGCATCCATGCTAAATCCTTAAAAATTGATACATCTTGACTTTTAATTCAAGGAACAATATTATTTCTTCCATAAGCAAATAAAAACTCTTTAAGACTTTGTGGCAAGATAACAAATGAACTTCTGGGTAATAAGAAGACTTCCAAATTCAGAAATTGGCAATGATTAAGTCCCCTGGAGCAAATAAAGTTTACAGTTTTAGTCATAATTTCAAGCACCTTGTCCATTTTTACTACTTTGGAACACAAAACTTGTTGATGAATAATGCAGTGGAATGACTTCAGTTCCATTTTATTTGGGAAGATTTCCTTTAACTTTGCTGCCAATCTGGGTATGAGTCCCTTATCTTTACCAATTATTGCTTTGGCACCATCAGTTATCACAGCAACAAGCCTGTTCAAAACAAGATTTAACTTTTGCAAAGTGCTCCAAAAATATCTCTATCAGTATATTTCCATGAAGTAAATCATTTCAAAAACTCTTCAATTATTTTCATGTTTTCATCACAGCCATGAAAAAACAAAGCAACTCAGGCAATATCTTGTATATTGATACTTTCATTAATTGCAAAGGAGAAGCACAGAATTCTTACAGATACTTCATGCAGTTGATCACTCAGATTGTCTGCTATCTCACATTCTATTTGAAACTGTATTATATTATGGAATAATCACACTATTTCAGGACAGACAAATTCAGCAGCCTTTATCACATACTCTTTAACTAATGAGACTTCTGTAAATGGTTTTGAGTCTTTTTGCTATTAAATAGCTAATTTCATAATTAACTTTCATTATCAATTCATTGCTTTTCATAAATTTTGAAAACATTTGCTGCTGATTTTTCAAAGCTTTCAATTTCTTTTAATTTACATTTGAAACATGAGTACTGTTCCTTAGGATTTCTTTCATGCCATTTAATATTATATTCTTTGTCAACACTAATCATTTCATTGGATATAATACAATTTTATTTTTTATTTGTATGCAGAAATAATTTAGTTCACATCTTTCTTGAAATGTTCTCCCCTCTGCATCAATCTCTCTTTTTCTTGGTAGTTTTTTAAAATGACATTTTCTGGATGAAAAAATATTAGCTATAAAATTTTATAAATTTAAATAATTGTTTAATAATTCAACAATTGCTAATAGTTTAATAATTAAACTTTAATTACTTATACTTTTACCAAAATGTTTTCTATATTGAAAAACAAAATTGGATTAAAACCAGCATATTGGTAAAGATTAAGTGAAAACAATAGTGTACTAACAGAAAAAAAAGCAATATGAATGCTCTGTTTAAAAGTGCAAGAGTTAAAAAACTTTGTGCTACACATGCCTAAAAGATAACTTCCTCTAATATTCATCAGTCTTTACTTCTATAAGCTCTCTTTCTTCCAACTTCCTTATGATCTGCTTTGCATCTGTCATCAATTGGGTCATAATTATGACTTGCAAGAGATCAGTAAAATACTGAAGAGTTAAAAAGATGAAAATGGCAGCTTCTCTTTCTGTAAAAAAGATTCCTTAACTCTTATTCATGATCTTCCATTATTCAAAAGTGATGATGCCACAACAGAATATAGTTTAGTAAAGCATGACACCATATCCCCAGCCTCATTCAATTTGATTAGTCTTCTCATGGTATCTGAGCAGTGTCTGAAAAAGTTGCTTGATTTCATTGCCTTTTTTTTTTGCTAAATGATTGACAAGTCCTTATAATGTGTCCATATTTCTTCTCTTTTTCTTAAAGGATGCAAAATATATAATTGGTCACATGTGGCCCATGATCAGCAAGTTTGATCCTCTTGGTTTAGAGAGCTGATAGAATGGCATATTTTCAAATAAATGATCAAGGATCAATTCTCAACCAAACAATGTAAATAAAATAAAAAATTAGTTCAATTAATTGAATGAAACTATCATCCTATTACTAGAGATGCAGGAACACCATATGACCCTCCTAAGCAATTAATCATACAATATTATTAATGCTTTACAATACTAAAAAAGTTGTTTAAACCGATAAGAAAAATAATGACAAAAATATCAAAATGAGAATTAAAATTACTAAATAAGCTTTTACTAAGGATAAGATATTATTTTGTAGCCATTAAATTAATTTTTTTTAAAAAAAAAAAAAGACTTAAATATTATATTTAGATGAATATGAGGTAAAACGCCTTGAAAACCCTCAATTGTCAATTATTTTGTCTATTCATATAAGTATTTATTATAGTTTCTCTTTCCAGCACCTCAACACGCTTGTAATTTTTTTATAATTATCTTGAGAGAAGTAAAAATCTAGTATTATATCTTCATGTAAAATAAAAAGTTGGATGATTATAAAAAAAAGACATGAAATAATTGAGAGCCTTTGAGTAATGGATTTGGGCAGAAAAGAAAAAAAATAATATATGCAATGTTGAAGGGTTAAAGAGAGTAAATGAAAAAAGATTATTTATGAAGAAATTAATGGAATGGAAAAATTGGACTGGGCATACATTTGTAGGAAGAAGAATGGAAAAAACTGTTCAAACTATGAGAATAAAAACTGAGGGAAAAACAAATTGACTTATGGTATAAAAGAAAGAAATAATTATGAGTGTCTGAAGATTAAAACAATGGGCAGAAAGACTTTGAGAGATAGTGATTTTTAAGTACATGATATGCTTTTTTGGTAATTAACTCATGACAATCAATAAATGTTCTATCTCTACAATTTAAAATACTGAATTTATTATTATCAACTGCCAATACTTTGTTTATTTCAGTTTCTATTAGTGCTTATATATGGCAGTAGCTCTTGCTGGACTTGTTAAATAAACATAATGAAAATAAAGAAATGTGTAATGCGTAGAAGTCTTTATCTCAACTGTTTTAATAATAAATTAATCTGTATTATTCAATAATGTTTTAGACTGACTAACTAATTAAAAATAATCTACGATTGCTCTTTTAAAGGGGCAAATTTGAAAGCTAAATAATCATAAACAAATGAGATGTTATTTATTTCTTTAGCTGTATATGTAAATTATTATCAATTTTTATTATTATTATCTTGCCATGAAAGTAGCACTATGAATACTCTGACAGTTCCATAATATATTTATTTAGTGTCAGATTCAGAACTTATCACAAACTAAAAATGTTAAATTTCAACTCCTGTTTTACTGATAAGAAAGATAACTTGCTATCTATTAGTTTTGTTTTCAACTTTGAATTCTCTTCACTTAATTTATCTACAATTCATGTAACTTATTAAATTTAACATTTAATATTTAATTACTAGTACTCATACAAAGTATATCTTTAAAACTAGAGTTAAAACCAATATAAACTAATCATGTAAAGAGTCAATCTTCATAATTATTATTCACAACTATATGAAATAACATTTTATGTCAGAGTTTCTATATTTTAATCACTTCCTTAAGCTCTATAAATAAAAATATTATATTCTGAGCTTGTTAAAATATTGTTTTTAAAATAGATGTCTGCCAATAAAATTATCACAAAATTTTCTTACTACACCTTCAACTCACAATGTATTACAATGGGCATGGTCAAGAGGACTATCAGGATTATTTTAATTGAAAGTTAAATAGGATCTATCTAAACAAACATTATTGAAAACCTCATTTTCACTCAAAGATTTGCTAGATTATCTGGATCAAACAAACAAGTTATCTTATTCATAGACAAAGAAATAAAAGTCAAAGAAAAGAAAGAAATATTTAGTATTTAATAATCTAATAAATTAATATTTAATTAACTTTGTAACAAATTATGCAATTGCTTTATTTCTCACTTAACTTCAAAAATGACTATGCTTGACTTTAATCTTGTAATAATCCTTTGTACAACTTGCAGTTGTATTTTGCACCTTTCCAATATAATATCTGTTTAGCATCTAATAAACATCAAACTTTGCTAAAACAATCATAATTAGATTAAGAAATGACTTTTTGCACCAGTAAATTCTGGCTGGAATCTTTGTTCTCACTAATTGATAGTTAAAGCTATATAGATTAGCATTTGCTTTATGAAAAAACTTGCAGCATATCAGATATATAATGCTTTAAATGTGGCTTACAGATTGTGAATCAGATAATTATAAATTTAATTACAAAAATGGTACATTGTATCATTCTCTAACAATCATCTCATTAGATGTGGCAAAAATCAGGTTTTTTTAAAGAATTTTTCTAGCAGCATAACTAAAGCTCAAGCTAACAAATTAAATGGAAATAATTATAATAAATCCAATTCTGGATAAATGGAAAAAATAAGTGATATAGATAGCCACATCACAAATACATGAAACCTTACAACTATTCTATTATAGAAATAAAATTAGATTCTGTCTTGAAATAAATTTATTAATAGATTATTACACAGAGTAACAAGCATTTAAATCTGAAAAAGAGACCTGTTATTTTTGATTTCAACCATAATCAATTTTGCTTATGGGAAATTGTTTAATAGCATTTTTTTAAAAATTGTACAATAATATAACCATTAAAAAACCATTCTTGTTTGAAAGTCTAAATGTCGTTCTATTAAAAAAAAAAAAAAAGCTCAAAATGATAATTGCAACATACTAAAAAAATAAAATAAACATACCCCCATTGATATAACAACTCCGACCTAAATAAATAATTTATATGTACATCTCCATAGCTAGATCAAGGAATGATAATAGTTTCTAATTAAGGTCTACTTTAAGTGGAATCAATACTCCAATCTACAATCTATACTACCATTGCTATTATTCTTCCTTAGAGTATCTGTACGTAAGTACTGATTTTTGATAATGATACACTACAATTGATATGACAATTGTGCAAATTATAGATTATTATCTACACACCATTTAATAACAAATGTCATACTAGAAAACAAAAAAATCTGTTTTTCAAACATAAACTAAAAATTTCTGATGACACCTAATAATGATTGGCATTACATTATACCAGCTCAACTCACCATATCTAGCACTTCTAAAAACACTCCTAAAAATAGATTCTCCTAGAAAAAAAATTCAGACTGCCTTCTCTATCCATAACTTCACATTTTAATTAAAACTTGTCAACCAATTTCTATCTCTCAAAATTAATATAGCATTAAAGAAATGTACTGACATAGGAAAAATCAGTCATTACCTATTAATGTTAAACATATGCTTGAAACTAATGGAAGATTTATCTTTGGACAAATAGACTATTTTGGAGGTAAAAAAAATCCACAATAAATCTGATATTTTTAATTTCCCAATTAAATAAAAATCTATTGACAATATGTGAAGCCAGACTGCATCCAGTGAGGAAGCTCTTATGCCTGAAAATTTTGTTTTTGTCGATTAACAAGGTCTGAGCAATCTTCACGATGACTTGGCAGCTAAAATCGATTTGAGGTGGTTAGTCCAGAAATGGGCCAGGAGTGCATAGCAACATAATTCCTTAATTAAAGAATCTAATATTATTAACATGTAATTTGTATTTGCTTAATTTCAATGATAATACTTTGTTTATGTATTAGTTTTTCATTAATGTTAGTAGATGACGGACCCAACTGAACTTGTTATACATAAAATTAAGATGGAAGCATAGTATTTATTGCTTCAGCTGTTCCAAATGACAAGTTAGTTTATACTAAACAGCAATCAGTTATAATAATGGACTAATTAAAATAACTTGATGTTACAGAATGCAGTTTCTATAAAAGCACTTGTTAAAATGATAACCAAACTGGGATATTTTAATCTCTGCAATTGTAATTCAAGTTATTATCAATGTATCACACTTAGACTTTTTATTGAAATAATGTCACAGAAACCCATTACAATGTCATTTTTATATATATTTATTTTGATATCATTTTTTCTTTTTATATTTTATAAATTATATTGTTTAAAAGATAATATAAAATTAAAATTTCAATTTTTTCCTGATTGCATAACAATTTTCAAATCATTAGTCTCAACAAAAATATAAACAGCTATAGAATGAAGAGATAAGAGCATCCAGTTCACCTTACTAGAAACTAATTTAGGATTTTAGATTAACTTTATACCATCTGGCATCCATTAACTACTCTTCGTTATGTAAATGGTTTAGAGTTGCAGATTTTAAATGAAGCTAACACGTGATGCTTCATTTTAATTTAACTTTTTTTTTTCTACTTTAGTTAAAAATAAATCCCAAATATTTGAATTTAAAGCATTTTATTGATTTTCTATCTTAATTCAATTATTGTCAATATTTAGAAATGCAGATTGTTTCCTCCTAACTTTGAACTTCAAATTATAATCATTTTTACTGCTTTGAAATATTTTTCTCTAGATTTGCAATCATGTTTATTTGCTATCAAAATACCAACATTTGATAATTCTTACTATTATAGCAATATCAAACACAATTTGTTAAATGGAGAAACAGATGAAGTCAAATAAATTAATATCTTTTAAATTGACACAAAAACTCAATTCAGGATAAATTTTACTTTGCCAATTTATACATATAAACAAATAAATAAATCAAACATAAAGACAATTTTTCTAAATAAAAAAAAAAAAAGAAGTATTTAATTTTAAGATGACTACTCAATAAAAATCATATTCTGCTTAATTAAAGACTATTTAAAATCTGTAATTTATAACAAAAGAAGATTTTTATTAAAAAAAAAGTTATTTTGCTTACTAATAAAATTACAGTTTACTTGCTTGTTTTTTTTAATCTTTTTGAGAAACTTCACTCTAAATCTTTTATTATTAGTCTGTATTTTAAGTGCAAGAAATATTTTAGTATAAAAAAGATCAATAAGAATACTCCAGAAGTTAAAGTTAAAAGTACTAATTAATGATAATGAAAACTTTTAGGAATGAAAATGAATATGTATTTAAAAGGTTTCTACAGACTTAATGAAAAGAATGGAAAAGTAAAATGTGAGCTGATTAAAGATAAAATCTTACAAAAATAGAGATCCAGAAAGTGAAATTGAGAAAATGTTTTCGCAAAGGAATTTTAAGTAGTGGAAAATTGTGGATAAGAGAACGATTAAACTGAAGACTATAAAAACTCAGGATTGTAGAGTTAAGTGCTCTTTTTCTACTTTGTGTTGGTGAAATGTTTTGTGTGCAATGAGTATCATTGGTAACCAGTCAACGAAGGTATAAAAATTCTACTAGATTTAAAGCAGATTGTTCCAATCTTATTTTGTGTTTTGTAAGCCTAAAGAACTCTTAGGATTTTTACTTTTGGGAACTGTATTTAATTAGCATAGTTGTGGAAGGAGTCAATTCATTAATTAAGACAGTAATTGTCAGACTATATTTGCAGAGTGTTTAAAAACTTTAAGAACTCCATGATCATTTATTTGTCTGTATATATTTAAGCTTGTCTCTATATTCTAGTTTGTGTTATATAACTTGTAATAAATCTTTAGTATTAAATTTAGTTTTAATTATTAATTAATTGTGGTTTGCCCTTCAAGAGTTATAGACAAATACACAACAAAATGGTGTAGTCGACATTTGTAATGACATTACATGTAAAGTTTTTAGTATTTAGAAATATGCATCAACAGCTAATATGAATAAATTCTAAATATTTTATTATTAATGACCAAAAGAAAAAAAAAATTTCTATTTCAGAAATAATTTATGACTAATATATATAGTTATTTCATTTTCTAAGAATAATAAATGAATATTCAATATTATAATGTTGAAATTATATATATATATTGTAGCCCTTGGGTCTGCCCAAGACTCCATTTTTTGAATTAACTATGCAAGATAAGGTTTAATAAAAAAATTTCCTCATAGTTTGTATTTTTTTTCCTTTAATAAACAAAATTTTTAGCCAAGACTAGGTTTGAACCCATATTCATAGGGATTGCTACATTTTACTTGATAGGCAATCTGAACATTTGTCATTAAAATATTTCTAACCAAAATATTGTTTTATTTAACATTAATTTATGGGTCAATTTGGTATTAAAGATATATCTTTAGAAAAGCAAGATTTTTTAATAGTTGAGTAAAAAGAAGGAGAGGGATGTGTGACTTGTGAAAACTACTGTTAGACAGTGATAATGGATGGTCATGGTTTTATACTGATAAGTTATAAATAAATAGTTCATGAGATTAAATTATAAAAAAATAATAGTCATAATAATTAAGGATTAAAATATTAAATCGGTTTGGTTAAAATTGTATACGTGCGACAGTGTGTGTGTATTTAATCTAATTGTGGATTTTAATTATAAAATTCACAATTAAATAATAATTATTCCTTGTCATCACTTGTGAGGAAATCCTTAAAAAAGAAATTAAGTCATTTTTAATAGTTTATTATTAGCAGCCAAAATTTAGTTCAAAATTCTGGGTTTGAAGTTGGGCTGCTATATATTTTTTTATTATTATTAAAGAAAAGTAAAGAGGTGAAAAAAGAGAGCTTTTCTCTCATTTTATTCTTTGGTGTGGTTACCACATGTGTCGTATTACCCAAGTAAATTATCAGAGTGATTTAAGTGATATATATGACAAATAAATTTAAGTGTAAAATTAATTGATTATCTGATAGAATGCGGATGTGAATTTGGCATGTTTTTTCAAAAGGGCAAAAGGTTAAAATAACCAGAAAGAAAAAGAAACAAGAGTCAATTAATTAAGAAAACAGACTGACCAGATCTCAAGGATCAATAAAATGTCATGATGGGGGAGAGCAGGAGAGAAAGAAGGCAGACACTATAAAAAGCTTTGCTGTTTTGTAAAGGGGACTGGCGGTTCTATTTGAATCTCTCTTTTGCAAGTTATCTCTCATCGGTTATATAGAGAAACTTTGCTATAAAGTTTAAAAGAAACATTTCTTTTAAGAAAAAAAAAATGTTTATTGTAAATTATTCGTTTGTCTCTTGAAACAACTTTGCCAAATTTAATATTATAAGAAGAAAAAAAAATGTCTCTCGAATAAGTTTTTAAGTGGGTACACATTTAATCTCCTGAAGTTAATCAATGGTCATGATTGTCTTGCACTAATTGATGACAAATCGGCAAATGGTAAAATTTAAACCACAGAAAATAAAATCTAAATTTTGATTTCATATATAAAGCATTCAATTTGAATATTAAATAAATTTTAGAAAAAAGAAAAAAAAGACAACAAGAAGTGGACTTATATCTTTAGAAATTTAAACAAGTTCTGTTCAGCTGTAATCTACATAAAATCAAAATGAGGAAATCATTTCAGCAGCATAAAAATCATATATCTGATGGCATAGGAATCGAACTCTATCACAAGAACTTTTTCTACATAAACTCATGTGCTCATACAAACAAATCAAGGAAGAAAAGGAAAAATGGAAATCAGAAACTTGAAGGACACTTCCAAAAAACTATATAAGTATATTTTTTTTTATTATTCACTATTCATGTAGAACATTTAATCCAGGAAAAAAAAAAAGGAAAAATAATTTCTTTCTTTAGGTTTTATCATATATATCCATTTAAAATTAATTCATATCAGAATTATAATTGTTATTTTGGGGGTAGAGATATTGATGTCAGATCATTTTGTATGTGTTTATTTTAAATGCTTTTTATTATCATTATCAATTTTGGGGGTAGGTGAAGTTAATATCAAGTCATTCTGTATATGCCTTATTTTAAATGCTTTACAAACATTTTTTTTTTAAAAAAAGAGAGATGTTATTATTAAGGGAAATGTTTTGAATGAATCGGATCAGAAGTTATTGTCAAATGCTTAGACTTATAAAAATTGTGTGACTATTGAGCTAAAACATCATCATTATCTTATAAAAGTGCAGGGAAATAGTTTTAAAAATTTAATATGCATTTCTTATTATTTCTTATCCTAAAGTTAAGGCCAGATACAAGCTGATTAATGCTTGGAAAAATTGTTGGCTCATATTCCAGTGCACTAACTCGCAAGAATATTGTAGATATGAAAGTTTTACTTGTAGAAGTTGATGTTTCGACCTGTATATAATGTGGATGGACAAAGAGTCTCCACCAAGCCAGTGAAGTCGTAGCTCACTAAGATATTTATACTATATTTATAAAGTATTTAAACACAGTGGAAGAGTTTTTCCCACTTGATTATTCTCTACACCGTAAGAAGATTTCTTTATTGATGGCCAGAGGTAATAGGTACACCTAAGTCTCTTTGTATGACTAGCGATAAAAATCCTAGCATATCTCAACCTTAGTGAAAAGGTTTTCTCTTATTCGGGTCACTGCCTGCCTCATGTTAATGTTTGATATTCCTTACGGGTGTATGAAAGATAGCTATTATTAAGCATTATTTATAAATGTCGGATACAGGGTCGCAAACTCAATTTGATGTCAGGATGAATGCAGATAATGTATGTGCGATTGGTGTACTTGAATATTGTTTTGTTGATCTAGTTTAATTTATCAATTAGAGCCAAGAGTAATAAAGTCAATAAATATTAAATTTAAGGGTTAAATAAAACCTACGAATGTTGTAAGTGTAAGCAATGCGTATATGAAATTATCTAATAAATATTTCCACAGCCAGCTGAGAACTTCGCTGGAAAGGTAATATTATTAAAATATTATTATGGTCATAAGAACATGAGTATAGAGTATATGCATGTATGATGATGATTGATCTAGATACCGATTTGTTTGCATTGACTTAGTCCCATCATGCATAAAGTATCTCTATTGTAAAGATTAGGGCAAGAGGAATGTTAGATCAAAATGATGAAATAAAATTAGTAAATTTGCGAAGGAATGTTAAATTAAAATAGTTAAATAAAATTATTAAATTTTATTATGGGAAGAATTAGCTCTAAAAACAGATCAGTAATTTAAAAGCATTAAACACGGGAAGAAATTTAATATTCGCTGTATCTAGGATAAAAATGAAAACGAAAATATAATATATGTGAAGGTAAATATTTTTTTTCTATTTGATATTAATATTACTCCATGGTAATCGTGATTCCCTGATAATTAGGAAATGAATATTGATATTTTAAACCTCTTGATATTATCCATTGATCTAGGGATATTTATGTGTTTAGATTTATATATATATCATAATACGGTTGTAGTTCAGGGAAAGCCATGTGAGTCATCAAGTGAATGTGTATATTCTGTATTGAATTGTAGTATGTCAATAAAATTTGTTATTTGTTTTAAATAAAATTTGCGTATGTCTCAATGTTTTTGGGGGTTATTATTATCTAGACATCTCAAATCCAATCAAGCATCAGTATATTATTATTAATATTTGAATCATCATTTTCGTAAATATGCGGTAAAATTTATTTAAAATGGTTAATTTTCCAAGCTTACGTGGCACGGAAATACCCAAGATTATCAAATAATTTAATATAGTTGAAATATAAATTATGAATAGGGATGGTTATTGAGTGATAGTGAATGCAGGGGATGGGCATAAAATCCTTTCCCCATCCGTTGTATTCAAACACCTCTCTAGACGCACTTCTTTATAATTTTGTTATAATTGTGAATATGTTTATAATGTATTTCTAAAAGATTTAATAAGCTTAAATTATTCTGAGCTTTAATGTAAATAAATATTAAACTGCATTAAAGACAGCCCAAGATCACCTTGGAGGTGATCATGAGAGGAGTGTTTATCACCAATAATCTATCGCAGCTTATTCGATTTCCACACCTAATTGTTCTAAAAAACCCTGAGAAGAGATTGTAATGGGAGAAATGAGCTAGCAGAATGGAAAATTTAATAGTAAAATAGATAATAGTGTAATAGACCTATGGATGTGAGGTTGATGGAGGGGTGGATCAGGAAGGTGGAGATGGATATAGAACTTTGTAATTGGAACAAAATTTTAATTGTAGCTTTAATGATGGTGAATGGGGAGCAAGTGTGCTGAGAATAACCAAGAATTTCCAAGAATATTAATATTATTATTTTTAAAACATTCTCAGTGGTCTCTTAATCGATTGATTATTTATTAACCCATTCATTAAATATTATTACTGAAAGTTATTGAAATGAGATTTAACCTCCATATTTTATTAAAGTTGCAATTTGGCACCCTGGCAAATAAGATTATAGATGTTCTGTACCATCATCATCATCCCAGTAGGCTTTAGAAATAGTGTTAGCTGGGAATGATGAAGCATCCACCGATCCATCCTTAAAATGTTACAATTGGCATGCAACTGAGCTGCAAGTGTCTAAATGCCATATAGATTTGAATAAAGTTATAATTAGCTTGAACTGTCCGATAATATATGTTATGTTTGTAAACTCTCCCAATCGTTTTAGTTATATTTGAAATACAATGTGAATGACCAATCGAAAGATTACAAAATACGTTTTATATCCAATTTAATAAGTTTTTATAAAATTAACAAAGTAAAGCATAACTTTTCATTTGTTGGAATTGGCTTACAATGCAGTCACACAAAGGAAATTGTACTTAGATATCTTTGATTTACTTAGGAAATTCATTTTACTTACAATTGGCCCACAATGTGATTACCCTATTGAACATCTCATTTTTGTTTTGTTAGAATATATACACACACACACACACACACATATATATATATATATACATTGAATATAATGATGATAATATATTTATAAAAAGTATAACAAACCACAGAAGTATTTTCAATTTGAAATACTTTCAATTAATCTCTTAATCCTCTTCAAGTGTCATTTGAAAAAGATTAAGAGATTAATTCAAAGTACTGTGGTTTGTTATAGCTTTTATAAATATATTACCACTATATATTATTTTCTTCTCATTATTATCTTATTTATCCCATAACAGACATTTTATTATATATATATTTTTCAACTTAATCTTATAAGAAAATTTTAAAAATATCAATTAACATACAAAATATTTTGTTTCTTCTTGCTAATAATTAAATGTGAAAAAAAAATCATTATAATGATAGAATGAATTTGAGATGCACTCTGTGCTTATCCACTATAGACAAGTAAAAAAAAAAAGCTGCAAACTTATTATTTCACCCACTTATTATTTCATCTGATAATTATACAAATAGTTATCCTAATAAGAACTTAAAACAGGCAAAACTCTCCATATAGTAGTGCCACTCATTGCCAACCAGAGAGGAGAGTTTTTCCTGTTTTAATAACAGTAATGTGCTAGCTTAAAAAATAATGATCATGTGATGTTTAGTGGTCTAATAAGAACTTTTAAACTATAATTTCATTTGACTCTTGTAAATTTTTTTTACTGAAGAGATAATCTACCTAGAATCAGTTATATTAACTGGGTTTTGAAACATTCTATTACACTCCCTTTTTATCCACTATGGATCCATTTCTGAGTTTATCGAAATCTAAATAAACGTTAATGCTTTTTTTTATCATATTGATGAGGTAGAATTTATAATGATTCAACAAAATAATATAGAGATACACTGTCAGATATAGATGCATGATATCTGACCCAGTTCACCTTCAATTTTGATCAGTTTTATAGTTCTGAAAGTATCTTCTTCTTGAATGATTTACTTAAAAGACACATCTTACATATTCCAAGTCAAAACATATGATAATCATGATATTGACTTATTTTGATCTAAGATTGTTGAATAATATTTATTAGTTACTATTATTCTCTCTTACATTTTCTCAATCAAGTTCTAGTTAGAAACAAATGCTTCTGCTTCTTTTAAATTTTATAAATTTATTACAAATATTGTAACAAATAGCATAACATCTATCATCTTTGGATACATCATTAGTTCATCAAGAAAAGATGCAAACAGTCTCTCAAGATATAAAAACGATAATACTTTTTGCAAAAAAAATTATATTCTTGATGATCTAACAATGTATCCAATGTGAATGTTTTATAATATTTGTTTAACACTTTATAAATTTAGAAAATTGATGTAAAAGAAATAATACTCTATTTAATTGTCTTTCAATAGATGTTTAAAGCATAATGGATACATTTTATACACTAATTAATGCATATCATGATTATGCATTATATTCACTCTAGATGTGCATACTATAAGTTCCTTGTTTGTCTGATTTATACAATTATACTGATTTAACATCTACTTAAGTACTAATCTAATCCTTTATGTTTTACTCATTTGTTAATATAATATTTGTAGGTTGTAAATTAACACATGGTTAAAGATAATTAAAATTAAAATGAGGAATCATTAGTTTCCTAAATCTTTTATATATATATATAACAATTAAAAAAGAATTTTGAAGAACTTGTCATCCTGCAATAGTCTATTGCTAATAATGCAAACATGCTCACACATATAAAAAAATTAAAATCAAAACTAACCTTCTGCAAGAGATGCTACTGAGTTAATAAATCGAGCTATATACTGTTTAATTCCATCATTTAATGAGTTTAAAAGACCAATCACAATATTCTAAATAATAAATAAATAAAAAATAATGATTTTTCTTATCAACTTTTAATTATACATTTATGACCTAATTTATAATAATTTTTAAATAAATTTTATTCTAACAGCCTCCTTTAATCTACTTAATGCGTTACAAACAATAATAGATAAATGAAAAGTTAAAAATTTGATTATTATTATTTATTTGATAATACAATGTTAATGCAATCTATGATGAATTCTCTATAGCAGTTGATTAGCTATATTACGTGATTTAAAATTATCATAGTAACAATTTCCTCAAGTTTTAAGCAACCATATCTGATTCATAACTATTATTATAAAGATTCAGTATCAATTTTTTAACTTTTACCAATTTTTATTTTGCAAATATGATTTGTTATTACAAAGACATGACTAACAGTGTGTATACAGTTTTGAAAACATAAAATGTAAATTCCAAGATATTAACTCTTTTCATGTAATAATAATAGAAATGTAAACTTCTCTTAAACAAACAGTAATATATTTAAATGCACCAAAATGCAATTAAAAGTGAAGCTAAATTGTGAATTATAATACTAAAGCAGATTAGCGCTTTTGAGGCATTTCTATATTCTCATAATCATAGCTAACCTTTAACTGTGTTTCAGCACATTTAAATATATAATTCTTTTCATGAAACTATGTAATTCTTAAGCACACATTGACTTCAAGTTCAGATGAAAAGATATAAGTTAATAAATATAAATTAATTGCAGTGAGCCAGCTTTCAGCAAAACACTGCCAGAATCATAGTGCTGAATAAAATTATGCAGTAGAAGTTTATATAATTGATATGATGTAATATGTAAATGAGGCACAAAAACATTATATGAATAGAAAAATTTGAATGGATGGATATAATCTTATTTTTTAAAAAGTATAATAAATTACAATCATTCAAAAATACATTCACCCATAAATCATTACAGATTTACTAAATAAATGATTTTATTAACATTATTAATGTTGTCATTATTACAATAATGATTTTAGATAATGATAAAAAAGTCAACAAATGACTGTGATGGCAGCCATATTAAAACATGTTATAATGAATCTTATTTTCATAAAATTTTCATCTGCAATGATTAACATAACTTAAAGTTTATATCATCATAAAAATTCTTAACTTTCAATAAATTGAATTTCTTAATATTATGGCATATCTGTAAAATAATATCATTAGATATTGGACCTAATTTATTTTTAATTCAGTGAAAAACAAGTTTTTCTATATAAAAAAATGACAGTCAAAATAAAGATCTTAATTTTGCAATAATAAAAATGATAATGAAAAAAGATTCTTTCGAAATAAAAAAGATAAATTATTTTTAATCCAAGATATACGAAATGAGTGTGATTCTCCATCTATAAGAAATCAATTTAATAATAAATAATCTTAGAATATCTTGCTATAACATAATCTTTATGACAGAAGAATCCATTAAAATACTTAATAAAAAAACAGATTAGCAATGTTTTAAAAATTATAATCTGCCAATTAAAGTAATAAATATAAGATTTTAATTATATTCATTTAAAAAAATAAATTTATTACTTGTAAAACCCAATCCTGTCACTTCTCTTAAAAGTTTAATAAAATTACATTTGATTTAATTTTTGACATAAATTCTTAAACTCTTCCAATTTATTAATATTTTGTATTACCTTTTCCAATAATGATTCTTGGCAAAATATTTTTTTTTGTTTTTCAAAACATGGCTTTTATATAAAGATAAAAAAATATTTTTATTATATACAACTTCTTTCCTCAAAAAAAAAAAAAACAAAAACAAACAAACAACAACTTTATTTCTTTACATACCTAAGCTGGACCATCCCATTCTATTCTTAATTTATTAAACTCCATTCAAAACCAAACAAATTAACACTTATTAATAATGGTTATTAATTTTTATTTTCAGTAGCTCTCAAATCATTGTTTAACTGCCAATTTTTATTAATTTTTATTAATATAACATGGTCACTTTTCCTGAAAATGTATCATCAATTTTTTCTGCTCCTCAAATTATTATTCATTTCAAATATATACATCATAATTTCATTTACTCTTTTTCTTTAGTACAAACAAAGTAGTGTCATGTCATAAAAAAAAAGGTAAATTGAAGAATAATTTAATTTCTTGCTTCTAAGTTCACTCTATCCCTTTTATATATTTATATGCCTTTCCTATGTTAATATTTCTTATCCCACATCTAAATTTTTATTAAATATAAAAAAAATTTTTTTTTAATTATTAATCTTCTCTTCTTATTCATTTCTTTAATGAAATGAATTCAATGATAAAGGAAATGAGATTAATGTTCACCAATTATAATTTTTAAAAATTAAATGGTATTTATAAAAGTTAGTACAATAGTCCTAGATGTTCCTGAAATTCGCGAATGAAAATCGTTCGAGGATACAATTTTTAATTCCTTAGTTGTAATGCATTGAAGAAGATAATATGAGATCTCAAGTTGACATTTAGTTTCCTCCTTGCATATAGATATCATATTCTTTTATATACAGTTCTTTTATTAACAATTATAATTCCATTTCGAAGATATAGCTTATATATAATTTTAAAGGCATTTGGCAAAAGTTGTTATTCACTTATATATATTTGACTAGACAAGCACATTTTATATATCCTACAATAAAATGGGTGTTCTATTCACTTTGCATTTTTCTTATAATGTAAAGTTCATTAATTTAATTTACTTTAATTTAGTTTTTATAAAAATGTTTTTTAAAATGATCTTTATATTTAGAACTCCAACTAGAACAATCTTTATAGAATATGAAATTATATTCAAATTAAATAATTTAGAAATTACTTTTCTTTAAAAAATATTAGAAATTTCTTCTAATAAGTTTTCTTATTAAATCGTTCAAAAATATAAATTTTATCCTTTACACTGTTCTTGTAAATCAAACACAGTATAAATCCTTATGAGGATATTACTGAAAAAATAGAATCTTTAATCTTCTCATAAAAAAAAATTTGATTTTTTTCTATTTATTGTTGCACGAGCTTGCTAAAGCATATCATATTATATATTGTGATATTACAATTCTATATTAAATCATTAAGTTAATTTCATTTACTTTAATTCGATAAAGTACATGTGAACTTAAAGGTTATCATCTTGTCAATTGTCTTTATTAATGAATTAGTATTTCAATGGTTTTTCATTTTAAGGAATGAAAAATACTAATTTACTATGTTACATATTTATTTTCATAAATATAATAGAAATAAAAATATAATGTATACATATATTGATTATATGTATGTGTAAGTAACGTATACTCATACAATATATATATATAATTAATAAAACAAGACACAATTTGTGCAACTTGCTTTGAAGCTTGTGCTAAAATGTTCACTAGCTGGAGCTTACCATTAGCTCCAAAACAAGTTTTAATTATAAGTGCCAACAGAGAAAGAATTCAAAATCTCTATCGGAAAATCCTCATCTCCAGAGCAATTGGTTTCGAGCTTATGGCTCACTTCAGTGAAGAGTTAGGATTTCAAACACTAAATCTAAACTCCCACTCAACCGTCAGCACTTATTTAATGTTACTATCAGTTTGAAAACTTGAATTTTTCAGACACATAAATGTCTTCAAATCCAGCCTTACAAACCAGATAGTTATATGGGTCTGAACTCAGTACAGTTTCACCATACATTAATAGCTGAAGCAATATAACATCACAAAAGCCTTAAAGGATATATTTATAATAATTAATAAAACAAGACATGATTTGTGCAACTTGCTTTTAAGCTTGTGCTAAAATGTTCACTAGCTCAAAAACAAGCTTTAATTATAAGTGCCAACAGAGAAAGAATTCAAAATCTCTACCGAAAAATCCTCATCTCCAGACCAATTGGTTTCAAGTTTATGGCTCACCTCAGTGAAGAGTTAGGATTTCAGATACTAGATCTAAAACTCCCACTCAGCTGCCATCACTTATTTAATTTGTTATTATCAGTTTGAAAACTTGAATTTTTCAGACACGTAAATGTCTTCAAATCCAGCCTTACAAAACAGATAGATATATGGGTCTGAACTCAGTTCAGTTTTATCATATAATAATAGCTAAAGCAATATAACATCGCAAAAGCCTTCAAGGGTATACTTATAATAATTAATAAAATGATACAATTTGTGCAACTTGCTTTAAGCTTGTGCTAAAATGTTCACTAGATGGAGCTTGCCATTAGCTCCAAAACAAGCTTTAATTATAAGTGCCAACCAGGAATGGTGCATGGAGAACTTTTTTCAATTAAGACACAAAAGAATGGATTATAATTATTTACTATGCATATGTAGAAATTGACACACAAGCAGAAACTTATTTATAGACTTTTAGAAAGTTCTAATGGAAATTTTCTAATTGTTATTTAATCTTTATTTCTTTTTCTATTTTAATATTTAACATTGAATAAACTTGTTTTATTATCTCAATTTGTATTAGGGTTTATTTATAGTTACTAATGATCTTCCAACTGATATTGAAATAATATTCTAAGAACATAACAGAATGTTGCAGTCAATAATGGAGAAAAAGTTTCTGTGAAACATAACAAAATACTTATTGTTTTCCTAAAGGTTTGTGTTGATGGTGTTTTAGTTGTATTTATTTGTTGGACTATTTTCATCATCTAATATGAGTATTGAATAACTTTCCCATGCTAGTTCTGTCCAATGGTCAGACCAGCAACACCTGAAGAAGAGGGGAGAATAATACTTCTCGAAATGTTGTGCATATATTAAACTGGGTGCTATTACTGTTAACAGTTGAATGTATATTTAAATAAAGCTAATTTTTTTAAAGTTATTCAATACTCATATTAAATGATGGAAATAAATCAATATATAAATACAAATGTAGCAAGATATAATTGATATAGATTTGTGTGGGATAGATAAAAGTCTATATGCAAAAAGCTGTACTTACTAATAAGAAAATTGGCATTACTAAGCAGCAACATTTGTGAATTTGATATGGATAATGCCACCTTTTGGAAAAGTTATGTGAACTATAGTGAAAGACATGTGATCCTAAATAAAATTGAGGATGATAAAATGTGTCTGCATTTCTGTGGTTCATGGGAAAAGATATATTAAAATTGATGAATCAACTCTTACAACCCAGGATCTCCTAAGACGTTCCATATCAAGAGCTGAAGGAAAAAGTAAACATTTATTTAACATCTATGATAACTAAATGGGTGGCATAACTGAGATTGAAGAATAAAAAACAACTATCACATGAAAAATATTAGAATTACAATATAGCACTGAGGACATTAGCAAAGGATTGTGATTATGGTCTAGAGTTAATGATAGGTTATTAGACCAACTATTATATGAAATGATACATGACAACTTTAGAAAAATATTATTAAATGAACAGGACTTTAATTACAAATGTGCAATAAAAAAGTGCATCATGCAAGAAATTATATTAGGTAAGAATGGAATTTATACTTTCTAAACAAATGCATAAAGTACTGATAGACCAGACTGGTAGAATGCAAAAAGTGTTGTAACATGGTACTATTGTAAAAAAAATAACTACTTCAAGAGAAACTGCAGATTTAGAAGTGAAAAATACAATACTCTATTTGTAAAACAATCACACTTTTAGTTCAGATTTACCACAGTAATGATGGTAATGTTAAAACAAAAATAATGCTGGATATGGAAGAAGGAGAGCAAATAGTACATATAGTATAAAGAAAATTAAACAATGTGAATAATGATCATATTTTAATAGACATGAATATATTCCAACAGAAAATTACCATGGAAGTTGACAATGGAGTGGATCTATTGTTATTATCATATAAAGACTGATGAAAATTACTGGGAAATGTAAGAAGAAAACATCACTCATAAAAATTGATATTATTGCCATGGACTTAAATGGAAATAAGATAGAGATGTAAGGAAAAGTGACTGTACTGGTGAAATTAAATTCCAAAGTTAAATTTTTACCTACGTATGTCATCAGTACAGATTTTAGCTCGTTACAATGGAGAATTTGGTTTTGTTCTTCGGGAATCCATGGAATTCTTATCAAGAGAGTACAGTTGGAAGCAGTACTTAAGAAGAAGTACCCTTGATTGTTCATTTCAGGACCAAGAATTTATTGACATGACTGTTTGTCATTGAACTAATAAAGAATGTTTACCCAATTATAGGCAAGCCATGTAAAGTTCCATTTGCATTAAATAAAAAAATCGAAAAGACTTTGGTTCATAAAGGTATATTAACACTGATAGAAGACTCATCATGAGCTACTCCAGTAGAAGTTATTATGAAACTGAATGAAAATCTTTGTTTATATGGAAACTACCACATTATGTCATATAAGTTTATCAATAAAGGAGCCTATTTCATTCCTAGTATTGATGAAATACTAGTATGAATGCAAAAAACTCATTTTTTTGCAAAAATAGATTTAAAGTCCATTTTCCACCAAATCCTCATTGCTGATAGAATGGCAGAATTACTAACTCACTATTTATTTGGGACTTTGCAAATGCAATAGATTATTGTATGGTGTTGTAGTTGCATATTTTCCCAAGTTAAAATGGATAGTTTACTTCATGGTATGGAGTATATCATCCCATATTTCAATGATATATTAGTTACCACTGAATCTGAGCATGAACTAGCAATATGTGCGGATAAAGTCTCTTTCAAATTATAGAAAATAGGAGTGTAGCTAAATACTGCCAAATGTATATGGTCAATGTCAGAGATAAAATGGTTAGATCATGTAATTAATAAAAATGTAAAATATCCATCATGGTCTAAATGAAGATGTTTCCAAGGCTGAGTAGATTTAGGTCAAAATTCCAGCTTAGTTTGTTCAATTTCTTGGCTCAGCTATAGCCATCAAACATATGACTTAGTAAAAGTTTTCATCAGACAATTCCCAGATGACATTGATGAAGTAAAGTGAATACATACTGTCAATCTTCCTTAGGAAGGATAACATTGTCTATCAGCAGTACACAATCATTACAAGTTGATAAACTTTCTTTCTGCATTCCAGGTAAATTTTAAAACTTCATAGGTATGTTTTTCTGCCAAACCTTATTTAATCCACTTCATTAGCATTAGGTATTCAAGGTCTTTTCTTGTCCAATTAGCTATTACTGCACTGTTTATTAATTTAGAGTTCATGGAAAAAATACAATTGCACATTATTAGCTTTTGTTGACATTCATTGACATCAAGCAGATATGATAAAGCATCTGGATAAACAACTTGCTTTCCAGGCTTATATAGCAATTCATAATCACAAGGCCACTAGTACATTGTTGGCTTATATGCTCTGAATTATTACCAAATATTTCTAATAGTGGACAATTATCAGTACAAATTTGAAATTTCCATCTATACATATTTTAATAAAACTTTTTTTTATTGCAAAAATTAGAGCTAAAGCTTTCTTGTTGAGCTGACTAATTTTTCTCATCTACTGACAATGTTTGGAAGCTATAATCTAGAGGATATTCTTTATAGCAATGATGAGACATCACAACACTGATTCCACATTCTGATGCATCTATTGTAATTAATATATTCAGATCACTACAGTAATGTATGATAAGTTGTTATGATGTAAGTAGCCTTTTGGAAAGCAATGTTTTGTTCTTCCAACCATTTCAGTCATTGGCATCTTTTAATAATTTATATTCAGATGATAATATATGAGCCTTTCCTTTAAGAAAGCTATCAAAAAATTTCAATATATATAAAAATGCCTTGGAAACATCTTCATTTAGACCATGATGGATCAATAAAGGATTACACATTCTTAATAGTTGTGGACTCATGCAATAGATAGAATTTTTTTTTTTTAATTTTAAGTAATAAACTTTATTAAACAAACATTTAAATATGTATAGGAAATATATACAAATTAATTTTGATTCACTTTATCCTTTACATCAAATTTATCAATCCTGTCCCCAAAGCACCACAATGCAAATCTATAAGACTCTCATTATTGAAATGTTAATATCATTTTCTTATTAAATTCTAGAGTTAGGCCATACAAATCATATTCCTAGTTTAAAACATGGAACCTTTATTCTCTCTCTCGAGATCTTTATTTTACCACTATACATACTTTTACTGTCATTTCATTTTGTATGTGTACTTTTATTCCCACATTTCACAAGTAGTCATAGCTGTCTCTCCCCATACTATTTCCATAACCTGCTTAGGCCAGTATTTCAACACCTAGCAAAATAGTGCCAATCATTGTCAAGTTTCTTCAACCAATTAAACTTTTTATTATCAAAGATTAAAGAATACTGGATTATTTGGATATTTCCTTCCTTAATCATAAATATTGAAAAACAAGTCAAGAACTTAAATTAACATCATAAAATTCATGACATTTCTTTCTAATTGAAAAATGTTTTTTTGTAAAAAACAAGATAATCAGTTAATTGCACTGATTTGGATTGAATAGAGATAAAGAAAAAAGAAAAAAAAAGACTAATTAAAAATAAAATTTATCAAAAGTATTAAAATCTTAATTCTTTTTAAAGATACTATTAAAAATAAAACTTTATCTCTCTTTTAAGGTTAAAATTAATAATTTACAAAAAAGTGAAAATTTTTTCTCTTAGTACATTTTCATAATTTAAATTAAAACTACTAATTCATTATAATTACTACAATTATTTATAAGTTATCAAAATATTCCCATATTAAAATCTTATTATTTAACAAATTTAATATTTGAGAATTCTCATACTATTATACTGGGACTTAAAATATTTAATTAATTGAAGAGTTATTATTATTATAAAAAATATGCATAGCAAAATTACATATTGTTTTCCTTATTAATTAAATAACTCTAAACTAAACATGAGGAACATGTTGCCAATTTATCTAATTATTTTTAATGCAACTATGTAGCCAACTGGTTACAATATATATATACATACAGTCATTAATAATCTATTACAATTTCACACACTTACATATATGTCCTAATACATAAGTACACTGCTATTTGCATGATTCTGTTGATGACTAATTGATTATCAAGATTAAGCATGCATTGAACCAATGAATGTAAGAGTAGGATTAAGTAGTAGATTATAGATATTTAGACATTAAGTTAAAACCTCCATTTAATTAAAAGACAGGATGTGCTAATAGAAATCAATTATAATAAAGAATTATGAAATCAAGTTTATTAATTAAGTTATTATCTAGTTACATCTAGGGGATATAATTTAGATTATCATTATGAAAGGTAGTAATATGAAAAATATTTACAATTAAATATAAAGTCCTAGATGTAAAATTTTCTTTATATTTCTACTAAATTCCCCAGTAACATGTTTAAATGACAAGTATCTCTGATGCATTATGAGGAATGTCAAGAAAGGTATAGCAATAAAGAGGAGGGCAGAGGATATCAACTAAAAATTGACAAAAAAAAAACAAAACCAATTTAAAAGGTTTGATATTTAAAAATATTACTGAAAGTTAAATATTATAGAAATGTTAATATTTTTAAAAACAATATATATATATATATATGCAGTCATATCTAGATAAGTTAAAATACACTTTCTCTAGTAATAATCAATAAATAAATGTAAGCTGTAAAAAGAAATTAGGAAAGCAGGAATTCTTGAAGTATACATTTTGAAGGTGAAAAAAAGAACAGAAATAGCTTTAAAAACTTTGTCTTATAATTCAGAAATACTAATTATAACAAAAACCACGTAAATGTTTACATGCTTTACACACATTTATTCAAACATTATATAAAACATGATGTCATAGTACAGATATTAGAGTAAAGATGATTTAACTCTTTAGATTAAACTTTGGTTTTAACAATAATCATTTTATATCTGTATATTAATTATTGTGTAATATAAAAAAATGTTATTTAAATTATTAAACAATATTAATTAATTGTCAAATAATAATTTTTCAGAAAAATAACATAATAATATAAAACTTACATTTTCTAAATCACTATTTGCACAATCAAGTAAATCATGATTTATATAAGCATTCATTACAGTGTTTCGTTGCTGTCCAGGTAAAGATTTTGTTAATCTCTAAAAAAAAAATAAAAAAATAAATGTTAATAAGTATAAAAAATAATAATATTGTTAATTGTAATAATAACTATACATAAGTATTCTGCTTGAAGGTGGATAAATATTTGTGAATTTTGTAATAATTAAAAATAATAACTTCCAAAATAAACAACAACTAGCAGATAACTTTTAATCAATGAATAAAAAATAAATAAAGTTATTTTTATGTTAAGAATAATCAAATATAAAATAACATAGTACGACCTCAATCAAGAATGTGAAATGGCAAGGATGTGCTAATAATTATACTGTGACACAGACTAATAGGTATCAAACTCTAAAACTACTGTTTTCAAAATCATCATAGCATGCATTTAACTAATAGGCACACACACACATATAAAATAATATTCTAATAATAGGAATGTTACATTAATGTGCTGATAAAAGAAGCTTTTAAAAAAGGCTCACATGATAATCAGTTGATTTTCTTTATCATTCACATGCATACACAGACAAGACATGTTTATTTATAAAATAGGGATCTAAAATTTGGATACCTAATAAAAATAAAAAGACTTCAGACCACTCAATGAAGTATGGAGAAATATATATTGAAATTAAAAGATAGTGAGAGAGGAATACATGAATGAGAGAAACCACAAAGGCATTATTGAAAGAAGTAAGAAACTGAAATGGAACCAAGTTGGATGTACTGCTAGAAAAGATGATAATAAATAGATAGTAGAAATATTAAATTGGATACCAAGATATTGTAAAAGACCTCAAGAGAGGTAACATGAGAAGGAAGAAATGGAATAAGGAAGTTCACTCATGTGGAGAAGAGAGGTTATAGATAAGAGAATCTGAATTAAATTTGAAGAGATCTTCATCCTACAATGGATTGATAATAGTTGAAAATGATGATGATATACATATATATTTGGGTTTACTGAAAGGAGACCCCCTGATTCCTCTTGGAGGCTTTAAAGGAACCAAGCAGGGCAAATTTCTAATGTCCACTCCATATGTTCTTGTTAGTGCAGCTGTTATTACCATGTGATAATTTATATAGTAAACAAACATGAATGGACTGTTTACCAACATGCAATATTCAGCATGAAGAGTTTATTGGCTTTTTACCTCTGAGTTTAAGATCAAGAAACACCATTTCTTCTTAGTTGCCTAACAGCTCTTAACTGAAATATCAGTTGAGTTTTCTTGAAGGCAGAATGTGTGCGTGAATAAAAAACTATTTTTACTAATATATATGTACAATTGTGACAGATAAAAATAAATCATGGTTCTTATACCCCAAAGGCTATCAAATCACTAGCCAAGGCAGTAATTTGTGACTCAAGATGAAGGGTGCTAAAAATCCTCTGATTGCAGACTCAAAACTGCTATATTGATGATGACCTTCTATTGGCAACTGTTCTATGGTTGAATCCTACACTTATCAAACCTCTGACATAGCAAGAGATGTTGTTTTTTCTGTCAGCTTCAAATTTGCAAGAACTGAAAGAATAATTGTCTCATATTAAATGAGACATTAATGGACTTTGTTAAGTTAACAAAAAAAGTGAAGAGACCATTGATTTAAAAAGTGGACATATACTGTACTACAAAGGCATAAATATTGGAAATAGAAATGTAGTAGGATTTATTATAAATAAAAAGTGGAAGGACATTATGGAGATTTATATTGTAACAGATAGAGTGGCGAGATTAATTATTCAATTTAATAGCAGATGTCAAATGCAGATAATTCAGGTTCATGCCCTAATAAGTTCTCATATTAATGAAGTAGTAGAGGATTTTTATATGGATGTACAAAAGGTTTTTGATCAGACCAAACAACACTTTAAAATTATTATGAGAGACTTTAATGTTAGAATTGATAAACAATTGAAGAATGAAAGTGCTGTAGGTAAATTTGGCTATGGTGATAGAAATAAAAGAGAAGACACAGACTTGTGGATTTTCAGAAAAAGAAAAACTTTATATTATGAATTCTTTTTTAAAAAAAAAATGTTAAAAGTAAATGAACATGGAAGCATCCAAAATAAAGGTACAACAGAAGTGGATTATATTTTGACTAACAAAAAATACATATTTCAAGATTGTAATGTTCTTAATAGATTCAACATAGGAAGTGATCATCAATTAGTGAGATGTAAAATATACATTAATACAAAACTAGAGACAAAAATTATTAAAAAAACAATATTCATAGTTGATATTCCTAATCATCAGAAACATTCTAATAAAATTAAATCAGAACATTGAAAATTGTTTTCAAATATAAACAGGTTTTGAATACGATTCAAATTTGAATAAAATCAATAGAAAAATGGTAATACATCGTCTAATCATCCAAACCACCCGATGGCACTGTTGCTAGTGAAAAATAAATAGAGTGTAGTTCTAGAGAAGATTTAGAGATAATCTTAAATAGATATGTAATGAATATAGAAAAGATGTTAGATGTGAATGATAGAGCGATAGAAAACATGAAAGCATATAGTAATGGGAATATTAGGTTTTCAGAAAATGAACTGAATGAGGTAGAGAAGAAATTGAAAAGTGGAAAGGCAAGAGGTTTAGATGGAAGGGCAGCAGAGATGGTAATGAATTTAGGATATAAAGCAAAAGTAAATTTATTATCTTGTTTTAATAAAGTGGCACAGAATAAAGTTTTCCCAAGTAGTTGGAGTAATACAAGAGTAAGATTATTATTTAAAAGAAAGGGTAAGGATAATAGAAAGTTGAATAATTATAGACCAATAGCGGTAACATCAATTTTATATAAAGTTTTCTCATATATGGTGGCTAGAAGAGTTGTAAAATGGATGGAAGGGAATAATGTAGTCGGGGAAATGCAAGGAGGTTTTAGATTAGATAGGCATATAGGAGATAGTTTATTTGTAGTTACACAACTTATGGACATGAGTAGGAATTTAGGCAAACAGTTATATATGAGTTTTATAGATATAGAGAAGGCATATGATAGAGTAGATAGAAATAGATTATGGATAAGTTTAGCAAATTTGGGAATGGATGAAGCTTTAATAGATATTATTAAGAAATTATATGAAAATAATTATTATATATATCAATTAGGGAATATAGAATCAGTTAAAGTTAAAAATGGGGTGGGGCTAAGGCAAGGATGTCCTATGTCACCTATTTTGTTTGTGTTGTATTTGAGTGAAATGGAAAGAGCAATAGAAAGATTAGGAAGAGGGATAGAGATACCATTAATAGGTAGTAAGGGAGTATATATTTTGTCAGGTCTTTTTTTTGCGGATGATATATTTTTGTGTGCAGAAAGAAGAAAAGATATGGAAGTTATGTTGAGGACATGTGCAAGGGTTGGTAAAGAGATGGGGATTAAATTTAGTGAAGAAAAATTAAATATAATGATGGTTAATACTGGGGAAAGACAAGATGTAGAATTTTTATTGGGAGATATTAAGTTAAGGGTGGCGAATAGATATAGTTATTTGGGAATTATTTTAAGTAATTAGAAAAATTATTTGGATGAATGGGAGAAAAAATTGATAAATGAAGCAAAGAAAAGAAAGGGATTGATAAAGAAATTAACAGTATTTTCATATAATAAATATGATGTAGTTAGAATTATATGGAAAGGAGTTGTAGTAGCAGGGTTAACATATGGTAATGATGCATTATATGTTAGTATAGAGGTATTAAATTACTTAGAAAAAGTTCAAAGAGAAGTAGGAAGACATGCATTGGATGCAGCAATTCAAGGAGAAATGGGATGGTCAAGTTTTCATATGAGAGATGCAAAAAGTAAAATGAAAATGTTTGGTAGATTGCAGTTTATGGATAATAAAAGAATAGCTAAAATAGTATTTAATTGGGTTATGAGGAAAGGGTAGGTAACAAGATGGGTGAGAAAAGTAATACGGTATGCAAAAGATTTGGATAAAGAATTTATATCAGTGTATTTGTACAAAAGATGGGATGATTGTGTTAAGAGGAATGTTGAGTGTTGTAGTAGTAAAGAATGGGATAAAAGAATAGATTTATTAACAAAGAATAGGGAGTTAGAGAGATGGAGAAATAGTATGGAGAGTAAAAAGAGTTTAAATATATATAGAAATAAACAGAATATTAGATGTGAGTTAATATATGATAATAGTAAGGAAAGTAATTTATTATTTAAGGCTCGAACAGGATCTTTAGCTACAAGAGAATATACATGTAAATGGAAAAAAATGGGTGATTTATTTTGTAAATTATGTAAGGAAGGAAGAGAAAATATTAGTCATTTGTTAATTGAATGTAAATGCTTGGAAAACAGAAAGGGTACATATAATGAAGTTATGGAAGAATAAATATGAAAAAAGTGATTATACAGAAAGTGAATTATTGGTTTTTATGCTGGGTTTGGGAAAAGATAAAGGGGATTTAGATATAAAGGTTATAGAGTTGATAAAGATTATGTTGTGGAAATGGGATGGAGCAGAATATGGGAAAATTTAGAGTGGTGAATGGAAAATAAAGTGTCTAACAGGTTTATCTGGGCATAATTGCTGAGATATTCTTGACTTCGTTTAAGGAGAAGCCACAATACATCACATCACAATAGATATAACATTACCGGGCTGTTTTTATTTTGTTGATTTATGTTTTTAATTGTTGGATTTGTTTGATTTTTTTTTGTTTTATGTATATTTCTTAAAAATAAATATATATATATTTTTGGCTTTTTAAAACATTCTGTCTTTTTTTTAAAACAAACATTTCTTTTTTCCGATCTTTTTTTTTTTAAGAAAGTTTTTTTTTTCAGTCTTTTTTCTTGTTTTTGAAGAAACTTTTTTTTTTTTTGTCATTTAACGTGTTTTTATTCATAAACAAATACATAAAAATTGTTTTTTTTACTTTTAAACACGGCTTTCTCGACAGAGCTCTCTAAGAGCTGTCGTCATAGATACATTTCCAACTCAGCTCCAATACGCTTCACTGTAAGCTCATCCTGGTTCCAATAATAAATATTCGGCAGCCCTCAAACCACATTCCATGACAGAATGGAATACCTTCGGCAACAGTGATGTGATTAACATTTCAGATGTTTGACAACGCCTTAATTTCATTAAACCACCACAAAGACAGTTTTTCTGGGTGGGTAAAATATTTTTTTTTTGGTTGAAGGAAGGCCATTGCATCTGCTTCTGTAGCAGGTAAATCTAAAAACTTCAACGCCAAATGGTCGTCTGCCATTTAACTGTTTTGATCTCGAAAAAGTATCGGAAAGTGCGCGACTTGATCGTGAACTTTGCCGAATGTGATTTATACTCCTCATTTAGTGAATTGTGACCCCTGAGAACGAAAGTAGGGGCGTTTGAGAATTTGTTATAATTTTTACTAACTTACATAAATTACAATACATTTAATCAAAAAAAAAAAAAATCCATTCTAATATACTTTTCGTCATTACAACTACAGAAACCTTCATATCATATGCTGTACAATAGTCTAAGAGTAATGTCTATAGACAGTATAATTGTGAACTAGCAAGTAATAACATACAAGAGAATAAGTGTCTCGAGAATGTAAAACAATTTGATATTGTTGGGAAATTTATTTCTGCAATAAAAAAATAGATGGAACTATTTGTAAAATGAGAGCTTACATCATGAAATATGTAGAAGAGTTCTATCAAAAATTATATAGTAATAAAAAACAAGGAAAAGTACTACAACTAATATATCTTCTAAATGGCCCAGAAATTTAAATGAAAAATTGAGACATACAATTAAATTTATGAAAAGAAAAAATCCAGATGATGAAATTATAATTGATATATTAAAAGAAGCAAGTGAAGAAATAGAAATTTTTTTTAGCAAAGTTATATACCAAATGTCTAAATGATCAAAATGTACCAGATGACTGGAAAAATATAGTATTAATATTAATATTTAAAAAAGGTGATAAAGAAGATATTAAGAATTACAGACATATCAATCTTTTATCAGTTTTATACAAAAATTTTATCAAGATAATTACAACTCATTTACAGTAGACTTTAAATTTCAAACAACCAAAAGAACAAACTGGATTTAAAAGTGGTTTTACTATAGTGAATTATATCCAAGTATTGAGAGAAGTTATAGAAAGGACCAATGAATATGAATTGCCATTATGCTTTGGATTTGTAGATAATGGAAAGACATTTGATTCTATAAGCATTTTTTCAATGATTAAAGCATTGAACCATCAAGGTATAATATATTGAGGATATTGTCATATTCTGAAAAATATTTATAAAAATGTGACAGTAACAATTAGATTATATAATGATACTAGAAAGATTAACATTGAGGATATAAAACAGGATGATTCCATATCTCCAAAACTTTTTACAACAGTACAGCAAGAAGAATTTTGTGGATTAAAATGGAAAGCTAAGAGAGTAAAAGTAAATGGAGATTATTTAAGTCATCTATATTTTGCAAATTAAATAATTGTTCTTGAAAATAATGTTTTAGAGCTTAAGAAAGTGTTGCAAGAGTTGTGAGATGTAAGTAAAAAGGAAGAACTAAAGGTAAATATTAAAAAGATTAAAATAATGTTCAATAGATTTTTTCAAAAGAAAATAAAGATTGGTAATGATGAGTTAGAAGAAGTTAACAACTACAAATACCTTGGTCAGATTATTACTACAGATGAAACATAATTGATGAAATTAATCATAGAATTAAACTTGGGTGGAGTGCTTTTGGTAGAAATAACTTAATATTAAAAGGAAATTATATGTCTATGTGTTTGAAAAGGAAGATTTTTAATCAGGTGTTTTACCAGTTCTTACTTATGGATCTGAGACTTTGATGCTTAACAGAAGAGCACAGAGATTTCATATCACTCAAAGAAGTATGGAAAGATGTATGTTAGGAGTAACAAAAAAGCCATAGAAAATGAAATACATGGGTAAGAGAACAAACTGGTGTTATTGAAATTGTTGAAAGAATTAAGAAATTGAAATGGAGTTGGGTTGGACATATTTCTAGAAGAAATAATAATAGATGAATAGTTGAAATTTTAAACTTGGTTCAAAGAGATTATGAAAGATCTAAAAAGAGACCTCATGTGAGATGGATGGATGAAATAAGGAAGTGTGTTCTGATATGGAGAAGAGAGATTAGAGATTGGAAAAGATGGATTGAACTTGGAGAGATCTTCATCCTGCAGTGGATTGATAATGGTTGAAAATGATGATGATACACTATATGTGTATATAACAAAAACTCTTCTGAAAAACAATTAAATGTTAATAAATATAGTATAAAAAGTAACTCTTATTGACAACTAATAAAATTCAACATTTAATGGACTAAACTCACATAATTAATTAATGACTTTGATTGTTAATTATATTAAGAAAAAAATATTTATAAAAAAATAAAAACTGTCATAAATAAAAATATTTTGCAAATTGATTTTTTTATTTTTGAAAAAATTACTTTGACAAAAAAAAAAAAAGAAAAAAAAAATACATTGCAAATTTATTTCAAAAATAGAAATAAATTATTGAAATCAATCATAGCCATATTTGCATAATTTGTAAACTTGGAAACAATTTAATAGCAACAAGCAAAAACTTGAGTTCTATAAATAGTAAATACCAATTCAAATAATTTTTTCATTAAAAAAATACTAATAACATTTACCCATCGAAGTGCTTGTAAAAGCAAAATTTTTGAGCGATCCGAGGCACTTATTAAATCATGCTTGACTTTATCATAGTCAAGAGAAGGCAACAAAGGCACATCTATGCTGTGAGATCTGCAAGAAATTAGCATATTATTTACTTAGACGAGCATTTAAATCAAAGGAACAATTAATAATTAAATAATAATAATTTTTAATTATAATAATATAAAGATAATATATGAACCATAACTATATGATACTAGAAAACAAAATTAGCATAAATATATAACAGATTTTTAAAAAAAATCATTTTCATTTTAAAGTAGTTGTCGAAATGTTTATTTCAATCTTAAAGGATTTAAAAATAAAAAAAAACTCAGTTATCATTATTAAAAGTTTACAATATGTATATAAATTATCCCAATTCTAGTAAAAAAAAAAATCTTTGCCATTAAGATTTATATCAAATCAATACAAAAGAGGGCAGAGTTATAATATTCCTCATCATGAATTTTAGAAAGTAACTTGTATTCCAGTGACACAAACCAAATTTCAACTAAGAGGCATTCAGTCACAATTTATTACTATTTCAGGCAATCAGTTTGATTTATTTTTTCATATTAAGTAAAATTATTAGAGTACTTGTAATAAAGCTAATGTAGCACAGTAAAATACTATTTCTGATATCAAAATATTCAGCCCATGTACTAATTTAATATAAGGACATTTAACAAGTAATTACATTCCATAAACTCTTTTTTTTTTTGATGATATGTATACAGTGAACTCTTAATCCATTGTTTTTCAAGGGACAAAAGTGAATAAATAATAGATATTTAAATAATGATAGAACAGAAGCCTATTAAAAATTATAGACAAGAAATACTGACTATTCACTAAAACATTGTAGTTTAAAGTACAATTCAAAAAAATTAATCCAAAACATTCCACATTTATTACTTGTAAAATATGTGTGAGTATAAAGTACATTATATATATATATATAATTTTAAGATCACAGTAATTACATATACAGTAATCAAAAAATCAGAGTCAACATTAATTATGGTAGTTAGATAATATTACTTTTTAAAATAAATATTTATGATTTTATTATAAAATGTAATTTACTTAATTATTTTTACTTTACAAATAAAAAAAAATTCATTGATATTTATTTGCTTTGGATAAATTTTATGCTACAATTGATTTCTAAAATGGCAAAACATTTATTTGTGAGATTTTTAATAAAAAAGCAAAACTTGCCAACATTTAAAAATAAATCTCTTTTTAAAACATGGGTGGGGAACCTCTGACCCTTGAAAGCTCTCAATCCACATTTTCAAAAAAGTATATAAAATGGTCCTTCAATTTAAAGACATGCATGTATAGTGCAAATATTGAATTAAGAGTCAAATAAAATAAAATATTTATTTTCTCAATTACAACTTTTTCTCTGTCCAACTTTTATAAGAATTCTAGTTCATTTATTACAAGTGCAATATTCCAACAAATTATATATGTTGTGTGGTCTCTCTGAGTATGGATTTAATCTATAATACCATGTATTTAATTTACAATGCTGAGGACATCTTGTTTGTTTTTATAGTGATTTTTTTTCAGATGAATGTACTTTTTTTTTTTTACAAGAAACATTGAGTAAAATAAGAAAAATTGACACAGAAAATCTGATTTTAAAAGAAATGGATTGTCACATATTTTTTTATAGAAAAAAATAGTAAATCGATCTGTCTAATATGTCTGAAAAGTTTTTCAGGTAATAAAAAACACAAAATTATGAGGCACAATTATCAAAACATTCTGATTATAATAAAATTGTTGGGGAAGAAAGAAATATTAAAATAAAAACTTGAAAAAAAACTTCAGGCAAGTGGCTAACATGTTTCATAAAAAGTACAAACAAGTCAGAAAATTCTAAGCAAGTTACATTATTTAAAAAAAAAAAAGCAGAAAATTGAAAAATCATTTTTTGAAGGGGAGTTTATAAAAGACTATATGCTGGCTCTGTTGAATTAACTTATCCAGAATATAAAAAGAAATTTAAGAATATGTTACATTGGAAAAACTGTCATTACATGTCTAACAGTCATTAATAATAATGATGTTACTTTATTTTTAATTCACACACACAAAAAGATCCTTATTTAAAAAGAGAAAGTTGAAATGGGCCTTCCAGTTGAAAAGTTTGCCTATATGAGTAGGAGTAAATTAAATTTTTGATTAAATATAGCAGTCTAATTTTTTAAGTCAATAATTTTGTATAGCCTGTGAATGATATTATAAATATCCAAATGACATCTTGGAAGAAAAAAGATTTTTCACCCTTGTTTTAAAGGATGAAGAGCAAAATGAAAAAATATTGGGATAAAGTTCAATCTTTTCTAATTAAAACAAAAAATAACTGTCATCTGTAAATAAGAGAGAAAATATTATCTTTTTTTATAAATAATAAAAATGTTTGCTATATTTTGTAGAAAACATATTAGGCTCGAGAGCTATAAGTTATAAAGCTAAGTTTTACTTCAGAGAAAAAATAGTAATAAAATGTAAATACATATCTAGTTTAAAAAGCAATAAAAAGATCACTAATAATTAATGTAAATAGATATGTAAGTTTTTTTTAAAAGTAATTAAAAATAAATTTTGTAAAATAAAGAAAATTTTATTTTGATAATTTGAGTTTAAGTCTAATTCAACAAAAAAAGATTGGTTTGCAGATAAATTAGACTTAAATAGATAAAGATTGTAAGTTAAAAGCAATCTATAAAAGATTGCCGAAAGATAATGCACATGATTATTTTTAAGGCCGGATATAACACGTATATTTAAAATATCAAAAAAACTGTGTATTATTAAAATCGAATCATTAAACTATTTTAGTAGAAAACAAATGGAATAAATATTTGAAGCTAATTACTGAGGAATGCCAACGGATGTAATTAGAAGCTGTATCCTTATTGTCATTGTAAAAATGGATTAGTCAAATGGATTTACTTTTACATTGGAATGATAGGAATTTGTCAATGAATTCAAGCAAGGAGAAAGCAGTATAAGTCTACTTGCGCACAACAAATGAGTGTGGTCATCAGCTTTTCTCCACTCATCGAGTACTGTTATGTTGTTGCTGTCATAGGACTTTTGAGAAATGCTGAGGAAAAAGTGCCCTAGATTTTACTGCAATGATGGAAGTGTCCCAGAGTCCATGCGCCTTTAAAAGTGAAAGAAATCCAGCTAGGGAAAATGTTTATAGACCTGACTGGTCTTTTATTATTTTGTGTACGCCTGAGAAAGCCCAATTAGGATTATGTTTTAAGTATTGTAAGTATAAACTTTTAGTATTCACTTAGGTCCACCATCATTGTAGTGGCTGTATTTGTTTGTTTGGTGGTGATTATAGCATTAAAGATTTAGAACTTTAAATCAAGGACTAATTGTTAATGTGTATATAAAGAAACTAGGGATAGTTATTTTGTTAAATCTTAATTAATGTGTATATATATATATAATATGTAAATAAATGTATTTATTCTTATTTAATAACATTTTGGGTAATTAATTTTGTGATAATTGTTGGTAGTCAGCTTCATAGCTGAATACACAACAATGTTATTTGAAATTTTTAAAAAAAAGTATTCATGTGGAAAAATGTTATATCAGGACTGATTGAAAAAAATGCCAATATGAAAAATTTATGGATTCTTAAAAAAATAACATGTATATCTCTGATGTTGATTTCACAACCAAAGAAAGCTTATGATGGATGCAGAAAAATATAAGTATATAACATGGATCTAGAGTTCCCCTAAACTTATAAATAAAATTAAATTCAAAACTATTTTCTCACATAATCTCAAAACAAAAAGTACACTGCAGACAATTTACTTTTTTTTTTCTAATGACCAAAGAAATTATAAATCATCTAGTTTATAGAATCAATCACCACATTTTCAAGCCTATAAGTGACCAAATTTTAAATTTATACAAATATACTTATGGATGTTCACCACTGCTTTTCAGGAATGGAAATAATCATATTGCATTAATAACCATTATACACCATCTTAGATCTATAAATGACTTTTTATTTTATGTTCAAAATGTTCATTTACACTCTATTAAAAATTGATACCATCAATCAGTTCATCATGATGACTCAATTTACAATTTTATAAATATGTTTATAATAAATGATAAGGTTTTAAAAAAATGCCAAACTGAAATAAATAGGTTCCCTACTAACAAAAGAACACACCTTTTCAGTTATTTATTCCATATATAATACAAAGGAATGCAATAGATATTTTGTGCTAAGATATTTTACCAAAATAAACAACAAAATTAAGTAAGTTATCTATACATAATGTAAAATTCACAGAAAATATAAACTGTTATAATAAACATAACTATCCAGCTATGTTTATTAGCTATTGGGCTGCTCTTAAATTTGTTTATAATGCTACATATAAAATCAGTTAATAAGCAGATAAAATAATGTAACAATTCACATTATAACAGTAACTGACTATTAATAGATTACTATGAGTTGACCATAGTGTACAAATAAACAAAAATTACAAAAAAAGTAATCTATATATTTTTAAATCATGGCAATTTTTTTTTTGTATTTATTTGAATTTTTGACATACTGTAATTTATTTTTTTCTAAAAATTCAAAATTGAAACATAAAAAAAAAAAATCTTTCATAATACTAGGACAAATTATAAAGGAAAAAGAGATAACATTTTATAAAAATCTTTAATTTTTTAAAAATTATATTGTCTAACTAATAGTCTCAATAAAATTTAAGAAAGAGATTAACAAATAAACGTAATGACTATATCGATCAATTTTATAACCCCATCAAAAACTAAAATTTTCAATGCTCAACACTTAAGGAAATATAGTAGAAATTCAAGTTTAGAACCCTATGTTGCACAGTGCACATATACAAAACTGACAATACTTAAACTACATAAAACTGAAATCACATCTAAAATTCACAATTCAGAATAACTTGCAATAGAATACTGCCTATGAAGTAGATAGAAAAACTTAGATGCTAGCTAAAATATTGAAGCTTCAAGTAACATATATAAATAAAGTTCTTCTTTCTTTTGTAAGATACATACAAGAAATCACTGATTAATGTTCGAGATTGGTGAATAAACTGGAATAAAAAATGTGTATATCAATAAAAATTTGTTATAGTATATATATATATATATTTACAAAGATTGAGCAATTGAGGCTCTCAAGGCAGCTCCTGGAGAATCAGTCTCATCATTTAAGGAAATTTCTTGGGGCTCATTTGGTAACAACCTTGTACAAATAGATTTTAAATATTCAGGTGATACCTACAAAAAAAAAGTAACACTAAAATAAGTAAAATATTGAACTTAATAAAAGAATTTAACAGATTACAGATCAGATAAACTGAAAAAAATCATTACAAATTCAAAATTTATTTATAAATAAAAAAATAATTGAAAAATGAATTTATTATTATTATTTTAAATATAAATAAACCTTACAGCAATTCCACCACATATTCTTAAAGCATACAAATATAAACATCTAAAGAAAGTAAATAATCTCTAAGAAGCATTTCATGTTGAACTAGCATTTTTTAACTGACCCAATTCACAATCTCTTTCAAATGCCTACACTATTTGTTTAGAGTTTATCAATAATTAATGACCAAAATTTGATCTATAAATATCAAACTTTCCCCATTCACAACTTTGATACCATCCACTTTAAATAAATATATTAATGACTATTACTAATCATTATTAGATTAGAGATTATCATATCATTGCATTGCTGAGTGCTAGTTCAGCTAAAATGCATATTTGAAGTCATTCGTGTATTTCAGATGTCTTTATTTATATGTTTCTAAAATATAGTGTTTTATATATATCTAAAAAAGGTTAATATGCACAAATAAAAAGAGTTGAACTTGTATTAACAATAGAATATGATTATGTTTTATAATAATTTTAAAACCAAAGATATATTAATCTTTAACTGAGTTTAAAGTTTATATCTAAGGAAAGAATTTTATGACAATCTCTAGCCTAATAAATGACTCTTAATAATCATTAATATATTTATTTAAAATGGATAATGGCAAAGATGAGAGCGCAAAAATTTTGACATTTAAAGTTCAAATTGTAGCAATTTGATAATGATAAATACTGAACAAATGGACCTGGCCTTGGTATGACATGAAATGCATCTTGGAGATTCCTTTACCATTTTCAGATGTCTTTAATAATATTTCAAAAATGTGTAGTAGAATGGAAGTTTTATGTATATCTAAAAAAGATAATCGACATGGAAAAAAGAGAGATAAAATTATATTAATGATAACATGATTATATTTAATAATAATAACAAAGCAAATATACTAATCTTTAATGAGTTTGAAGTTTATATCTGGGTTATAAATAATATTTATAATTTCTAGATTAATAAATGATTAATAATAATCATTAATAAATTTATCTAAAATGGACATTAACAAATATATAAATGCAAAAAGTTTGATATTTGTAGTTCAAATTGTGTTAATTAGAATTTATTTATTAAGAAAATTTATTTAAAATATTCCAATACTTCCATAAATACTTATTGTTTATTCTTTTAAAATTTGTGAATTTATCTGAATCAAAATTATTAACATATTTTGTTGTCCAACTATTTCAGCTTTGATTCAAATAAGTTATTAAGTTTTAAAAGAATAAACTTATGAATATTTGTTGAAGTATTAGAATATTTATATAACAAATATATTACATTCAAATATCAGCCTTTCAAGCTAATTGAGCACGCGCCTTTTGAGAGTGTTAAATAAATAAATACTTTCCTTTTCAATCCAAGATATAGTATTTATGCAGGAATAAAAAGGATCCTCTTATTCCTACGACTCAAATTCTTTTATATGAGCAAATCTGAAGTACTGTTGAGGAAAGCATGAGTAGAATTCTCACTTTAAATTACTATTTACGATGTTTTTTGACTGAATGACGTCGGTGAAATTACTTAGAATTTACTAAACGTCAGTCTTACTGAAACTTAATTATGAGTAAATAAGCAATTATTTTATCTAGCGCCGTGTTTACAATTATATTACCTTCAAATATCAGCCTTTCAAGCTAATTGAGCACGCGCCTTTTGAGAGTGTTAAATAAATGAATACTTTCCTCTTCAATCCAAGATATAGTATTTATGCAGGAATAAAAAGGATCCTCTTATTCCTATGACTCAAATTCTTTTATATGAGCAAATCTGAAGTACTGTTGAGGAGAGCGTGAGTAGAATTCTCACTTTAAATTACTATTTACGATGTTTTTTGACTGAATGACGTCGGTGAAATTACTTAGAATTTACTAAACGTCATTCTTACTGAAACTTAATTATGAGTAAATAAGCAATTATTTTATCTAGCGCCGTGTTTACAATTATATTACATTCAAATATCAGCCTTTCAAGCTAATTGAGCACGCGCCTTTTTAGTAAATTCTAAGTAATTTCACCGACGTCATTCAGTCAAAAAACATCGTAAATAGTAATTTAAAGTGAGAATTCTACTCACGCTCTCCTCAACAGTACTTCAGATTTGCTCATATAAAAGAATTTGAGTCGTAGGAATAAGAGGATCCTTTTTATTCCTGCATAAATACTATATCTTGGATTGAAGAGGAAAGTATTCATTTATTTAACACTCTCAAAAGGCGCGTGCTCAATTAGCTTGAAAGGCTGATATTTGAATGTAATATAATTGTAAACACGGCGCTAGATAAAATAATTGCTTATTTACTCATAATTAAGTTTCAGTAAGAATGACGTTTAGTAAATTCTAAGTAATTTCACTGACGTCATTCAGTCAAAAAACATCGTAAATAGTAATTTAAAGTGAGAATTCTACTCATGCTCTCCTCAACAGTACTTCAGATTTGCTCATATAAAAGAATTTGAGTCATAGGAATAAGAGGATCCTTTTTATTCCTGCATAAATACTATATCTTGGATTGAAGAGGAAAGTATTAATTTATTTAACACTCTCAAAAGGCGCGTGCTCAATTAGCTTGAAAGGCTGATATTTGAATGTAATATAATTGTAAACATGGCGCTAGATAAAATAATTGCTTATAACAAATATATTGTAAATCAAATTTGGTGGGAAAACAATAAAAAAGGATTTGGTATAGTCAATTCACTGTCTTACTCCTTTGCAATCTTCATAATATCATTTTTCCATCTAATTTTTAATCTTGCACATTTTCTTTAATTTCCTTTAGAGATAAATTGATGGTTTTTATTTGAAATTTATTTAATAAATGTTTCTGTGTATTGTTAATCTGGCAGTGGCTTATTCTTATTTTTCATTATCTTTTTTTCTTTAAAAATAAAGTATATATTATGTCTGCTGCTCCATGAGCTAGTGACTGGGGCTAACAGTTTATAATAAAATAAAATTGGATCTTAACTTAAGTATCTGCCTACTATATAAATTTTCCAGGTTCGAATGGTCTGGTGGCGCTCTTGTACAGCAGATACGGTAAGACTCCAGATACACCCTGACCATTATAACATATATATATATGTTAGGAACAGAAATCAATTATAAACTATATTACTATTATGCTGACAATTAATTGTTACTGTAATATGCAAATCATATTCACAATTATTGCACTTCCTCACAGTTCAATATACTTCATTACACCTTCATAGCAAGAGTTTTTATACAAGAATTCAATTTTGCACAATTGTTCCTCATTTGCACAATTGATATAATTGGCATATGCAGATTTTTTAGAGTAGCTAAATAATAAATAAGAGATAATTTATTCATGTACTGTATGTAGTAAAATAAGAATCTTTATTTACATATATATATATTACATGCACAGCCAATACGTAAACAAAAGTAAAACTAAATTGGACAAGCCTTTTTCATTCTTTAAATAGCTTATGTCATTGGTAATTAATCTAAATGAAGACAAAGGTGTGGCATTTGTCTGAATCTTGCAAAAAATATAGAAAGACTAAAAAAATTACATTTAATGACCTTCTTAAGCACAAACTTCTTCCACAAAAATCTTTATGGCTACAAAGCTATATTCAAACATACAACACAGAATGACCACAAAGACTGTAAATAAACTGAATATTAAGCAAATATATAATGTATCAAAAGATTTAAATTTATTAGTTTACACATATATAATACACTTAATTACCTTTTTCAATATTTTTTTTAATAAACCTAATAACTGACTCAGTTGAGTTTATTGTTATAAAACACAAGCAACATTTGATCTGTCTATGCAATATTGTACTTCATGAAAGTTGTTTTCTATGATAAGTCAACTAATATCATAATTATAATTAAGAAGAGAAAATCAAAAACGTTTCCTTTAAAATGATATAGTTCATATTGATGCAAAATGTCCTATAGAATATTTAGTATGAGAATTATTTTGTCTTGGCAGCCTTGATAATCGTTGTGTTAATTTTCTAATAGTACAATAATGATAATATTAGTGAAGTGTGATATAAATGAAGTAGAAAATCTTGATCCACTGAAAAATTTTCAATTAAATAACTAGTTCCATCAAAAATTATTAGTTTGCTTAAATCTACAAGGCACCTTTTGAATCAATTTGATCTTGATTTGTATAAATCTATAGATTTTTTCCAAATCTTGACCTATTCGCTCCTAAAAATAAAGACAAATGTTCACTCTAAAGATTTTATATAACTAATGCATGATCTCATTCAATCTATTTGCATGCACACTCCTGACTTGGTCTTAATAAATATAATCAACAGTTTTACATAAGCCTAGTTAAATTTATTATTAAAAACTTTGCAAAAATCTGAGACAAGAGATATATAAAAAATTTGTGCTAACTTATAGGAAAATAAGAATATTGAATTTATAATAAATATTTGTTTTAATCTATTTAGTCTAGAATTTGTTCATTACCTGTTACAAGACTGAGGGTACCATTACATACAATAATCATTGCATTACTCTAAAGACTCTGGTGACTCTCAATAATCTAGTGGATATATAAAAATATTGATAATAGTTTATACTTGGACATCTTCACCAGTAAATTTTAATTTCCTATAGACATCAATACATAGAATATCTAATCTAATGAGGCCTGATTCTGATAAATAACAAAATAATACCATTTACTAATATAAATAAGAAATTGTAGATATGTTCTGGTGATTGATGTTGACCATATCTAAAAATATAATCATTGCCATTAGAAAAATTAACTGCAGTTCACTTACAAATAAAATGGGACTTGTTTTATGGATGCATAATATTTGAAAATGATGAGAAAATATTATAATCCATATATTAATACTTATTATTATGATACCCTAATCATTTCATCTGTTGCACTATTTATATATTTATGTTTACTATCATGGACACTCATAACAAAATACCAACTTTGGGTCATTAATCATAAATGTTTTCATCAATATTCAATTCCATGCATTATATTTTTGGTGCCCAACATAGGGTATTAAATATGTATTGGTATTACATGATGATTATCATCCCACAATGATCTTCATTTCATATCATTACAATATTCTCAGAACAACATATTTAATGGCTGGTATTTATTTATTAAGATCATTAACTAAGTAGAATATATCTATATATTACTAAAACTATTTTAATCTATAATTATTTATCATTATTATTTTCTCTTTACTTATATAAAAAATCTTACTTACTAAAGTACCTCTAAGAGATGAATCTAAAGTGTCTACAAGTTCAGCTGTTATTCCAACTAAATTTTCATAATCTCTCTGAAATATATATATTATATTTAATGTTTTCATGGTTATATGATGTAGATAAAATAATATTTTGGAGTACAAACCATGTATTATTTTGCATTACAATCCAATATTTCAACGGACTAGCAACCGCCATTATCAAGGTTAACTTTTGAAAGAACAATCGTTAAATCTCAAACAATAATGTGACTCAGTGAGAGATGAGAAGTCCACAATATGAGGCTTATCAAAATGTTTACTTCCCTCAGTTTTTTCACCTATTAATTTCAAGTTAATATTAGATAAAATGAGAGGTTTCCACATAGCTGGAATACATTGTGCTTCGTCAGCCCTATTTAAACCAGTAGGTCTCTTTAATATTTCAATTGACTCTCTCATGGTTCTTAAATCATATCTTTCCAAATTAGCAAGTATTTTTGTATTGTCAAAATCAGGTTTGTGACCAATTTCTAAAAAATGGGAAGTAAAAACTGATGTGCTAATTTTTTGATTAAAAGCATTTCTATGTTCCTTAATTCTGACATTTATTCATCTATTAGACTGACTCACATAGCTTCTTGAGTACTGCAAACATGGAATTTCATAAACTCCTTGGTGTTCCAAAAATATTCTGTCTTTAGGTTTATATAAAAAAATCACCAATTTTTTTGCCAGCAGAAAAAGTAGTCTTTATATTAAAACAAGATAGTCTTTTACTAATTTTATCACTAACCCCTTTAATGTAAGGTAAATTTACTCTATTAAAAGAGGAATTGTCAATTCTATCCTCTTTTTTCTTTTTAATATTAATGTTATGTAAAGCCTTACATATGATGTTTTTATTATAATTATTAGAAAGTAGAATATTTTTTGTAAGTTCTATTTCTTGAGTAAGATGTTCTTTATCAGATAAATTATAAATTATGTGGGTCAGTCTAATATACGAATAAATGTCAGAATTAATGAACATAGAAATGTTTTTAATCAAAAATTAGCACATCAGTTTTTACTTCTCATTTTTTAAAAATTGGTCACAAACCTGATTATGACAATACAAAAATACTTGCTAATTTGGAAAGATATGATTTAAGAACCATGAGAGAGTCAATTGAAATATTAAAGAGATCTACTGGTTTGAATAGAGCTGATGAAGCACAACATATTTCAGTTATGTGAAAACCTCTCATTTTATCTAATATTAACCTGAAATTAATAGGTGAAAAAACTGAAGAAAATAAACATTTTGATAAGAATGCGGAACTACTTCAAGTTGAATCTCATGTCTCATCTCGCACTGAGTCACATTATTGTTTGAGAGGTAATGATTGTTCTTTCAAAAGTTAACCTTGATAATGGCGGTTGCTAGTCCATCAAAATATCGGATTGTAATGCAAAATAATATATGGTTTGTACCCAAACATATTATTTTATCTATATATATATATAGTCATACAAATAAATAAAAAAATATTGAAACATTCAAATATTATATTATTTAAAATATAAAAGATAAAATAATTTTATTTGTTCAACCATAAAAAATAATTTCAAAATGCTTCTATAATAAAATATTGCAAATACACAGAAGACAATAATGATCTTTAATATTAAAAATATAAAAAAAGTATTTAGCTTCTAATATGAAACATTTCAAATGTTTAACTCTAAATAATCATAAAATGTATACAAAAAAAAAAAAATGCAAACCTCAGTTAAACTTAGTACTGATATAATAAATTTTCATAACAATTAAAAATGTAATAAAACTGCTTAAAAACTTAAAAGACTAAAAATAGATTTCACCATACACATAACTTTTGATTTGAAATCTTCAAGTTTATGAACATTTTTGAGAATATAAATGACTCACAATTTTAAATTTGTTTTTATTATAAATATATTAATTGTGATGTAAGTTCTTCATTAAAGTTTAATTATAATAGCAATATCACATGACTTTTTCATATGTTTTCAAGAGCAGTTCTCTTTACCCTGCTCTAAAAAAGAGATAGCTCTAGAGTAGGATGAAGAGAACTGCTCTTAATTATACAAGTAATTAAAAACTGATTCATCATCATATTTTTTCCCCATGTGATTCAAAAATATTAGAAAATATACTACAAAAACTTTAGCATTTGCTTTTAAGTAAATATAGATTAATAAAATTACAAGATTTTGCCTATTATCTTTTTTTATTAACCATAAACAAAACACAAGAATAAGATGAAATAAACAGCTGAAAAATTGGAATAATATTATATACTTGGTATAAAGTTCGGAGCAAATATATGAATAATCATTTGCATCTTGATTAGAAAATATTATGTGATGTGATGCACTGTGACTTCTCCTTATATGGAGTCAGGAATCTCTTAGCAACGATGCCCAGAGAAACCTATTAGCCATTTTAACTTCCTTTTCCATTCCCCACACTAAGTTTTCCCATATTTCTTCTCTATCCTGCTCCATCCCATTTCCATAACATTATCTTTGTCAACTCCATGGCCTTTATATCTAACTTATCTTTTGCCAAAACCAGCATAAAAACCAATAACTCACTCTCTGTATAATCACTTTGTTTATATTTATTCTTCCACAACTTCATTATTTGTACCCTTTCTGCTTTCAGGCATTTACATTCAATTATTCTTCCACAACTTCATTATATGTACCCTTTCTGCTTTCAGGCATTTACATTCAATTAACAGATGCCTAATATTTTCAATGCCTTCCTTACACAACTTACAGACTAAATCACCCACATTTTTCCATTTATGTATACATTCCTTTGTTTTTAAAGATCCTGTTTGAGCCTTAAACAGTAAACTACTTTCATTACTATTATCATAAATTAACTCCACCCAATAATTTTTTTACTTCTATATATATTTAAACTCTTTTTACTCTCCATACTAGTTTTTCAATTCTCCAATTCTCTATTCTTTATTAATGCATCTATTCTACTATCCCGTTCCTTAACACTATAACAATCAACAATTCTCCTAACACAATCATCCCACCCTTTTGTATAAGTACACTGACATAAATTCTTTATCCAAATCTTCTGCATATCACATTACCTTTCTTACCCATCTTGTTGCCTGCCCTTTATTCATAACGCAATTAAATACTACTTTGGCTATTCTTTTATTATACATAAACTGCAATCTACCAAACATTTTCATTTTGCTTTTGGCATCTCTCATATAAAAAATTGATTATCCCATTTCTCCTTGAATTGCCTCCTTTACTGTCCACACATCTGCATCTAATGCATGTCTTCCTACTTCACTTTGTACTTTTTCTAAGTAATCTAATACCCCATTACTAACACAGCACATTGTTACCATATGTTAACCTTGCTACTGCCTCCTCTCTTCCATACAATTCTAACTATATCATACTTATTATATATTATTGTATGGGAACACTGTTAATTTCATTATCAATCCCTTTCTTTTCTTTGCTTCATTTATCAATGTTTTCTTCCATTCAGCCAAGCAATTTTCTCTGATCACTTAAAATGATTCCCAAATAGTTATATCTACTCACCACCTTAACTTTATATCCCCCAATAAAAATTCTTTCTCTTCTCTTTTCCCAATATTAATCATCATTACTTTTGATTTTTCTTCACTAAATTTAATCCCCATCTCTTCACCCACCCTTGTGCATGTCCTCAGCATAACTTCCCTTCTTTCTACATACATATACTTGCTTGCCAACTACTAATGGTATGTCTACCCTACTTCCTAGTCTTTCTATTGCGCTTCCCATTTCTCTCAAATACAACAAAAACAAAACAGATGACAAAATAGATGATATAGGGCATCCTTGCCTTAGTTCCACCCCATTTTTAACTTTATGGGTAAGTTTAGTAAATTTGGGAATGGATGGCGTTTTAGTAGATATGAAAGAAAATAATATAGTGGGAAAAATACAAGGAGGTTTTCGGGAAAAATACAAGGAGGTTTTCGATGAGATAGTTTATTTGGATTTACACAACTTATAGATATAAGTAGGAATACATGTAGACATTTATATATGGTTTTTGTAGATATAGAGAAAGCATATGATAGAGTAAATAGAAATAGATTACGAGTAAGTTTAGTAAATTTGGAATAGATGGAGCTTTAATGGATATGAAAATAATTACTATACATATCAATTAGGTAACATAGAATCAGTTAATGTATTTCTATTTACTCTATCATACACCTTCTCTATATTTATAAAAACCATATATAACTAACTGTCTACCTGTATTCCTACTTATATCCATAAGTTGTGTAATTACAAATAAACTATCTCCTACATGCCTATCTGACTGAAAACCTCCTTGCATTTCTCCCACGATATTATTTTCTTCCATCCATTTTGCAACACTTCTAGCCACTATATATGAGAAAACTTTATATAGCACTGATGTTACTGCTATAAGTCTATAATTGTTTAACTTTCCATGATCCTTACCCTTTCCTTTAAATAATAGTCTTACTCTTGTATTACTCCAACTACCTGGAAAATCTCAATGACAAAGGCCACAAGCCAGAAACTAGTCTGGGGATATTGGATGAATAGGCACTAGATAGGGATTTTATGCACAAGCCTTCTGGCATCCATTGATTACTCTGGCTTGCACTGAATGGCATTATTGTATGGAGAGTTTTGCCTGTTTTAATGACAGTTATGAGCAAGCATAAGAAATGGTGATCATGTGATGTTTATTGGTTTACTACCAATCCTGCCTAATAGGATAATGGTGGCTATGGTTATTAAAGAACCAAAGACTACAAAATGTTTGGGTACTGAATTGAGTCCAGACCTATATGACTATATAAGTTAATGAGCATGGATTGAAAATATTGCATTTTTCAATTTTATTCTCATAGTTTTGTAGTTAAGTAGAGATAAAAGGTGGCTGCTGGAGGGTTGCATTAGCTCTAAGATTTAGGTGCAGTGCTCTCAGATCCAAGGCTCCTCACTGATGAAGGCCACAAGCCAGAAAATAATCTGGGGATATTGGATGAGTAGGCACTAGATAGGGATTTTATGCACAAGCTTTCTGGCATTCATTGATTATTCTGGCTTGCACTGAATAACACTACTGCATGGAAAGTTTTGCCTGTTTTAATAACTAAAAAATCTCTTGATTATTTTTGATATTTTTCCATATATATATATTACTAAAAGGCGGATGAAAACATATTTTAAAAATTCTTATGCATATGGTAATGACTTGATAAATCAAATACTAAGATTTTAAACTTAGATTAATTCAGAGCTAAATGGGTTTGTGTTCATTCCATACATTCTCAGAACACAAAAACGTTCAGCTTAGTTCCCTAAAGTTTATAAATGAAAATGCCAGTCTTTCATTATATTTAGTACATTATAAATTAAAAATATGTGGCTCAACATAAAAAAAATTATGAAAATCACATGACACCATGAAATCTTTAAAAATATAAAACAAGTCATCATTATTCTATCTCTTCATAAATATTGTTTACAATACAAAATAAGAACTATATTCATACAAAAAAGCAATAATGGTTATTCCGGCTGCTACCATCTCTCAATCAATATTATTAAACACAATATCAAAATGTCTGAAGGTTTGTGATGATGTCATTTTAGTATTAATTATTTGTTGGTGAAATATATATATATTGAAATGATTGTAGCTTATTTTAAATGTTATATTAAAAGTAAAGATCATTACCAAATGGAAAATATCCATTAACAAAAAAAAAATTAATTAATGCAAACTATGATTAAATTTACTGAGTTGAAATGGAACTAATTGGATTGAAAATAAACTCATCACCTGTAACCTCCCCATTGATTGAACTATTCCAGAAATAATAAAAGAGAAAAGGATAAAATTGGTAAGCAGAACAAAAAACACTATTTTTTTCTTCATTTGGGAAACACATTGAAGCAATGGAAGAAAATCAGTGAGGAAAATCTTTTTCCAAGGAACTCAGTTCCTGTAGGTTAACAAGCTGTCTAAGAACTTTGAAACAGATCATCCCAATCTTATGTTTTAATACTCCTCAAGGACCCAAAGATAAGGTAGTAAAAATCTACTTAATATTCTGTATATCTAATATGAAACATAATGCTAGATAGTAATTAAATGGGTAATGTTCATTTATTAATTTGACTTGTGTAAATATAATATTAGACAGTAATTCAATGAGTACTATTAGTTTATTAACCTGGATTATGTATAAATTCTATAATCAGTGTAATTATAGGCATTTTGAATCACTGGTTTATTGTGTTTTCCATTATCCCATGAAAATTAGTTGGATTCTTACTCCTAAATAACATAGGGCTTTTCTTATAAGAGAATTAGAAGCTAAGAACATTGCAGTTGGGCTATGTCCATCATCAAAGATTACGAATTGAATGTCTTTAGAAAAATTTAAACTTTATTTAACTTTCTAAATACATTCAACTATTAATAATAGTACACAGGTTAGTATTCAATATAATGTTTTAAATAGTATTTAATTAGTGTTCTCTATTTTCAGGTGTTGCTAGCCTAGCCAGTCACAGTACTAGTATGAGAATCTAACCTGGACCTTTAGATTCTTGAATATTGAATTTTAAGGAAATGATCTAACCAACTGGCAGAATAGTTCAATTGGTTAGAACATTGCCATAAAATTCAATGTTCAAGAATCTAAAGATTCAGGTTTAATTATTATATTAATACTGTCACTGGTTAGGCCCTGTCAACACCTGAAAAAAAGAAAAGAAGAATACCACTTGAAACACTGTGTTAAATACTAACCTGAGTGCTATTAATAACATTTGAGTGTATTTATATAGTTTAAATAAAGTCTAATTTTTTCTAAAGACAGTCAGTTCATAATATTTATAATAAAAATATTCCAACCAATAATTAATATAATTTCAAATTAACTTATTTTTGAATATTTGAAGAATGATGAATATAATGATATAGGAATTGCTTTTTCAGATAACTAATGATGATAATGATAAATACAGGATGCACATTTTAAATTAGTATCATAAATTTAAAAAAATATTTAAAAAAATATAAGAACTTTTTTTTTTTGCAAAACTTATTCAATATATTAATTACTATTTTCTATACAAAATTTAAATATTGTATCCAATCATCGAACATGAAATGAATGATCTTAGAATCAATAGCATCAGTAATGAGCTAACATTTCTGTTTCAATGGACACTTAGAGATATAATTTCAAGGCTTCTATTATAAACAGCAAGAACAAAAGTCATAATATTATTATCAATTGACTTCCTCACAGGGACATCCCATGTGCGCAAAACTTTAGTTGACAACCCTATATTTCTCTTTCTCAATAAAAAAATCATTTTATAAAAACATATCAATGAATAAAAATGAAACAAATATATTAATTATAAGTTTATTGAACAAAAATAAAAAACTACAAAAAAAAAAAAATGTATAAAAAACAACAAACATATAAGGACATGATAACCAAAACAACAAAAATAATTTCTAAAAGAATAAAATAATTTATGTTATTTGGCAAGAAAATCATTTGTGAATTATCTCTAATATGATTTTATATAAATTAACAAATAAATTACAGTTTTATAAAACCAATAACATTAAATATTTTTTGGTACAAAACTAAATTAATTAATATTCCATGTAGAAATTTACTAACTTACATAAAAATTAATATTAAAACAAAATAGTGAATTATTAAAAATTTATAAAAAAATTTCTATAGCGAAATATCTAAAAGTGTAAAAATTTAATTTTTTCATGACCGTTTAACAAAATTAAAAAATAAAAAATATATTATGCTAAATGTACAAAAAAAGAATGAATAATTTACTTTAGATCTTAATTCAAATTCTAATTTACTTCTTATTCTTTTTATTATGTTATTAATGGTACACTGCTCTTTACCATCCCATGTTTGATTGCAAAAACTTACAACTTATACCCTTTTGATTAGTGACATGATACAATACATACACTGTAAAGCAACAAAATTTAAAATCATATCATCCTGAAAGCAGTAAACTCATGCAAATTTAAGATTTTACTTATTTCTGCTAAACTAATTATTAGAACTAAGGATCAGAATGGAATAAGATCTTAATGAATAATGACAAATAAATAATTATAAATAATTTAAACCAAATCTATAAAATATAAGCAACATTTAAACAAAAATGAATTTTATTTTGATATAATTAATAAATAATATTTTTTTAAGTATTTCCTCTTCATCTCAAATCCTGGCACCTTTGTCTGTCAAACACATTAAGCACTTATTGACATGTCCCTGCTTTCTCAAACACCCATTGCATAGTTTAGCATGTATTAAATATAATCCTTAAATTTTGTTTCAACTCTATCAACACAACTTTGTATTATTCACTCATGATCTGAATACAATTAGACAAATTTTCTCTTTGATTTAGATTTTCCACAAATAGAATTATTTGAATTAATTCACCCTTGATACATAATCCTGCACAATTTAGTGCAATAATTAGAGTAGTAGACTCAAAAGTTAAAAATTCCTAAATTAATTCTAAGCTGATGAAAAGATAAAAATTATAATTTTGTCTATTGATGGAATGATTACACTCAATATTTCATTACTTTGGTGCATCTGAATGACATGTGATCTCTTGAAAAACAGGCAATATAATTATTCTTATTTTGCAAAAAGAAATATTAATATATTCTTTTATTGAAAAAATTCAAATTTTATGAAATTAACAGAATTCTTGTTTCAAAGAATCTATGTAAAATTATGGTAATTAGAAGATAGAATAAAATGGTTTTATAACATAATAGTAATAATCTTATAAATTCCATGGATTCTTTTAGTAAAATTCTCTTTATCTTATAACACAATATAAAAGATTTACCAACACCATCATCACACATAAATTTTTTCAAATGATTATATTATTATAAGGAAAAAAAATTAATAATTATATTTATTCATTTAAAGAATCTCTTTTACTGTTAATATAATATAGAAATCATTGAATAATAACATTTATTTACATCATAGTTTATATTACATCTGTCTATATTTTGTAAACAAAAGTAAAAGCCTATCTCTCTTACCCGAAGTTGTTCAAATTTTGTTTGGCAAGCCAGAGCTTTGGTATCTGATTCATTCAATTTTTGCTGTAGCTGCATTACTTTTTTATCAATTTCTAAAATATATAAAAAAAACATTATAAAATTTTTATATCACTTATTGTTTAAATATATACAAATTAAGATCAAATCAAAAATAAAAGCAAACTATCATCAGTCATAAGTGTGTAACAAATTCTTGTTGCATTAAAATAATAGCAAACTACACCTATAATTATTGAGTCTTACTGCTACAATAATTAGTTCATTCATCTACCACACTTATGACATATATTAATATATATATATAATTCCCTTTTTTCCATGTGAATAAGTATTTTTAAGCAAGTTCCAAAATTTTTGTTAATATAGCCTATTTAATGAAAACCCAGCCAGAAACTAATTACTGATGGTAAATGCAGTCATTCAATTAAAAAGCCCAGATTAATTAATTTTAACAAAGATGAAAAGAGGTACTCTGACTATACAACAAAAAAAGAATTTAATATAATGCAGTTTAGTGAGATTTACATTTATTTTGACCTTACTGCAAAATACCAGATCATGCTTAGTTAGATACAATCTATATATGCACAAAACAATATGAGCCGTAAGTTCTTGCATAATTCAATCTTAATTGTTAAAAACAAAACTCTAGTCCAAGTATTCAAGTTATTTTTATTTTTTGATTTCAAATCAGAAATAATTTTTGTTAAAATGTTTATTGCATAGCAATCAAGCTGTTTGAAAACATATGATCATTATTATAATAAATACATATAAATGAAAAACTAATCAAAAAGCACACTTGCAACTCACTTTTTTAAATGACATTTTTTTTCAAACAATATTTAATATTTCTGAACAGAATTTATTTGAAATATCAAAGAAAGAAATCTGGAAAAAACTTACCCTCTTTTCCTTTTGTAATTTTTTTCTGGAAGTAAAAAATTAAGGAGCACAAAAACTGACACAAAAAAAAACAACAACAGATGTACAAAGTAATTCATTCATAGATTCTTAAAACAACCTGGTTTTCAAATAAATTACATTTTCTAGTCAGACTTTTCATTTAATGTAAATATATCATGTACTAAAAATGATCACAAAATGATAGTCTTAACATTTTTAAACTTTAATTTTTTATTTATTTATTATACAATTAGTAAAATAGAACTTAAGAAATTAACATCAAGGACCAAACTGACAGCCAGTATAAAGTTTGAACTAATTGGCAGATTACTTTCCTCTTTTTTTTTCAGTTACATAATCAATCCTGGAATTTTTTGCTTTCCATCATTAAAGTGCTAAAGATAGTTTATTAAATTTATGTAAATTACATTTATTTATATATAATCCAATATTTATATGTAAAACTTGGTTGTGATATTTTCTATAATTGAGAAATGACAACATTACATGTGAATATTTAATAACATTCCTTACTCAAAATTCTCATTTCAGAATTTTATTTTGAAAATTAAAATAATGACTTATTCTTAACTATAGTTAATACAAGATATTTAATATCACACTTACAATCATGCATGTATATAATTATAAATTAAAATATCTTAATTATAATTTATTAGGACAAAGACTTTACAGCTCTTCAAATAGGAACTTTGAAAAAGAAGACATTATTCATCAGGCTAGCAACCTATCAGGTCATAAAAATTTTAGTAGTTCCCCTTTCTTGTTCCATTCTTTACCTAAAAAAAACCATTATCAATCTGTTGCAAAATGGAGATGTCTCTTAGTTTAATCCAGTTTTTCTTTATCATACAATTGCAGCAAACTTCTTTTATCTATTCATCTCACATGTTATCTCTTCCAAATCTATTGTAATTTCGAGGGATCCATTTTTAAGATTTCAAAAATCTATTTTATTGTCTTCTCTTCAGACAACATATTTATTATTTGGCCTCTTAATTCTTTCAACAAAGTCAATAATATCTAATTATTCTCTCACATACAGTAAACTGCCACATTCATCCTATCACCATTCACTACTTCACTTACATATTAATCCCCCCTCTCTCCCAAAAAAGGTAAACAAAACAAAATGTATAAGTATGAATTTAACATAATATAATATACCATATACTCCATAATTTACACTTCACAATGCACTTTTAACATATGATTTATTTTATCTCCTCTTGGTTACAGTAAATTATGGAGTGCATGGTATATTATATATAATTCAGCAATGCAAATAAGGAGTGGAAGGAAATTTTAATAATTTAAAGTGCTTAGGTATAGTATAATATTTGTTTTTAAATTACAATATTTAAAAAATCTTATTGACACTTTTTTATTTAAAGTTTCTTTTGTTTAACTTCTTCATAGATGTTTCTTAAAATCAATTAAAATATTCCTAGATTTTGTACAAACATAAAAAAAATTATTTCAGATACTTTTTGTTTTAATCTGAAAGTCTTCATTGATAAAATGGAAAAATGAAAAGATCCTTCTAATTTAAGAACCAAAAAAAAAAAAAAAGGGCGCACTTTTTAAAAAATTGTCAATAGTCTATTATTTATAAGAATCACAATTTGTTTCTTTTTTGTTTTTTTCTTTAAAAAAACTGTTAACTCTTCTTTGATTATATGACAAAGAATCTAGACACAAAAAATGTTTCAGGTTTATTTTTGTATTGATTCTTAATGTATAAAAAAATTTCTTTTGGACTCATTTATTAATTAAAATATATTTTAAGTGGATTCATCTGCATATGTAAATGTTTGTGTAGTATTAATAGGTGTGTTTTTATTTATAAAAATAGTACACATTATAAACAAAGTGTTAGCTATTATCCAATAATTCATATCAACCATTAGAGATATAGGAACAAAATATATTGGACATGATGTTTTTATTGTATTTCATTTTTAATTCAGCCTTGTTAATCTCATACATTTTTCTATACCTTGCTGAATAGCTTACAATCTTTATACTGTTCTTCTATTAAGTCGATGTTATGATTAATTTCATTCATTATAAATTCCATCTATAATTAGTAATGTGATATTTGTAGTTAACTTCTTCTAAATCATCATTATCAATTTTTATTTCCTCTTTTTTTTTTTATCTTATTGGCTTTTATCTTTAGATCTATTTTTTGTTTTCATATAGTAATGCTCATAACATTTCCTGTACCTCTAAAACATTGGTAAAAAATAACTACATCTTCTGCAAAATCTTTATTATTTGTTTTTTTTTTTACACTTTTTGATTTTTCATTTTAATTCACAAAATATATTTTATAAAATTGCTGAAAAAGTTTTGGAGATGAACTCACTATTTTACTCCCTTAACAATAATGTTATTCTTTTTAGGATTACCAGACAATTGTTTTGATAATTATTCTTTAGAATTTGACAATATGTCTTGATGTTCTAAAATTTCAATCACAGTAAAAATGATTGTAAAGACAAATGCCTTTTCATAATTTAAATGCAAAGCAAAATGACAACTTGTATTTACAGTTCTTTCTATAATTTCTTATAATATTTGGATGTAATCTACTATGTTATAAACTATTTAATATTCCATTTCTGTTCCAAGTCCAAAGTTCTTTACTGGCAATATACAATGATTAATTAGTAAAAATCTTAAATTTTTTTCCAAGTTCAACTCAATAATTTAAAAAATAAAATAACTTTCTTTTAATTTTGTTAAATAAACATTAAATTTCATAAAATAATATATATATATTTTAATTTAGGTTTTTGTTTTTTAAAAAAAAATTATATGCAATTTATAATTTTCAAATAAATGTTGTTAATAATTATTCAAAAACTCATTTAAAAAAAGTTATTTTTAAAATAACACTTTAAATCAAAATTATGTTACAAACAAATGTGTTTTTTTTCTTTTGTCTTGACAGAATATTGGTTATTTTAAATTTTAATATACTGAACAAATTATGAAGATATGTGTAGGAGATTGTGATCTGGGCCAACTGATTTTCAGCATGAAATGTGCATCTTGGGGGTCATTTATCTTTTTCATGTCTTTGAATGATCATATATATATATATCAATAATGTATGATAGAATAGTAGTTTGAAATATATTTAAATACACATTAAATGAAGTTGAGTTTAAGTATCTCTAAAATAATGTGTAAATGAAATTAAATTGTAATATGTGTTAAATGGCTTAACTTGAAAAAAATGTGTTTCAAATGCATCTAGTGTAAAAGATTTGGCCTGAAATGTGAAAGACAAACTGATAAAAACTTGAAAATAAATATTATAGTGCAATAAATATGCATCTCTCCACAAGGTGTTAAAAACAGATAGAAAACATTTTCTAACTTGTGTGAGAATGGTGTAATGAAAGTTATCAAAACTGTCAACATTAGCAAGGAAATTAGGCATTGATACCTCTAAATACTGTGGATATATTATTCATTAAATAAGAATTAAAGTATATATTTGGGTTAGGAATATAATCTAATTTAATAAATGATCGGTAAAAGCTATTAATATTTTTCCATAAAGTGATTTATATCAAAATTGTAAAGCAGAGAATTTGAAACCAGTTAATTAAACTACAGTAATTTGCTATTTATATATATGCTGAACAAATGATGAAGATATGTGTAAGAGATTGTGATCTGAGCCAACTGATGTTAAGCATGAAATCTGTATCTTGGGATCATTTATCTATTCCACGTGTCTTTGAATAATCATATATTTCAGTAATGTGTGATGAAATAGAAGTTTGAAATATATTTAAATACACATTATATGATGTTAATTTTAAGTATCTCTAAAATAATGTGGAAATGAAGTTAAATTGTAACATGTGCTATATGGCTTACTGGAAAAAGTGTATAATTCAAATGTATCCATAGTGTGAAATGTTAGTCTGATTTTTTGGCTGATGGGTGTTTGTGGTAGGATTGAGCTAAAGATAAAAGATGCACTGATAAAAACAAAAAGTTGAAAATAGGTACTGATTAATTAGCAAATATCATAATTTTTTCCAAGTGTAGCACAATAATTTTAAAAACAAAACAACTTTCTTTTAATTTTGTTAAATAAACATTATTTCATAAAATTATATATATATTTTTTAATTCAGGTTTTTATTTTTTAAAAAAGTATATATAATTTTCCAATAAATATGTTTACAAGATGTTATTAATAATTACTTTAAACTCATTTAACAAAAGTTATATTTAAAATTAACATTTTAAATCAAAATTTTGTTACAAACAAACATTTTTTTGATAGAATATTGGTTATTTTAATTTCTAATATATTTTTTCCTGCAGAAGCATGTAATTCTAAAACACTTGACAATAGTTTGCAAATTTTTAAATACTACAAGCTTATTTTTATTATCAACATTGGGGAGAGGGGGAGGGGCTTAATGCAATAAAATATACATAAAATGATAAGATTATACCTATAAATGAATAGTCTTGCCATGATTTTTTATCAAATTTATTTTCAGTATATTAAATATTTCTATTTGGAGAGTATTTTAGAGTATTCAGAGATATAAAGAGACTGAGAAGATGTTATTTAATTTCTGAATCATAAAAAGATACTTATAGTGAATTGCTTTTTGTAATCAGAAAAGTATTCATTAAAGAGGCAATTATTAGAAAATTGGGATGTGAATCATGAATTTCTTATAAAAGAGAGATAGAAAAAAGTATAAAGCAGGAGTATCATCTATCTATTTTATTTAATACATAGTTAGATGCTATGTTAATGATTGTTTTGAAAATGATGGAGAAGTAATTTTAAAAAAATTATTTTATCAGATTTCCTGATGACAGGGAAAAAGTTATGGATAGATAAGCTTAGTAAATTGCTTCATAAGAGTGATAAAATTTATAGATTTGGAGTAAAAAAAAATGCAAATAAAATAGAGATATGGACAAATAACACAAAAAGAGAAGAAATATCTAGAGATTTTGATAATATAAATTTGAAGACTGAAAAAAATATATTGACACTATAATATTGCAAAAAAAAAAAAAAAAAACTGGACATTTTGAGGCAAAATAAATATGAAAAATACATTGAATATTTTACAGTGGAGAACATTAAAAGGAAAAGTTTAAAAAAAGAGAAAAAGTTGATAGATAATCTTAAAAAGGGGAGTAGTTATATTTTTAAAAAATAAAACAAGGAATAGAAAAGTTTGGGAAAAATAGTCCATCTGATGTATTAGCCTTTATTTTTGACTGATAACTAATAAGATGTTAATAAAAATATGTGAAATTATTGTGTGAATTTTCATTAAAATTGGCATTTAAAGAAAAAGGTTTGGTTAAGATTGAAGTATGCATTCGTTTAAAATGCTATAATATATATATATAAACTATTGAGAAAAAAAAAATAATTATTGGAAGATTTGAAGGTGTAATTAAAAAAAAAAAAAGTCTTGTTCTATATTCATAAATGAAAACTGGAGATTGACAATATCCATTACAACATGAATCTACCTTGTTCATAGAGAAATATCTAAAATGAAAAGTTGATAGAAGTAATTTTTAATTGTAAAAGATAATGACGAATATGCTAAAGAAAACTGTAATGAACAAAGAAAAAACTTAAAAATAAGTTAAAAGATAGTATAAGAAATAGTTTTGGAAAATAAGTTAACAGTAGTAAACTCTCCAGACAATAATGATCATGTGATGTTTTGGTGGAAAATAAGTTTGAGGAAATATATAAAAAAAAGTTACATAGAAGTTATATGGGATTGCAGAACTTACTATTAATATAGCAATATAAATAAAATTTTAGTACATTAATTTCTTTTTAAATTTATTAATGTCCTCACTCTCATTAAGGATACATATATATCTGCAAGATAAGAAGAAGAATCAGCTGGAGATTTTAAAGTTAAAAATAAAAATTTTTCTAATTTTCTTCTAAGTTCTGGAACCCAAGTCTCCTGAAAAATAAAAATAGAATTAACTAAATAAACAATAAAAATATAATTATTACTTATAAAAGAAACTATATATTTGTACTAATTTAAAAAGATAACATATTTAGATATAAGTTTATTTCATATACAAAAAATTTCTAATGTAATACTTATGTGTGAGATCCAATTATATACATAAATATTATTTCCACTATTAGAGCTCTTAAAATTTATAGTTTTATTATATTTCAACATGTAAATATAATCCATCAGCTATTCCTGATAAATTATCTTCTAATTCAGACATTATAAGCCAATCATTAATTAATGAAGTTAGTTTGAATCATTCAGAGCTCTGAAGATTAATTCATACTGATAATGAAGGATTTAACAAAACGTAAAACAAAAATCATATCTATAATACTTCCATGCAATCTCAAGTTCACTTCCACATTCAGTAGTTTTAAATTATCTTACTGTTTAGTAAAGTATAAATCATTTAAAATATTATATTATAAAAGTATTACTTATTTTATTACAATAAAAACTTAAAAATATAAATAAATATCTATTCTTCTATTGCATATATATATAAACAAAAAACTCTGAAATAAATTTTATAATATTTAATACACCAGTATAAAAAATAAATAAATAGCAACAGCCAGTATGGCATGATATATATCATCAACTTGAAATTGAAACCATGAAACATTTTAACTTTAAGAAAAAAATAAAAAATAAAGAGAAAAATAAAAAATTAAAGGCATGTTTTGACAAGACTATACACACTAATCCATGAATCACAAATACATTCACATGCATAATAGACTCATCTTTTAATATGTTTCTTTGATACTTTATAATACTGTATTTTGATCTCTTCTTCTGCAAACTTGCTTTCTGAAACACTTCCATAATTTGTTTAATTGCAGCTCTCCACTATATATGATTTTTAGTCATGTTTTATCAATGTAAGCAATCAATAGTGCATTTCTTTAGAAAATCTGTGAGAAAATCATTATATTGTAAACAAAGTCTATTTCTTCCATTTATGCTTAAGTTTACCATAAAATATTCTAGTAGTCTGTTACTTTTCTTACACTTGATTTGTCTAATCAATGAAGATATACTCTTACAATTAATGACTTAAACTCATTAGACTAATAGCAAGCTGAATAACATATCAATTAGACTTACCTTCTTATCACCATATTTTCAGAATATTATAGAGCATTTTTAAATTAAATTTTTCTAGCCATTTTATTTTATGATAATAGTGGGATCATGTTTCATCTCGGTACAATACATTTGACAAAATAACTGCATGATTAGAAAAAAGTAGTAGCTTGATACATTAAGATTTTCATTTATTCACACAAATTTTTTTTAGATATATTTGAACTTTATTTAAAATTTATATCTAAAATTAAATGAAATATAATAATTTCTAATCTAACACAGAATAATTAGTAACTGATTAAATATTCATTAAATGGTGAATGTTCGAATAAGTGCTTGATAAAAAAAAGAAAAGACACTCATGAAGTAAATTTATACAATGATATCAATAAATACAAAACAATAGTGTAAAATATGAAAAGCTATGTGGATTTTTGTTTAATTGATAAACATGGTTAACTGAAATGCATCTTAGGAACCACCAGCATAGTTTAGTTGTTTTTTTTTCATAATGCCTACAACCATAAATTTGAAATATAATAATGAGTATCATGAACTTCATTTTCTTCCATTGACTAGCCTGTTAAATTTTCCTACATTTAATAATTTGATAATTTGTGAATTAATATTTTTATGGCTACATGAAGAACAGTTTATCTAGTTCCAAGTTGAGTGGCTCTGATTTACTATTATGAATTCCTGATATTTCATCAGCAAATATAGAAGTTGAAAAACATAAATGAGATTAGATAGAAATAATTGAATACTTCTATTTAAATATGCAGATAAAATAATTACCACAATGGCAAACTAATTTCTGATTAATCATTTTTTAAAAAATATTTTATCAATAAGTTTCTCATTTGATAAACATTCCATACCTAATCAAAGTTAGTTTTCTCAATAAGAATTATCCAAGAAATAAAGATCAGCCATTTCTATATGAATAGATAGTAGTAAAATTATTCAAAGTAGTAAATGCTTCATCATTCTTTGTTTGGAAGTAAAAGATTTGTTTAATTTATTAGAGTGCGTATAAAGCAGATCCAAATTTTAAATAATATTTATTTCTTATTTTTTCCTGATACAATTTTTAGTATTTGTATATATCTATAATCTCTCCAAGTAAATGTGCACATTATATGTGCTTTCCAAAACTTTAGGAAATCCTTCAATAAACTAACATGATTAGCATGTAGAAGTATATTTTCTATTACAGATAAATGTTCCAGTTGTTTCAGCTAGAAGTACTTTTCATCATTTTTCAAATGGATATAAATATTGTGTAATAGTGCGGCCAATGTAATTGAAACTATAAAGTACCTGGCAAACATATGAATAACTAACTGCTGAATAAAATATTTCTTATATATTCTTCAATATGTAAATTGTTTTATTACATATGTGTTAAGACTATTAATACAATTAGAGACCCTTATATATATATATTGAATTAAATATTTCCATGGATTGTTATTATAATAAAGAATAAAAATGAAGAGATAACATCCATGCAAACAGAGATAAACTTTAACTGTTAATGTTGCCAGAAATTATAAATTATTATTAACTGATAATCCCTAAAACTAAACAAGTTTTCTCATTAATCTATAATAGTTCTTTTGTTTGAGTTTTTTGTTGAAGTAAAAGAGGTCCTCTTTTATTTTAAACCCATATAGATGAGTGAATGTGAAAGAATAGCATCTTTCTTGATATTCTGCAAATATTATTCTAAACTTCTCCAGAGAGTTGTATATGTTTAATTAAATATTTCCATAAATTATTATAATAAAGAATAGAAATGAGAAAATAATATCCATGTAAATAGGGAGGTCTTGCATTGGTGGTCGAGAGGTCAGCGCGACTGCCTTGCACTAGCAGGCAGTTGCCCAGGTTGCAGGTTCGCGTCCCGGCTGATGCTATGACACTTAATAAACTTTAATCTTAGATGTTGCCAAAAAATTATCAATTACTATTAACTGGCATTCCCTGAGGATAAACAAGTTTCTCATTAATCTATAATAGCTTTTGTCTGAGTTTTTTGTTGAATTAAAAGGGGTCTTTTTTTACTTGAAACCCAAATTCTTAAATGGATTTTAAAAAAACAGCTTCCTGAGTTTAAATCTATATAAAAACTTGGGTTTGAAGTAAAAGAGGATCCATTTTACTTCAACACAAAACTCAAACAAAAGACCTATTATAGATTAATAAAAAAACTTATTTAGGGTCAGGGTTGCCAGTTCGTAGTAATTGATAATTTCTTGGTAACATCAAGAGTTAAAGTTTAAGCTTTCTGTTTATATATATATAAGGAAAATCATTTTACATTAAAAAATCATCTCTAATCACAATTCTGATATGTTTAACAATATATTTTTTAACAAGAATAATGAGTAGATTTTTTACATAAATAGTAGAGTGCAAGAATGAGTTTTCAAAAAACATATTTCCTACTCAAAGATTCATTTTCTGAGTGATTCAAGATCTAAGAATATAAATGTATTACCTGTTTCTTTCTCCAAGATAAACCTACCTTGGTTACTGTTAAGATGTACAAAAATTTTTTATAGTTCCCATAACTCCAAATTATAAAGCCTTCACCCACACATCTATTTCAGGTATGGCATTTCATTTCAATTGGTCAAAATTTAATATCTGTAATACAATTTTTTCTATGAAAAATTTCACTAGCATTGGACTCAAAAAGTTCTCCAATCACCTCCTTCAGTAGTTATAAAATTCATTATTCCATAAATAATAGCTAGTTTTCAAGATTATTGAGAAAAAATGGTAAAACCTTTGAGAAATATGTTTTAACATAATAAAATATCTTGACCTATGCTTTAGAAAAAAGAAAAAACACAATAAAATTCATCAAATATTCATATGAAAATTTAGGAGTTTCATGACAAATTAGAGATATTATATATGATTTGAACAGTATATTTAAAAAATATCATATATGACAGATCTTATAAGATGGATAATTTTCTATTAAAATAAAATTTTTGTATAAGGCAAAATTAAAATGATTTAATAAAGCTGTTGTTTTTCCTTAAATTAAATAGTATACAATTATGTTTTAATTAATTATAAGTGTGAAGATCTAATAAATTATCAACTTACTATATTAATGTGTTACTTTCATAGTGATGGATTATTTACATTAAGATTTTGATATGTTTTTTCTATGATTAGTTGAAAGATTGTGAATAGATAATCTAATACTGTTATAATATTTTCAGTAGAATTAATATAATAAATGATTACATCTGGCTAAAACAGAAACCTCTTTCTCTCTTAATCAGTGATTTGAGAGATTAACAAAATGCAGAGTGTTAAATAGATATTAAGAACAATGATCACAACATTTATCAAACTTAATTTTCGAACATGTTCTGAAATAAAATAATTTTTGAAGCTCTCTAATATTATGCTTGACATATTACAAAAAGTCATTAAAAAATTATAAAGAAAAGATAGTTATATGCAGAACATAGATTATTAAAAAATATATTCTTTTTTTTTTTTTTTACAAAAATAATACTAACAATAACTTGCAAAATAAGACTTACTTCAAAAAGTTCCTGAAATGATGGATGTTGTCTTGGATTAGGAATAAAAGGTAAGGCATAATATGGAAGGAATTCAGTTGTTTGACTGAGAACAGCTCCACGAGTTTCTAAAAAACGTTTAAAATAGGCCATTGACTCCTCTAATACATTTTTATCCTGAAAATATATATATATGAACATTTTTAATTTATATTAATAAGAGAGGCTAACTTAAAAAACAAGAAAACTGGAAGTAAGTTTAATAATAATACTTAACACTTCTTTATTTCATTTTTTTTATTTACAAAAAATAAATAATTTATAATCAGTTGTTCAGAGTTGTCAAGTGATTTTCACCTAAAGCGATGACAGACTGAGTTTAGTAGTTTCAATATTAATTTACCAAACTGGAATTTACTTTTACTTTCCTCAAATCTTTAGTCTATTACTGGATTGAAATTATTATGGGTATATCAAAACAGATGTCAAAATTTATTCTTATGTATTAAAATTTAAATAATTTCAAGTTGAATAAATTCAATTAAATATCACAACCTTCAATTACAATCCAAAACAGACCCCTCCCCCATAAAAAAAGCTAATATTTTTCATTTTCAAATTGAAGCAAACTATTTTAATATGTCAAATTTCAAATAAATATATAAAATCATATTTATTTTTAGTAATAAGTTAAGAAAACTGCTTATTAAAATTTTTAATTAAGATTAAAGATAAAATGCAATTATAAACAAAATATTTTTGGAACCTGTTTATGTCACTTATGTACATTAAAAAAAGATTTCAATTTATCTAAATGCAATAAAATTTATAATAATAGTGCTTGTTCCATTTTCATATTTTTATAGTATTTTATGAAAAATATATACTATTGAAAGAATATAGATTTTAAGAGAATTATATTACTATTTATGGTTTCCCTAATTTTACTGTATATATATACTATTCAAGCAAAAATATAGCCATACCTTTTCAACCATTCGAAGGTTCCAAGATTAATCTTGTTAAAAAATCTTTTAGCTTTATTTGCAAAAATGTGTTAAAAGCATTTTGATATTTTATTGCTTTTAGTATGTCTTTTTCAATCAAAACAGTGATTTAACACAATTTTTTTAAATATTATTTAGAAATAATAGTAATCAATAATAGATAAAATTACTAGTTAGCATCCAAAAAGTAGAAACCAAAGATGTTCAATTAGTTGAAATAGTCTATTTTAGAGATTACATATGCCAAATAATAATAATAATGATGATGATAATAATAATAAAGTAATTTAAAATAAGTGAAAGCAAAGATAAATGATAATAATAGTTTTATAAAAAACGGAGTTAGTGATTACAATTAAAGAATAAAGCAAAAGATGGGAAGTTTTGAAAACAATTATATAAATATATGCATAAAAAATACTTTAATGACTAGAAAATATCTAAATAAAAAATATATTAATAAAATGAATGGATGATCATAAGTAAATAAATAAGATATACAAACAATTTAAATAATAATAAAAATTCATTATTACTTTACCTCACATTTTTGAAGCATAGGAAAAATTGCAAAATAAATATAAAGGATAAATTCCAATTTCTGACAAATTTTATTTCTGGTTCGTAACTTTTCTGATACATATTTACACCATAATTCAAAAAATTTGTCTCTTGAACCAGATTCAAACAAATCCATCAATTTATTCTATAAATAAATAATATATAACATTTTTATTTTGATCTAAAAAAATTATGAGTTTACAAAATAGAAATTTAAGCATGTGAAATTGCAAACAAATGTTTGTCAATGATAATAACAATAATATATGAAAGAGAATTTATGCAATATTTCATACGAATGAGTGACAAAAAATAATGAAATAAAAATCCAATGCATAGCAGAAAAAAAAAAAATCAACCTAACAAACTTATATTCCATAATATTATTAAAAATTTAATAAAGTGATAAGTTTTGAAGTTCTTATAGATTATACAATCCATTAAAAGAATTAAACAATGATATTTAAAAAATAAATAATTATGTAGTTTTGTGTCAATATTATAATCAGATAATAAAAAAGATAGTAGATTACAATGTCAAAAAAAGTTTAAAATATGCTAAGAAAAATGAAGTAAAAATTCAAAAACAAAAAACAAAAGCTCTAAAATAATAACATAAAGTAGTTGCACAATAATATGCTATATATATATGTAATGATATTGTTACTTACTAAAAATGAAATTATTATGAAACTATTATGAAATATAAAAACAATGCTTGAAGCAACATTATCTCATATGGATGAGCCAAAATTGTAATGGACAATTAATAAAATACTAGATGAAAAGCTGCCTGACTTACAAATTCCCACATATTTGAGCAAGCTAGAAAACATAATGGATAAATGTTGAACTTAAGTAACTAAAAAATATAACTAACAAATAAATGAATTAATTCATAAATTGGCTCTATGATAATTTGGATTTACATCTACAATGGACTCATGAATTTGTAAGGCTCTAATGGTTCTATAATAAATATTTTTAGCAAAGAAGATAAAGTTCAATAAATAATATTTTACTTGCTAATGAAATATATGGGATATACATTTAAATATTTTAATTGTAAATAAATTGTGTAATAAAGTAGTTTTATAATGATTATGCAATAGGCAAATCATAGTACTTAGATTAATAATATTAATAATTATTGAAATAAATATTAACTCAGTGAGGTGGCTAAGATAAAGAACATAGTTCTAATTTTACCAACTGCAATTTAATATCATATACATTTATAATTTACTACTACTAGATTGCAATTAATAGAAAAATCTATGATTACAATTATTAATGCATAGTTATAAAGGGCTAATTACAAATTCTTTCTCACACACACAAAAAAAGTAATAAAATGTTAATATTATTATCTTTTATATATATTTTTCTTTTAATATTTTATATCTCGGACTCAAGTAATGCTTTTTGTAATAATTATTATTAAATAATTTAAATAAATTATATAAAATATTATTTATGTTTAATTTTAATTTGTTTTCAAACAAACATTATTATATTAACAATTGATTTAAATCTTAATTACATGAGTCTATTATTTAAGCCTATATCGAATGATAAGATAAAACTGCCTTATAATTAAAATTGTTAATAAAAAAAATTGATAAATATTATATCATTATTATACTTTTAACCATCATTGATAAGTGAAGTTTTATTTTATGTAGATAATTTTTAAAAAAATTTTCTTTTAGCATCTGTTATCAAGTTTAGCTTATATATATATACAATTTCAGTTTAGATTCTATTATCCCCTAATGTCTTCCTTGGTACATCGATGATAACAAAACACAATGTTCCTTTTGTCAATATTACAATCCATAGTAAATTTTGATAGTTCTGTGGCAGTAAGCATAGCATTGATTGTTGTAATCATTCCATTTAAATCATAAAGATATCAAATGATGAGAAGACTGTTTTCCTCCCCTCCTAAATAAATTTTCTATTCATAGTACATATTTCCTTATTATAAGTCCAAAATTTATTTGTAAAAGTAAAATAAGATAACTTTAAGCAAAAGAAAGTATATGCGTTCTCCTTGCTGAATTTTTTCTGTAACCATGGTAACACAAAATGCAGTCTTTTCTTTTCCTTTTTTTTAAAACACTAACTCATGAATATGTGATTTTCTTTTTTTCTAATCTTAATAAGGCATTGTTACCAATGGATATAATTTAATAAAAATCATTTCATTGTTAAAATTTAATAAATAAAGTATCCATTGACTCTCCATTCATCCCAAATTAAGAAAGATATAACTAAATATAAGACCTTTAATTGTTCTCTTTATTTAGTTATTTATACATTACAAAGGAACTATAGATGGAAACATGTGTTCTTCACAATATATATAATAAATATTGTTATTACTAAACATGAAAACAGAAAATTTATTCAAAAATAGAATAGAGACACAAAAACTATATGCTTGTAAACAGTTTGCTGTTATTTTTTTCTATTCAGTAACAATGGATTTCACTCTATTGCCATTAAATTACTATAATAATTGACTTAAATAAAAACAAATAATAGCAAAGTAAAATATTAAGTGGTTATCAAATGAATAGTAATGTAAGTCCAAGAAATCTGTCTATCCTCTAGAAGTTGATCATTCAAATACAAACAATAATCTTCTCTATATTACAAGAAGACCAGAAGTTTCATCAGTCTAAAAACAGATAAGATAACAATTTCAATCTAGTTACTATTGTATACAGCAAACAGTTCTGCAAATACTTCATCTTGTAGTCTTTAAAGCCCTTATGATGGAAGAAGCAACAATGGATATTAGGACCAGCATTAAGACAAAATAAAAGTATTGTTTATTATTATTTATATTTTTCTTAAATCTAATATGAAATTTATCAATTACTTTTTTGATACTTTTGATTCTATAATTCTATATCTTATATTTTGTAAAATTTCCACATGAAATGACATAGGAAATTTCTTAAATCTGGCATCTTACATGAGACAGATACTTTAAAGCAGGGTTTCCCAAATTTTTGTAGGTCAAGACCCACTTTCAAAAATGATAATTTTTCAGGATCGACTCACTTGTAATACATATTTTAAAAAGGAAAAGGGAAGATTAATACAAAAATTACATATTATTATTTTTAATTTTTTTATTGAACACAATTAAAAGTTGATACATACACTCATTTCTTGATTACTAAATACATAATGAGATACTTAAAAATATATATGAATTATAAGCTCCTTTTCTATATTTACACTTGAAAGTATATTTACATTTATTAACTAAATACATAATGAAGCATATGAGAAGAATGAGCTTGTTTCCTATACATATAATGATATCTTTGATATCCACATTGATATTTGTTACTTTAAGACACAAAAATGTTCAATAATTGCACTTTTTTTTCTAAATGTATTTTCAATTCCTCTAACATTTCTGAAAATTCAATTAATACATATAAGAAATAATAAAGGGAGCAATATCATTAAAACAGTAATAGAAAGAATGGGATAGATACTTTTAACTGATAGCCAAAATTTTATTATGTTTTAAAAATTAAGTTATTTTGAACAAATCAATCAGTTCTTCATCTGACTTTGTTGATATACCAGTAGCAAAATCATCTATGAAATGAATTTACACTCCAAGTGTGTTCACATTTTTTCATTTTTTTACTGAAATAATAATCAAAATTTTCTTTTAGGGATTCTAGATATTATATTTTTTTGGCTTAGACATCATATATTTATACTGTAGAAGTGGCAAAATAAGAAAATATACTTATGTGCAAGATTTAAAAAGTTTTCTATTAACAAAAAATTTGTAAATAAACATACAAGACTTCATCTGATCCAAACCGCTTTCATGGTCCTAACTTTACAGGTTCCCTATCAAGATTCAAAAATTTTTATCTATTTTTAAAATTTCAGTACCAAACCCATTAGAAATATCTTCTTTGTGTGTGTGTGTTAAGAAAAGTATTGTATAATATTAAACATAAAGTTTATTGAGAAAATATCAAAAAATAATTTATTTGCTGGACATCTTTTACATCATCTAAAAATCATTAGTAGAATACATTTAATTAGACAATAACAAATACAAATTCTTGGATATTTTGATAAAAATTTTGTTGAAAAGCCAGACTTTTTTCTTAATACCTTAACATTGTTAAACAAAATCCAATAAGATTTTTTAATAAATATTTTTTTATTAAAATTATATTTTTCAAGAAATCAAAATATGATAAATTATGTTCCTTCCATCTCCATAACATGACAATTAAAATTTTACTTTTCTGACAAATTATTTTTTTAAAAAAATTTTTTTTTCATTGGCACCAGTTGGAACTATAAATCTTCAAAGTTAATATTATTCCTACTTTAAAAAGCAATTAAATGATACACATCTGAAAATGGTCTAATTTAATTGTACTAAAATTTTTACATTGATATTCAAACATTTTTCAATGGCTTTATTAACTAAAAGTGATTCATAATGTTCTTTTTTTTTTTTTTTTTACAGAGAATTGTAGAGTAATTTTTCTAGAACAAAATGCTTTTACAGGATATGACTGAAACTCTGATGAAATGTGCAAATATTAGCAGTTCCTACATTTAAAGACATTCCTATCATTAGTAATAATGAGCCATTCATACTTTTATTTGAAATACTCGTTATTTATTAATCCAGAAATATAAATTTTTATTTCCAATTTCATTATTCTTATCATAAGACATTTAAACACACCGATTTGATTGTGGCATATAGAATCTCAATTCAGCAGTAAATACTAGATATTATTCTATCACATTGTGAAAATTGTCTGCTTTCTTACATTTCAGTGAAATGCTACAACAGTTCATATTATACTACCTTTTCATTTTAAGGTGGTTTGAATAATAAAAAAAATTTTTTTATTACTAAATTTTCAAAACAAAATCTGTATATAATAAATTTCTGGGTGAAGATGTAAATATAGTTCATTACTCTAGTCTAACATAGTGCTAAATCAGAAATGAAATAAAAGTATTTTGTGCAATTCCTAATAATTTAGTTACCCTGGAAGATGGTATTAAGCTTCATTTTATTTCTATTGTTTGATATCAAGAAATAAAATGTATATATAATAAGAGTTATATCATTCATTATTACATATCACATAAAGATAATAAATATCTGTATTTGTAAAAAATATTCAGCAGCTGTGTAAAAGGTTTTAAAAACTTTCAGAACCAGAATGACTATATTTGTGTACCAACTGAATATTTATCGCTGTCTGTATGTATATATTTGAAAATATTCTGTTGAATATTACATCAATTCAAACAAATGAATAAGTGTACATAAGCATGTAAAGAAAAAATGTTTACAAATGTTTAATAAAAAAATACAATATTTACTATTAAAAAATATGTTAAAATATTTTCATAAATGCTGATATGAAAATATTTTCTTGATCTAATTTTTTCAACAATTTAATCCTTTCATAAATTAATAACACATTGTTATGTACAGTTCCCACAAATGGTACAGTCATGGTAAAGATGATCAGATAAGCAGAAACAAAATTAATTTGAAACATTTTTTTATAACTAAATTTGGCTTTATTGCCACAAGTTAACAATAGTAAAAATTAAATCAACAATGTTTAATATACATTATAATTTATATCATTATAGTTCAGTATTAAAATTACTACTTATTAATGCGCAACATAAAGACATAAATTAAAATATAAAAGCCGATGTAGCCTGTTGCACCTTCAGTGGTGGAATTCACTGGGTCACTCCACAGTCCTCCTAATACTCAGCCATTCTGTATCTTCAGATAAACATGATCAGCTCCAACAATGTGAGTGTATAGATTAGACCTCGGATCCCCTTATTTATGAGCTTTATATCTTCCCGGTGATAGTGGAATATTCTAGAACATAATTAATTGTTATTGTTCCTTAACTTTTTAAGTAATCATTTTCTAATCCAGAACTGATTATCAACAGTTTAATCTGTAATATTCATAATTAGCACACATTTTATTTCTAATTACATTATCTCTTTACTCTAAATATATATGTAGCACTAAATATCTATATATAGTGCCTCCTCCACTTCAGAAATTATAATTTCTTAAGTCTCACATAGTTTTTCAGTTAGCTCGGTTCCTTCCTGATTCTTTGGGATCTACACAGGGTTGTTTTCAATGGTAATGTCCTTGTCTGCTTTGTGCCCTTCATTTACTTCCAGCAAGTTTGATTCCTCTAGATAATTTGGAAGGTCTGGCACTATATTATATCCAGCTTGCTCAATTTATTTTTTCCAATGTCTGACATGATTTATATGTTTTCACATGATTTTCCCTGTTTCTGTCTCAACTACTACTGTTTGCTTTAACAGATGATCAATTATGCCTTTTACCCAGTATTTTCAAAGAACATCTCTCAATCAGACTTTTTCTCACTCTGTGTACTGCAATTCTGTGCTGTTGTTTTCATTACTCGAAAAATTTTGATCTGGGTGAATTAGCGATAACTTTGTATGGATTTTCCATCCAAATATCATCTCAGTTGGAGATTTACCTGTACTACTCATTGCTGTACTGTGCTGATACAATAAAACAAAATACAAAATTTCTTTATATTTGCAGTACCTTATTTTCATAGCATTTGGCTTAGCATTTGTACTGCCTTTTCTGCAATACCATAGGGCTCAGGGTAATACGAGGGCATGGCTATATGTCTAATCCCCCATTCCTTAAGAAAATCCTTGAACAGTGGATGTAAAACTGGTTCCATTGTCAGATATTACTGTTTCAGGAAAACCCATGAAAAGTAAAAATTTCTTAAGTTTTCCAATTGTTTCTTTGGTGCTCATATTTTTTATAATTCTATATTCAGTCCACTTAGAGAACGAGTTGATCACCACTAAAAAAATTTAGCCATAGAACAGTCCAGCGTGACCAACATGAATACGGTTCCCAAGCTTTTTCAACTGCAGGCCAGATAATATAATTTTTCTTTAAAATATTTGCATTCACTTGATAATTCTTACAGGTTTCACAAATTGTTCTATCTCAGAATTAATTCCAGACCACTATATATTATTTCAAGCAAGTGCTTTAGACTGTACCAGGATAATCTTGATGAATGAGCTAAGGAATCCGACAACAACCATTACTACATATTAATACTTTTCATCCATTTACATGCATCCCTTATTTATAGAAAGTTTTTCTCTTATGTCCCATATAGCTTTATGAAGTATCTCAGGCTGACTTCTGGGTCAACCTTTATTGATCCATTTGATCAATAGTTTATGACCATGCTCAACTTTTTTCCAACCAACTACTTTTTTATTGTCTATTACTACATTAATCCAATTGTCTATGTAGTCAATAGTTACATCAAGTTACTGTGGAATTGATTTAATTGAACTCTTGAGAGTGCGTCTGCATGCTTAATGACATTTCTTTTTTAAAAATTTAACTCAAAATCATAATCTGTTAATAAATTTAATCAATACTACATTCTAGGGTTCAAATGATCTGGTGTGTTTTTATTTGTTAGCCATTATTCCTAACAGAGGCTTATGATCAGTAAAGATCTTAAAAGGTCAACCATGTAAGTATGGTGAAATTTCTTCAATGCAAATATAATAGTCAATGCCTCTTTAATTAACTGATTGTAGTTTTTCTCTGCTTTGGTTAGTGTTCTACAAGTAAATACCATTGGTCACTCACTCTCAGCTACTGTAGTGACTTAAAACTGCTTCATCCCCAAAATTCGATAGATCAGTTGTTAGAATCAGTTCAAGGCTACTGTCATAGTGTACTAATAAACTATCTATTATCAGCAATTCCTTTGTAGCTCTAAAAAAATTTTATTGGGCTTGATCCTAATGTCACTTTTGACTTTTCCTTAACAAATTATACAATGGGCATGCTATATGCGCTTTTCCCTTTAGAAAAGTTTCAAAATAATTAAGGAGGCCCAGGAAAGCCTGTTGTTCTCATACATTTCTGAGTCTTGGGGCTTCTTTTATGGCTACAATCTTCTGAGAGTTAGGCTTCTCTCTCTTGCTTGATATAATATACTACAATAATTTATTTCAGTCATCATCCAGATACATTTTCTGGGTTTATTCTAGCTCCAAAACTAGATAAATTATTGCAAACTTTTAAAAGTCACTAATATAATTTCTCTTCTGAATTAGCAACTATTAAAATATCATCAAAATAAGGTGTTATACCAGTCATTTGTCAGAATAGCATATTCATCTTGGCTTGGAAGATTTTTAATGCAACAGTAATTCCATAAGGCTATTGTAGTTAAACAATCCTTTGTGAGTAGTGATTATTAACAGTTCGAAAGTGTGTTTAAAAACGGGAATCTGATGAAACGCAATCCTCAAATTAATTTTAGCAAAATGACTTGCCGTTTCCATATTAGCTAATATTTCTATGATGTTAGGCAACAGATATTGATTCTTTGTAAAGTTCTTATTTACCATAGTACGATAATCTCCACAAATGCAAATTTGTCTGTTTGATTTAGATATCACCACAATTGGAATGGCCCATTTGGCCTTCTCAACCAGTGTCAATACTCCCTTATTAACTAAATAATTTAACTCTTGTTCCACTTTAGCTTGCAGAGCAAAAGGAACTTTTGTATGTCTGCAAATCACGGAGGTTGTTCCATCTTGTAACATTATATCTACTGGCATACTAATGATTTGGTTGTCTGCATTCTCAAATAAACTTGTGTATTTATTTCTTATTTCTTCCTCAACAGCAATCTTGAATACAATACATATTTCTATTCCCAGAGCATCAAATCATTCCCTATCTGTAATAGAGTTAAAACTGCCTTGCACTATATATAATGGTAACCTACATAACTTTTTTTTTAAATTTCTACATTTATATCTACTTTTCGGCATATCCTCATAATATTAACACTAGAATCTTTCACTTTCAAACTAATTCTCATTAATATAGGGCAGTTTGTACAATTTTTTGTTACTTTATCCCAGTCTTTGGCTGACATCATCGACATACCCAATTTGTTGTCAATTGCCATTTTCAAATTTGTATTTAATAATTTCACTGATATCATGAATTGATGGCTATGAGCAATCTGGGTATTATAAATCTTGCATTTCTGCTTGTTTCTCTTTGGAAAAGTTGGCGAGATGCTATGATCTTTTCCCCCATCAGTCCTACATGCTTTCTCTAAATGACCTACTTTGCCAGAAGCTCTACAATATTCTTTGTATTTCTATGCCATGTGGGTTTTTTTTTGCACAACAGTAGCAAACAATTTCCTTCATCTTACTCTTAGCGAAGTGACTTTTATTTTCAGTTTTTCATATAAATGCACTATTTCATTATTATTAATAAAATTTTGAAACTCCTTTGATTGGTCAAGCACTATCTCATGGGCTACTCCCATTTTGATTGCCTCTTCATTTGCAATGTCTCTTGAAGCCAGTAACTATTATATAAGCCTATCATTGGGCATCCAAATTAATTATTTGAGTATCCTCTAATGCATCGCCATAATTAGAACTCTTAGTAAATTTCCTCATAGTCATGAATGTTTTCCCTTTTATTTTGCCATCAATTCCTAAAATGTAGCCATGTTACATGCTTAGAGGGTTTGGGACTAAAATAATTATTTAATTTTTCATCTACTACTTTGTGCCACCATTTCTTTGGTTCTTCGTGATCGCATAACCAATTTGTGATTTCTATAACTTGTTGTCCAGCATAACATAACAATGTGGCAACTTTAATGGGGTAACTGACCCATTAATAAAAAAAAAATTTGATCCCCTTGAAATAAATTGGCCATCAACAGAATTATTAACATTAAACTCAATAATTGTTACTTGCAGCACAGACACCATCTTAACACTCTAATCCAAATTAATAACTATCAAATAAAATAAAAAAATTTTTTTTCACAATTACCGAACTAATAGGTTGACTTATCCAGTCAGTTTAACCTTATTGTACCTATAAAGTTCTAGCAACTAATCAAAATCCTATCTCCGACTACTACGAGACAAATTACAATTCAATTTTGACTGCACCAGTTTTCTGCTATGTGCAGCCACCATGAATGCTACAATCATGGTAAAGATGGTCAAAGAAGCAGAAACAAAATTAATTTCAAAACAATTTTTTATAATTAAAATTTGACTTTATTGCCATAAATTAAAAAATAGTAAAAATTAAATCAACAACGCTTAATATGCATTACAATTTATAGTGTTACAGTTTGATCTTAAAATGACTACTTAATGAATGCATGGACATAAAGGTATAAATTAAAACATAATAAAGCCAATGTGGCCTGTACAATTCCTAGGTTCACTTTTGCACCTTCAATGATGGAATTCACTGGGTCATTCTCCTCTTTACACTCAGCCATTCTTTATCTTCATATAATCATGACCAGCTCCAAATGATGTGAGGGTATAGATTAGAGATTGATCCCCCTTATATGTGAGCTTTTATATCTCCCCAATGATACTGGAATGTTCTGGAACATAATTAATTATTAGTGTTCCTTATGTTTTTAAGTAATCATTTTCTAATCCAGAATTGCCTATCAAAATTTTAATCTTTAATATTAGTAATTAGCACACATTTCATTTCTAATTACACTATCTCTTTACATTCTAAATATATAACGCTAAATATTTATATATAGCACCCATGATTGTATTTGAGGGGATTATTATAATGACACTTGTATTAGAATCTATAGCTCAGTTAAATGATTAAAATAAAAACTATTATAACTTTAGCACAGCATAGTGTTAACAACAGTTGCAGTGAAATATATTAATGCATTTGGCACATCTTTATTATCAATGCATATGCATTATACAAATTATATATCTTGTACATTACAATGATTGACATAAATAAACCCAAATGTAAAAAGATATCAAAATTTTGGTAATTGTATGAAAAGTATTGTATCTACAATTTCATTCCTTGTTAAACTTTCTTTCAATATTTTCTATATCAAATTGTTATGCCTAAGCATATTGTCAAATCCTATATTAATAAAGAATTATGTTGTATTTTACATAGAGTTAATTAAAAAAAAATATCATAATTTTTTATTAGGTAATTCAAAGTTATGTACTGTTATGTTAAACATGTTCAGAATTGTTGTTTCACATATTTAAATATTATATATATATAAATACATTGTTTCTTGGATATCTGAACAAATAACAGGAGTTTTTCTTATTGATTGATGAAAAAGAAAGCTTATTATTTATGGCTTCAAAATCTCTGCCCTATAGGATTCTAAAATTACTCCCCCTCCTTATCTGCCATAAAAGAACATGCTGGGATTATTATGATTTGAACATTTTAAAAGTAATAAAGTATTAGAAAAACATAATATATGATAATAATGAAAAGCACTCTCTGTAGAACATTTTGAATAAAAATTTTAAAACTATATATTAACAAACACTGAAATTATAATTCTTTCAAAGCAAGATCCATTGGAAATAATTTTTAAGATCCCACATTCTTCAGCAATGTCAGGTTTTTCAGAGTATTAACTTAACCCATGAATTTCTAAAAATGTTTATATACAAAAAGATTTAACTTGTTTTATTTTAATGTATAAAAATTTAATCACATATATCTAATAAATGAAATAATTTTTTTTTAATAAGCAAAGCAAATTCTTACAAGATAAGATTATTTTAACACCAGTGATATTATTGATGTAATTAATTACAATTAAATATTAAGTACAAAAAACAATTTGAACTTAATATTTTAAATTTATATAGTAGCAAACTCCTACAATTGTAAAATAAGAACTACTAAAATATATTTAACTTGCTTTATTTTCAAGTGTAAAGATTTAATTATACTTATTTATTGAACATAGTTTATTTGTTTTTTTTAAAAAATAAACATTGCATTGCTAACGATATAGATAGATCTATCATATAAATTGTAAACTCTGAAAAAAGATTTGAAGTACACAAACATAAAATATTCATTGAAAATGTCATCTAAAAAGTGGATTTGATACTGTTACGTATTATAATTAAGTGCATTAATAATAACAAATATATTAAAATGATTTTATAGTAGATCTTTCTTACCAAATGCGTATTATTAACTAAAAAACTATATATGCATTCAAATATTTTCAATTAAATTTCATCTTTAAAATATTTACTTTACATATAGATATTTCCAGAAATTTCTGGATTGGGTAAATATGTTGAAAGATCTTGCACTATTAAAAAGGGTTAAGTTTATAATTTCAGAGGTTTTCTATTATGAAAATTAAAGATATTAATTCAAAGGAGAGAATGCTTTTTAATATTACATTATAAATCCTTCATAATATTTTGTTATTATATATGTAATGATTAACTTACAGAAACCGTTTCTAGCTTTTCTGATTCCTTCTTTGTTGGCATTTTGCTGATTGTTTTATTCTTGTCTTGACATTCTTCAATAAAAATCGAATATGTTTTTTGAAAGCCATTAACTTCAAGATGCTTAAAAAAAAGAAAAAATAATAAAATTTTAATTAAATATTTAAACATACATCTTTTATGCAATAAACTTACTTATGTCAATTGCTGAACACAGATCACAAAACCTAATAGTTAGGAGAATAACTTTTCATATAATTATGTTAACTGCAAATAATTAATAAAAAATGCCCACTTAAAATTATCTTCTGTTACTTTAAAAGATACGATATTGGCTCATTAAATAAGTTTTTTTTTTTTTTGTTATCTTCCTCCAATTCTAAGCATCCCCTTTTTTGTATACATATATATTATCACTTTAGTTGTGATCTTACATGAAGCATTATGATCAACAATGACTCATTTGGAAAAGTCATGTTTTAATTTGAACATGATTATATGCTTAGGCTGCCTATTTAAAAATGTCTTTCAAATATGAAAAAATCTAAAAAAAAAAGATAGTCTGAAAATGGTTTGTCTCAAACAATTTAGACAGGTCATCATGTCTTATAATTTATTCATTTAATTTGAAAAATGATAACAAAGTAGGAAATAATGGTTGAATAAATTTTTCCTTTTTTTTTTTACATATTGGTACATAGAATATGTGAACTTTCTTGATAGTATGACAGCACTTATAATTGTTTTTAGGAAATTCATTGCAGTTGAAGCTGGAAATGTAGTACATATTCCTGCTTCACCTAGTACCAATGTCATCAGCACTAGTCTGGGTTTGAACCCAATCTTTATTAACTGACACCCATCTCATAATAGGTGGTAGTATATTTTAATCAATATTATAATATTTTATATTTCATTAATCTTATTTTATAATTAAAACTAACCTTTTTATATTAATTTATTTATTTTATATTTGTAAAAATGTATATTGTGTTTATTTTATCAAATTGAATCGAATCCTAGATATCTATAAAATGTTACAAATATTTCAAATTCTTTATTAAAGTTCATTTTCTTCAATAAATCAGTTGGTAACATTTTATATTTATCTTTTAATCAATGTACATTTGAGAATCAATTATTTAAACAATGTAAGATTTGTAAGAAATATTTTGTAAATTTCTACTTAAGTTTATGTCAAATATGTTTAAAAGTCATTGTACCAAATTCCTAAAATTTTTCTGAATAAAAGTTGCATTTTTGTTAATCTAAACCTTAATTAAATAGGCTTGTTAATACAATGACTGATAAACTTAATATGCTTATTGTTGTTGTTGTTTTTTAATTAGCAAATCAACCCTTGGGGCATGTAGGATTATAGATTTCCCTCCAAAGCGCCAACCTCAGAGTACTGCTTAGAGCAATTACAATTGGTGGTCAGTATAGATTGAATCCTGTAGATAAGACCAGAATACATAAATAGTGGAAAATTTGATAAGAGGGGAATAAATTATTATTGTTGAGTTTACTGAAGAGAAGTGATTAATCTATATACAAGACATCGTGCCTAAAAGAATGGCTGGCTAAAAGATCGACCGTGCTTCCCGGAGCTCTGTCTCACCAGCTCATCAATGCCATCCAGTGCTGTCAACATCTAGCCGGAGCCCATCTGTGTCAAGTAAACCTGCTAATACTCTGACTGTATCTGCCTCTGTCAAGCCGTGAAACATCTTCCAATAGGTATATTATTATAATCTCCAATTTTGCTGCAAGCCACTGATTTTATTCATTTGTTTAAATCAATATTAATTTATATATTTTATATATCTGTGTAATGTTTATACGGCTTGGTTTAAAATGCATCTTTTAATTTTATTCAATTTAAAATATCAATTCTTATAAAATTTTACATTATTTTGATGCGGCAAATTAAATTAATTTTTGTCGGTTTGTTTAGATTATTTGACTTACTGAAATGGCCAACTACAAAATTCAATGAGCTATTAACTTTAAATCCTCCCCCTGTTATTTTTTTAAAATTTAAAGATCATTACAAGAAGACTTCCTTCCGTAAATTAATTAATAGAAAGCTCATTTAGTTTTGCACCTCATATATATATTTATTTGAATGACTGAAATTATTTTAAAAGTATCTTACTATTACCTCCAATTTAAAATAGCCCTGTAATTATTTCTGAAAGAATAAATAATTTTAGTGAATCAATTAAGTAAAATTTATCATAGAATTTTATCAGTATATATATTTCAGACATATATTTTATTTGTCAGAAAATATTAAAATTATGATTTACAATTTATTAGTTTGATATTTAATGCCCGTCTATGTTAATTAAAGACAAGTCCTATTTTGTAATCTTCCGTGATGAGTGGGGAAAACAATTTTATATTTTAGTTTTAATGCTTGCCTTTCTTTTTGTAATATAATTTACTATTCATTCATTAATGACCTAACGTTTCTGGGACTTTCCATTATATCAGGAGCCAATGATTTTAATCATGATTTATTATTTTGTTAATGATACACTATCTATCTATATACGTCTAAGACATTGTGTATTTATAGTTACAACCATTTCTTTATTATTGCTATTCTTGCTTTGCTACCAACCTCTTAGGACCTTCGGAATCTGACCAGTCCAACCTTTTACACTCCCTCAAAGTAGACATAGTTCATACCAAGGGATCTTTTCGAGCATTGCCATTAAGATGTGTATGCATATCAAAATATTATTATGATTATTTAGAGACATGCTTTGGCTGGAGGGTTAACATTTCTCTTATCCCCTGTACATATCAGGAACTTCTTTAGCAAAGTCACCCAGAGGTTCATAGCAGACCTCATTTCTTTTGTTGTAATTTGTAATAGCATACTGCCCCCATCATCATTTTATAGCTTTATGTAGCAATCCTGAAATGCTCTCTGCCATGATGGCACGTCCTTCATAAACAAATTTCGTAATTAATTAAATCTGACTGTATAATTGTCAATTATTTATTTAAGAACTATTTTGCTTCCCACACTCATTATATACAAATGATTTTAAATGTAATAGTATTTTAAATGCATATCTTTCATATCTTGTAATATATATAAAATAGATTTGTAATCGTTCAAAGAGGGCTAATAACATTTTATTGCTGATTGGTTTTTGGCCGACCAATTAACAAACTTTTACATTGTTTGTCAAAGCCGCATCAAAACGAATTAAATAAAATAACCAAGTTGTATAAACAAAGACTTAACTTATTTTGTACTAAATTCTTTAATAAATTCCTATAATATTGTCATTTAAATAAGCTTAGTTTGTCATCACTCCCAATCTCTAAGGTTAATTACTCTATTTGTTTATAATATTTATTTGATGTAAATTCACTTCTTTATAATGTTGCCATAAAGAATTATCATTATTACGGTTCAAACCATTAATAATCGATCAAATCATATCTGTACCGTTCGGCAATCATCAGAATCCATTAAATCATTGATTTTTCATATAAATCCTTTTATTATTTTGAGTCTCTATGTGAACCATGACCTCCAGCTGGGATGGAATAAAACCAAGCACTGCTAGTGTCATCACAAACGTTATCCATTAGTCAGAGGGGCAATAATTTAGGCAAATAGGTTAGGATTCATCCTTGTCCTGACATATGTATCTTGTGCATGGTTGGATTCAAGGTACTTTTGCTTGGATTATTGGTCTTGTTGAATGAATACACGATTTTGACCGGCACACAGTAAGAAATTTTAATTGAATGGATAGATTTTTATAAGTTTTTTGGGAAGAGCAATCATTGAGTGAAATGGATCTGCAATATGTTGAATTTGCTATGAAGATTAATTTGGTATTTTCTATTCTTAAAATTCCTAAATATAGCAAAAAAAGGCTAATAATATTAAAAAATGCTTTATTCAATGTTATTTGATTCATTTTATAAGTTCTTATATTTCACTAATAGATTGTGAATATTCAAAACTTATATTTGTCACTGATTATGTTAATGCAACAACACCAAGAGAAGACCAATTTTTTATTCTTATTAAATTTAATCTACATTTTTATAGGGATTGTATACTGTGGCTCAAAAATGATTGGAAATAATAGTTTGGTTCCAAGAACTTGAAAGATCAGTATTTGATTTATATACAGTACACAGATTAATTATTATGAATACTTTGTTTAGACAAAAAAATAAATAAATTATAAAATAACATGAATGCATCCATTCTGAATACAATGACAGGAACCAAATTGAAAAAAAAAATCAATACACAGTATTCATGGGCACTTATGGCATAAAATGTTGCACAAATCAAAAATTAATAAGCATAAAGATTAAAATGATAGTGAAATTAAAAAATAAATACTAGCTCAAATATATTTGGTAAGATATTTAATGTTCATTTTTAGAAGCAACTGCTACTTCTGCAAAGTTTCATACATATTAGACATTAAAATTTCCAATTTATATTTTTAAACTGATCATGTTATTGAGGCATGATAAATCTGATTCTGGCTTATCAAAAAAAAAAAAATTAGCTAACAATTATTGCATTATTAATGACTTGATTTAAAAAAAAAAAACAACAGCTTGGCCTTCTCTACCTAGCTGGGTTAATAAAATGAGTGTGGAATTTCATAAACAATTGTGAGATTTAAAGCCAGACATACAATTAACAAAAGCATTTAAATATGATTGGTGAGTTAAAATTGCAAAGACACAACTAAGTCATTTACTGATTGAAATCACTTTATATGTTGATGTTTTGTATGTATATATATATTGAAAGTAACATAATTTTATTAAACTAGTAGATAAAACTCTTTTCTATGTTGATGGTTTTTTTTTACAGTTGAAGGAAGTATTTTCGTAAACTTTTAAATAATGACACAAGAATTCAGATAACTATATATCCATCTGATCAACTTATTTAAATTTAGAAAATATATTTAAGTTGAACTTAAACAGTTCTCTACAATCTTAAAAAAAGGAAAGACTGATAAATAAGATTATTTTAAAAAAAGTTTTAAAATATAGTAGGGATATATTAGTTTTAAAACTTGAAATTTTTGAGAACTATGGATTCAAAAAATTGTCACTTTATTTTAGAAGTTTTCTACTGTTTCAATTTTTTAAATGAGAAAAAAAGACTGCACTAACAGCAAGCAATACATTCTAATACTCTTCTCCTATGAGATAGCAGTGACAACCAAATTCCAAAACTAGTTATAACTATTTATATTGTAATAATATATATATATATTATAATAATATTACTCCACTGCACATGTGCTTTACAGATATTTTAGTTTCTGAATCTCTAAATGAAATGTTACTGATGGCTTATCATTATGTTCCCTAAATATCACCCAGCTTTATTTTTATAGGGTGACACAGTGGTTAAAATTGCTGACTGGTGATATAAGGTTGGTAACTAACAATGCAAGTTCATATATATCTTACAACAGGGATTGACAATCTAGGGCATGTGTGCCAAGTTGTGGCATGAAGAATAATTATCAATGGCATTCTGAATGAATTGAAATAATAAAAAAATATATTTTAATTACAGCACATGCATTTGTGCCATCATCTACATTTTACATATGCAACTCACATGTAAATGGAAACCATGATTCAGTTTAATTTACTAATTATTTTGTATAACAAATGCACATCAGATCTTTGCTGTTTTCAATAAAGATAAGAGCTAAGTAGGATGGAATTTTTTTTTTTTCCAGGGAGGATTAATTTTGCCTGGAATTTTTTTTTTTTGATGGTCAATTGATCTTTGATACTTTTGTACGCAATTGCATGTTTAGAGTAAATTTATATTCAGACAGAATATTATATTGATTAATTAATTCGAAAAACTTCTATTCATAATTATGTAATAATACCTTTTAATTTTAAATGCATTTGCTTGGGAAAAAAGTTTATAATTAATGATAGTTGGGCAAATAAGTGAAACTTGATAATATCGTTTGGATCTCAAAGAAGTTTTAAAAACATTGTTTTATTTTTTTTTACTTTTAAATGTCTATTATGTAATTAAAATAAATTTCTCCTAGAGAAAAATTCCAAATATCCATAGTTTTAAAGAAAAGAAGTATATATAAAAAAAAAACTTCCAATTTCGGGTTGATTTTTTATATCACAAAAATGAGTTTCTTTGCTAATAAAAAAAAAAAAATACTTGTTTTATTTTGTTAGAATTTATTAATCAGCTTTTTAAATTAAACTACTGAAAGCTAAAAATGTACTCTGCCCATTATGAATCACTGTACATTAATCGGCAATTTTGTAAACAATACACATTTTTTTAAGCATACAGATGAATTTTCTCCATGCCAAAGAAAATTTTATGCATGTCTTTTGAATGCAATATAATTTAACAAACATACTTTTCACATATGATCTTATATATTGATTGATCAATTATATAAGATCTGGTTACAATGGGATTCAAAGGTATATAATTTTGAAGCCCATTATAACCAGACCAATTTTGATACTATATTGCTATGTTCGCGAGTATGACTGGGTGGCCAGCAAATGAATATATACATAAAAATTCACATTATTTTAGGTAATCAGAATAGCGAACATTCTGCAACAACACGATCTCAACAGTTCACTAATATTCAATTCCCATGATGTACTTTCAGGCTGGCTGCTACAAAAATGGTTCACAATGGGCTTGGTTTACGCACATTTTGGCCCCAGTCCAGTTTAGCTGCACATGAATACATTATAATATAGCACTGTAACCGACTTTAAGCTCCTTTCAGTTTCTGTCTCTGCAACAGTCCACCTGTAACTCCACTTAAATCAGCTGGAAACTCAACTCTTCGTTTAGCTGCTATCCGGACAGTTTTCTCAGGCTACGGTCTCCCAATCTCTGTGGGCCTATTCAGCTATTGCCTGTGAACCCATTTCCACTGAGCACTGCACATTAACTAAATTACTGATCTCTCCTAAACCAGAATTGAACTGTAAAGTCAACTGGAGATGCACTCGAATGGCCTTATGTACATGTTATGTACCCTTTTTATAGCTTTCTGATAACTGCTACAATTAATTATCTTCTCCATATAAGGTAAGGTCTCTTCTCTAGAAATATTTGCAATCAACAAATATTTCTTGGAATTTTATTGATCACCATTTATGTTAATTCTTTAACTAAATTTTTATCAGTTATCAGTTCGCAATTTTAAAATATCTCTAATAAATTCTAGTTTTTCTGGAGTGCACAAACTTGTATAAAACTTTTACAAAATACAACATATATATAATAAAATTGATAAAGTCACTTCATCATATGGAATAACATTGTATCATAGGTTTGGCATGACACCAGTAAAAGATTGCTGACCCATGCCTTACAATATTCTCAGAATTCTGACTGTAAAAACACATAACCTCAAACAATTCCAAAACATTAGAGATTAATCAGGATGAAAGAAAATGTCAACATACTTAATAATGAAATAGCATATAATGATATAAACCAATATCAAAAGCTGAATTTTAAACAAATAAAATATTTTATTGCAGCTACCTTATGAAATTGGAAATCTTTTTTATACATAATTAATTTCAAAATAAATTACATATTATTATTTCAACCTAAATAAAAAAATGCAAAAATTTTAATATTCAAATAAATAATAAATTATTTAGGGAATATCTTACAAATGAATAAATACATATATCCAAAATTATTTTAATTTCATTTCATGATTTTGAAATCAATACAATACTTGCTATGATTATAAATAAAGTTTATAACAAACAATTCCAAATTATCCTAATGTAAATATTGTAAACATTTTATGTATCAATAAGAATATTATCTGTTGACATATTAGATTCTAAATTAATTTGTATTTACTTGATTTAAGCTTTAATTTAGTTTTAAAAAAATATTTTTTAGATTATGTAAGCATTGAGTAAAATGTGTACATATGAATTTTATTCGCATAATTACAAATATTTGCATAGATTTACATAGTGGCACAGACACCTTGTGGCAATATAAGTTATTATGTGTTTTATTGCATATAAAGACAAATTTGATAGAATGTATGATAAATAACATATACAACTATCAAGAAAACAGCATTATTTTTTCTAAACTGGAAACTGTAAGTAATTTCAAAGAAAGCTTCATCAGTTCAGTGAGAGATTCTAGCCAAATATTTGTCTGTACATAACATTGAATAAAGAGATTTTTATCATTATGTATATATTTTATCAAAGAATTTTAACTTTACAATTTATGCAGCTTTCAATTGGTATGTTTACGGTCTCCATTTCTCAAGCAACTTCTGCTTTCTTTCCGTTTTTGAGGAAATTTTTCTGATTAAATTTTGTAAACCCATGTGTTTTAAACTTACTTTCTTATGTTAATTCTGTTGTTTTGTTGTTGTTTTTTTTTGTTTTTTTTAATAATATTTTTCTTTTTAAAAAAAAAAAAAAAAGATAAGTTTAAAAACAAGCATTGTATTTTTTATAGTTTTTTATCTTTTTTTTTTTTTTGATTAACTTTTTTTAAAGTAATGAAAAGTCACATGCATAAATTCATTATCAAAATTTTAAAATAACATATAATAAGTACAAATATAAAATATTTTATACCTAAATATACATAATTTTTAATGCCATTTTTATATCAGTTTACAAAAAAGTTTTTAATACTATTTATCATCATTATCAAATGAGTGTTTAGTATCTGAATATAATATAAACAGAAAAATAAGATATTAAATAAGTTATTTATTAATTATTACACTTACATTCAAATCAGAAATGGAGAATAGAACCAAAATATATTATTTATGTTTTAATGGTGCACATAAAACAACTAATAATTGATCTAAAAAATAAAAATCTTATCAAAAGATTTAATTATATAATTGCAAACATAGATATGTAATAATATTTTTGTAGTTATACAACTAAAAAAAAACAACAACCTAATCATAAATACAATTTAAACAATAATAAAAACAATTTGATTAATTAAAAAAAAAAAATTCTTTAAATTTGCAATTTTTGACCACTGGTTTAAATTTTAAAACCATCTATTTAATTTTGTATAGAATGATTTTAAAATAAATCTTAAACTGAAAAATTAATATTAAGCACTTTTCTAAAAGCTTTTTTGATGACTGACTATAGATCAGATGTCAGCTAAAGCTAAATAAAGTAAAAAATACTTTTTTCAGAATTAAAAGAAGAAAAAAAAATAATTAATAGTATTTTTCATATGTATGTATATTTACTAGATATAAAAAATAAATTATTTAATAAATTTGTTACTTAAAAAAAAAAAAAAATCAATGACAAAAAAATATATGCATAAATAAAACATTAAAGTTAGGAATTACAAATAAAAATGATACATTCATATACATTAATTAATTTAGATTAGTGATCAACTTCTGTAACTTTCTGATCTATGCATGATATACAAATATTTTTTATTTCTCAGAATTTAAGCATATTTTAGTCCCAGGATTTAATGATACAAGGACTGGACAAATCACAATCTCAAATTCCGATATAATTTTTTTTTTCCATAGTTACAAATCATATATATATATACTAATAAAAATACAATAGTGAATAATAAATACTTTATAGAAAAATATTTGATCAATATTAATAAAACTTTTTTTTCCCAGACTGAACCTATCCTTCCTATTTAAACAAATAATTAAAATTTAGGATAATTAGTCTGCAACTTAGTTTTATTTCAAATATTTACACATAAAATCTTAGTCATATTTTTGTTATTTTTTCTCTTCAAATGAGAAAAAAAGAATTTTAAAAGGAGAAAAAAAGTTATATGAAAACAACAAATTCAGAATTATCAGCATTTAAATGATTTAAAAAAATAATAATTGTTAAGCTTTATATTTAACAATATTTAAAAAAAAAGATAAACAGCTATCATTCCTTAATGTTGACAGACTCATTAAAGCATACAACTTCTTAGAAATGATCCTGGTGAAATTAAGTCTACAGAAAACAAAATAAGAATGAAAAGTATTAAAAATCAAAGGGTCATTATAACTTGGAGATTTAATTTCTGAAATTATAGCAAAAGCTATAAGATAGAAGGTAACTATAGTAGGATTTCAAAATCAATGACCTTTTTAGAAGCACTATTGTATCACAGAAACAATTGCTGTGATGTAAAAAAAGATATTTAATCAAAAAAAAATAAAATAAGTATTTTCTGAGTACTCTTAAGTTTTGTCTAAGTGCTGATGATGACAGAAAAATAACTAAAAGAAATCTTTGTTTTTAAAAAAAAAAAGAATAATGAAAATAAAAATTAAAAAATCATGAAAATTTAATGGTAAGAATGAACATGTGTTAAAATGATTGAGAGTTATAATTTGAAAAGATGCTATGATTTAAAAACAATTTTATTCCTGTGAAATTTACTGTGTGAAATCATAATATGATGAAATTATTAGGACAATTGCACTTTCTTTTAAAAATTAAAAAAAATAATTTCCAACAGATAATACAAAGTATTGCAATCATCATCATCATCAACCATTATCAATCCACTGCAGGATAATGGTCTCTCCAAGTTCAATCCATCTTCTCTGATCTTTAACTTCTATTCTCCACATCACCACTTTCTTATTTCATCCATCCATCTCACATGTGGTCTATTTCTGGGTATTTTACAATCTCTTGGAATCCAGTTGAATATTTCAAATGTCTATTTATTATCATCTCTTCTAGTAATATGTCCAGCCCAACTCAACTTCCATCTTTTAATTTTTTCAATGAGGTCAGTAACACCTGTTTTTTACCCATATATTGTGTTTTCGATCTCTTCTTGTTCCTCCCAACATGCATCTCTCCATACTTCTTTGAGTGGTCTGAAGTCTCTGTACTGCTTTTCTATTACATATCCAAGTCTCAGATTCATAAGTAAAAACTGGTAAAACACATTTATTAAAAACCTTCCTTTTCAAACACATAGGCATATTTTCTTTTAGTATCAAGTTATTTCTACAAACAGTACCACAAACAAATTTAATTCTATGAGTAATTTCATCCATTAGGTTTCCATCTGTATTAATAATCTGACCAAGGTATTTGTAACTGTTAACTTCTTCTGACTCATTATCCATTAAACATTATTTTACTCTTTTTAACATTTATCTTTAGTCCTAGTTCCATCTGATAACTCCTGCAACATTTCCTGAAGCTCTAAAGCATTATTTGAAAAAGCAAATACATCATATGCAAAATCTAAATGACTTAAATAATCTCCATTTACTTTCACTCCTTTAGCTTCCTATTTTAATCCAAATACTTCTTGCAGCAACTGCTGTAAAAAGTTTTGGATATGGAGTCACCCTGTCTTACATCCTTCTCAATGTTGACTTTCCTAGTATCATTATGTAATCTAATTGTTACTGGTGCATTTTTATAAATATTCTTTAAAATATGACAATATCCTGGATCTATACCTTGATGATCCAATACTTTAATCACTCAAGAAATGTTTATAGAATCAAATGCCTTTTCATAATTTACAAATCCAAAACATAATGGCAACTCATATTCATTTGTCCTTTCTATAACTTTTTCTCAATATCTAGATATGATATACTCTATTAAAACCACTTTAAAATCCAGCTTGCTCTCTTGGTTGGTGGAAATCCAATGTTTTCTGTAGATGAGTTGTAATTATTTTGGTAAATTTTTTTGTATAAAACTGATAAAAAGCTGATAGGTATGTCATTTCTAATATCTTTTTTATCACCTTTTTTAAATAATATTAATACTGCATTCTTCCAATCATCTGGTACATCTTTATCATTTAGTCATTTGGTATATAACTTTGCTAAAAAAAATTCTATTTCTTCACCTGCTTCTTTTAATATATTAATTATAATTCCATCATTACCTGGAGCCTTTCCTTTCTTTATAAATTTAATTGCATATCTCACTTCTTCATTTAAAATTCTAAGCAATACGGAAGATATAGGAGGTATTTGTTCTTTATTACTATATAATTTTTGATAGAAGTCTTCTACCCATTTCATGATGTCATCTCTCTTTTTAGCAATAATTCCATCTTTTTTTCTTATTGCAGATACAAATTTCCTACCAATATCAAAATGTTGTTTTACACTCTTAAGACTTTTATTCTCTTCTACAGCTTTCCTTGCTAGTTCACAGTTATACTTTCTTATATCATTTTCAACTCTTTTCTGCACCATTTTACAAAATTCGAGATATTCAATCCTTTTTAATATAACATTTTTGTATATCTTCATATTCCTTCTTTTTTTCATAAATTCTCTAGTTTCAGTAGAAATTTTATTGGTCAATTGCTGCTTTTTTCTACCAGTTATCTTTGTTGCAGTTTTTAAAAGTGTATAAGTTATTTTCATATTAATCTCATTCAAATCTGAATCATGTTCAAAATCTACTAATACTTGAAACCGATTTGTAAGTTCTAATTTAAATTCATTAGAATGTTTCTAAAAATTAGGAATATCAACTGTAAATATTCTTTTTCTTAATAATTTTTGTTTCTCTAGTTTTGCATTAACATGTATCTTACATCTTACTAATCAATGATTACTTTCTGTGCTAAATTTATTAAAAACATTACAATCTTGAAATATGTATTTTCTGTTAGTCAAAATATAATCCAATTTTGCTGTACCTTCATTTGGATGCTTCTATGTCCATTTCCTTTTAACATTTTTCTCAAAAAAAAAAAATTCATAATACAAAGTTTTTCTTTTTCTGCAAATTCCACAAGTCTATGTCTTCTCTCATTTCTATCACCATAACCAAAATTACCTACAGCACTTTCATCTTTCATTTGTTTACCAATTCTAGCATTAATGTCCGCCATAATGATTTTAAAATATTGTTTACTCTGATCAAAAACCTTTTGTACATCTATATAAAAATCTTCTACTATTTCATCATTATGAGAATTTATTGGACATAAACCTCAATTATCTTCATTTGCTATCTGCTATAATATCCACAATGTTGTTCTTCCACTTTTTATTTATAATGAATCCTACTCCATGTGTATTTCCAATATTTGTGCCTTTGTAGTAGAGTACATGTCCAATTTTAAAATCAATTGTCTCTTCACCTTTTCTTCAAACTTCATAAAGTCCAATAATGTCCCATTTAATATAAAACAGTTCTTCTTCTAATTCTTGCAATCTTTCTTCACTTGAAAGTGATCTGCAGTTGTAAGTATCTAAATAAAAAGTTGTCATCAAATGGCAGTCTGGGTCCACAATCAGGGGATTCTTAGCACCCTCCGCCTTCAGCCACCAACCGCTGCCTTGGTTGGTGAACATTTCATTAAATGGATTTAAATATAAATGCTTTCATGGTCAGCTATAATATTGTTTCTCCTATAGGCTTAATAACAGAAAATATTTAAAATCTTCCTTTAAATCCAATAATAAATTAAGAATATTAGGCTAATATCCACTAATATATCCACAAGTCATCTTTAATATGAAATGCAATAGGATTGTATCAGAATTAATGAGTAATGTCTAGCCTAAAAATTTTCCCAAAATAATTTTGAAAATGTAATTTTTTATATCTTCATTCTGCTCCAAGTATTTTTAAACAAAAATATAATTACAATATATGCTGCATTCTGTAAACAATGAACATCTTTTAAATTTTTTTATTTATTAAATAAATAAAACCAAATATGTTATGTAACAACAAATACTGTATTATTAAATATACATTTAAAAAAAACACTTTTGGCAATGTTTTATTATCCCTTATTGTAAAATATATATTACTATGAAAGGTTAGAGATCATTACATATAATGAGATCTTTTTTAAAAAATATAAAAAATATATAATAGTTTTATGATAAGTAGGAGTAGGAAAAGAAAAAAAAGTTGTATAAAAAAAAATCTATTACGTTAATAATGGTCCAAAATATGTTTTTAATAATATATTACACTGAGAACAATAAAACATGGAAAGAAGCTTTTTTTGTATTAAATAATACATTTGTTCTTGCATAACTTTTTCCAGATATATTTATTTATTTATATATATAAAAAACATAATGGATTATATTTATTTTCATTTTAGGATAATTTTTATTTACAATAAACTTTTGAAAGTTTAACAGAATTGTATTAATTAAAAATATTATAAACTCTGTTCATCCTACCTTCCAAATGCTGTTGCTCATAATTTAATTATATTTTCTTTGTTATTGAAAATCTAATAGCTTTTTTTAAACAGTAACTATTAATAAAAATAATTAATATAATAATTTAATATCACCTTACCTCTTTAATAATGGCATTCAATTCACTATCAAATATAAGAGTTTCAGCAACTTCGGACATATCATTCACTTCTATAGGACTACATGGTCTATTAACAAAAATATTAAAATACACTTTTGAAAACCCTTCTTGACTTAAAAAAAAAAACATGTATATTCTTATAAAATTATACACATACAAAAACACTTATTCACATTGCAACAGGATGCATCTTTGTCAAGTTGATAATCTATTTTTTTTATTAAAGAAAAAAAAAATGTTTACAAATAGGCCAGGGTTAAGCACATTATATTGAACCAAAAGGTGGACCAGCTGTTCCATAAATCAAGATGTGCCAAATCTGAAACCGAAGAAAGATGAGACCGGTCACAATCCTGGTTGAGATAATGTAGAAGTGCACTTGAGAAATGGTAAGATTGATAATGTGAAAGAAGTGTGTTCACTATCTCTCATTTGACTTGCAATTATTATGGATAAGAATTTTATTTATTTCCATACAATTCAAAACTATTCTAATATTTTGATATAGATTCACATTTAATAAAATAATAAAGAAATTTCTCAGGGTTTTATAATAATAAGGGAACTCTTAATCTTATTCTATTTTAATAATAAAAATATTTGATAAATGTATGGTTTCTTATTATAAGCACTAATTAAGAGTAACTCAATCTGTGTTTTAAAACTAAGATAGCAATTTAAATATAAAATTGATTAATGATTTATCTCAGGATTATATATAATAAGAAAATAAATGCATGGACCTTAAGTGTGTTTATGCATTGTAGGATACGACAATGTAAGAAAGATTTTATGTATATTATCCTATCCAATACTTTTATATTTCAGATATATCGTGAATATGCAGTGATTTAATAACAAAAGAAATATTGAAAATTTACAATTACTTTATTATACAATAATAGTTTTAACAAGGCTGTAAACCTTAGCAATGAGCGTCTGAAAAAATCGTCACTAGGGACCTCTGTAGGTCTTTAAAACATATGCTTACGCTATGAAGAAAAGAGAGAATCCTTTCTTTACTTCGACCTACTTTTATATATAAATAGGTGAAGCAGAAGTGTTTTGATCTAAGAGTGTGAAGCTATTAAATACTTCACTAATTAAGTCCACAATTCTTATAATACATTAATACTCGCGAAATCTTACGATTTACTACGAGTTAATGAAAAGATCTTATAGTAAGAAATATATTACGATAATTTAAAGTTGTAATTATAAATTTTATTAAACGCTCACTATTATTTCAGTAATAGTTTTAACAAGGCTGTAAACCTTAGCAATGAGCGTCTGAAAAAATCGTCACTAGGGACCTCTGTAGGTCTTTAAAACACACGCTTACGCTATGAAGAAAAGAGAGAATCCTTTCTTTACTTCGACCTACTTTTATATATAAATAGGTGAAGCAGAAGTGTTTTGATCTAAGAGTGTGAAGCTATTGACGATTTTTTTAAACGCTCATTGCTAAGGTTTACAGCCTTGTTAAAACTATTACTGAAATAATAGTGAGCGTTTAATAAAATTTATAATTACAATTTTATTATACAATATAAAATCATCACAAAAACAAATAATAACAATAAAAAAAATTATATAAAATATATAATAAATATTACTATTTATTAAATCTAATTGTGAAGACACTAACATTAAATAGGAATAGGTTGTTTGTTATTTCAAAATAATCCTCAATTTAAATACTGGTGGATAATAATTATCATTATAATTATAATAAATAAATGTTTTATAATCATTTTTAATTAGTTTTTTCACTAATTAATCAATTATTAATCAACCTCAATAATACTGGAGAAATTTTCAATATTTTAAGACAAAACATCACATGATCATCATTCTTTATGCTTATACAAGAAGTTTTTCACAGAGGCAACTCTCCATATGGTAATGCCACTCAGTGCAAGTCAGAGAAATCGGTGGATGCAGGAAGGTTAGATCCTAAGAGCTAGGTGCAGTGTTCTCAGATCCAAAGCTTCTTACTGATAAAGGTCACAAGCTAGAAACTAGTCTGGGGATATTAGATGAATAGACACTAGATAGGGATTTTATGCATAAACCTTCTACATTCATTGATTACTCTGGCTTGCATTGAATGGTGCTACAGATTGGAGAGTTTTGCCATTGTATTAATAGACCTAAATGACATTTACCACTATGGGCTTATTTATTTTATCTCAAGATCTTTTATTGGATTCATTTGCAGGCTTAAATGTTAGGAAAGCTATTCCATTAACAAAATATAATTAGATCAAATTAATACATATATGAGTGATGCATAAAGTTTTCCTTACAGATTTACTCATCTATATAAAAATGATTAACTCCATTTAACTTTGAGGTTGAAACTTACAAACACATAAAACATTTAATATTTGCAAGATAGCAATTTTATATAATAGTTACTTACACTTGACCAACTTAAACCTAAGGTAAATCCCATTTAATACCATTAAATCTCAATAATAATATTAAATAAAAATATTACCTATGTCTGAGCATAGTAAAATCTGAGAAAAAAATTACATTAATAACAGCTATAATATTAAAAATAATCCATCCAGCTTATTGCACAACTAATGTCATTTTTGTAATATCATCCTTTCTAGAAACAGCATAAAAAGTAATAAACTTCACTTAGCATATTTGTTAATTCAGGATAATTTAAATTTAACACATTAATCCATTTTAAGATTGCTTATAATTTGGATGTTTATCACACTTCATATTTGTTTTGGTAATTCATAATTCAGGAGTGGTATTTAAATATTTAACTTCATAATCCATTATCTATTGAATGGAAGTTAAATATTTAGCATTGATAATCCATAATGCAATTCTTTAAGCACTGGATATAAATTTGTAGTTTTCCATATTAATCCACACACTGATTTAATTCATTTGAACAGATACTATAATTTTATCCAAAAAATTATCATTCATTACTTCTATAATTTGAGATATAAAATTAATCCATTCATTTATAGATCTTTAATTCATGATGCCAGTAATTGTGATTGTATCTCCGATAAAGCGAATAGTTTATTGCTCATAACAAAGCAATTTTCATTACTTTTTGCTATTATATGGAGACATATTTGAGTTAAAAAAAATTTTTTTTTCCTTTCATAATTAAAAAACAAGATAAATTTATGCTATTGACCATATTTTTGAAAAATAAATTTCAGCAACTTATTTGAAATAAATATAATTTTCCAAAATATATAAGCTATTTACCATTACTTTCAACTAAAGAAATCCAGTAATTTATTGTTGAAATAGTGAGACATCCACAAGTCAATTTGTCCATTTTCCCACTAATAGTTGACTATAATAAATTAGATTTCTTGAAATAAAAAATTAAATGAATTACTTAATTAATCAATTATGGTTTCTAGTTTATCTGTTATTAAACATCCTTCTCTTAGAATGATGAGAAGTCATTTGCCTAGCAAAGGCAACTGTCTATCGGTTGATACAATTGGTCATTTTGTAGATGGCAAACAAAGTAGCTATTTAAAAAGTTTGAACCTGTTTAGATACTGCCTGCAATAAGGATTTTGTAAAAAGTGCCTGGATTTTCCAAACTTCACATGTTATACTAATTATCATATGATGTCTGGATCACAGAATATTCTCCATCATGCATTGGGATTTCTTCATTTGTCTGGAAAAGGCATCATGCTTATTGTCTGATAAAATGTTAGATGCTAAGATTTTTTAATCATGGCAATAAAACTTTAAAAACAACTTTCAAAAATGAAAAAATAATAATAATTTCAGTCTTTTTTAATCACTTCACTTTTATTTCTGGGTTTTAAAATAATATTTACAAATATTTATTCAAAATAAGTAAATCATAAACTTTAAAGTTGTCAGATATTTATTTCAATTAAATTTAAATTGACTTTTTAATAATTCAATATTTAATAAATATTCTAGCAATTAAATCATTCTTTGCTAAATAAAAATCTAGCTATGTATGCTTACACATGCACACAACATATAAAATGTAAGAACTTTTTATTCTACACATAAAATATTTTAATGTTGCAATTATAATTCTATTCTAAATTTCTATTTTTGAATGATTTATTTTATGAGTGTGAACATTTCTTTGGATTTATACAATTGATAACTTTATTCCTTAATAAAAATAACAAAATATGAACGTATTTACTTTCTTTATACAAATATAGAAGTCGATCAAAAAAATATGCTTGGAAAACTATTCAAAAATTCTTTGTAAAATTATGTATTTCTCATAAATCTTAGTATGAGAGACAATTTAATCATGATAATATTTATACTCTATGCTATACAACTAATGACAGTGGTCAGTATACTTGCTTAACTATAAAAATTAAAGCCAATAAAATTTTTACAATTTTGAATTTATATTAGACAATTTACAGTTATACTGAAATGTTACAATATACAGGCAGTCTCCTAGTTATGAACTTAATTGTTTCCTGACATTGTTTGGAAATTGAAATTGTTTGAAAGTAGAGGTATGTAAAAAAAAACAGCAAAAAGGGTTTTCAAAATACAGTATTTATTTTTTATTGATTAGTATCTGGAGTTTTGTTTACAAATTTATCAAGAGTTAATTGAATTGTATTTTTTTTTCTCTTGATAAAGAATTCTGTGAAATTCTGTGTCTTTTTCTATTGCCCTTCATACATGAGATATACGCTCTCCATTGGGATCACATTCTTCTATGATATTTAAAAATTTGTCAAGATGCATGAAGGCTTCATTCATATTCTTGATTGTCAAACTCTTAACAATAAGTTCATTATCAGGTTCTTCTTCATTTTGTATTTCATTCATCTCTTGTAGTTTAATCAAGTCTTCATTTGACAGAGGTTCTGAGTGAGATTGCATTAACTCATCAATATCTTCATCAGTGACATCTAAATTTAATTCATTCATTATATTGACTATTTCAGTTGTGATATCTTCAGGAGTTTCTTCAATGTCCATAGAAGCATTCATCATTTGTGGATATATTTTTTTCCAACAACCTTTCATTGTTGACTCTCTTATTTCAGCCCATGCATCCCCAATAATATTTATTGCATTCCATATATTATAACTTTTTCAAAAATCTCTTAATGTAGGTCCACCTTCCTTGTCAATTGCCTTGATTGCTTGAGTCATTAATCTTCTCATATAATACCACTTAAAAGTAGCTATCACAGTTTGGTCCATAGGTTGTATTTCACTTGTGGTATTGGGAGGGATAAACACAACATTAACTTCTGGATATAAATTTTGCAGGGATTTTGGATGTCCAGGAGAATTGTCTAAGAGCAATAGTGTTTTAAATGGTAAATTATTCTCACTACAATATTGCCTAACAGAAGGCACAAAATGATGTGAGAACCAATCTTGAAAAAGCTGTGCAGTAGCCCAGGCTTTAGTATTTGATTTCCAAATGACTGGAAGCATTCTTTTATCTTTTCCTTTCAATGCTCTAGGATTTTCTGTCTGATAAATTAGCATTGGCTTCAATTTAAAATCACCAGCTAAATTACCTCCAAGAAGCAATGTTAATCTGTTTTTAGAAGGTTTATGCCCAGGTGCAACTGATTCTTCCTTTGCTAAATATGTATGTGCAGGCATCTTTTTCCAAAATAATCCTGTCTCATCTACATTGAAGACTAGGCATGGAAAATAAGCTCCATCTTTAATGATATTAGAGAAAGTGGAAATAAATTCACTGGCAGCTTTCTTATCTGCACTGGCACCTTCCCCAGTACATTTAATATTATGTAAAGAATATCTCATTTTAAATTTGTGAAACCAGCCATTGCTTGCTACAAATTCAACAGCAGAGTCTTCTTTTAATTCTTTCTTCCAATCTTCATGCAAACTAAGAGCCTTAGCTTGAATAATTGATAAACTCACTGGGATGCCTTTTTGATGTTGATCTTCAATCCATAAAGCCAAAGATTTCTCCATTTCATCCATTACTCTGCCATGTCTTTTTGAAACAATCTTTGAAGAAATATTTTCACAATTTTTAACATATTCCTTAATTTTGTTCTTGTTTTTCACAATTGTATATATTGTTGATCAGTTTAAATTACATGAATGTGCGATTGAAGCAAAAGATTCACCATTTTCAGAACGTCTAATTATATTCATTTTTGTCTCGACTGTTTGGGGTTTATGAGACCTTGATTTCTTTTTGGTTGTATCAACACTGCTGTTTTTTTTGTTTCTCACTCATGTTTTTAATTAATAAGAATAAAAAAAATTTGCCAGAACAGAAATATATACAGTGTATATGTAACATAATCATGCACAAACTACTTTTAAAAACAAGCACTAATCAAGACGATCCTGTTAGTTTTCTAAAATATACTTTTAATTATTTTCCAAATACCAAAGTTTATCTTTCTTTAGAAAAAATTCAAATACGAATGTATGTAAATAGCTTTTTTATCAGATACTGCAAATTTGTAGCACTAATTACTAAAAGAATTTTTAAATTATTAAAGTACTAAAATACTGTACAATTTTAAATACCCATTTCTTTCTACAGTTATATAGCACTAATTATACATGAAAGTATGTGCATAGATAAAGATTTCAAGTCCAAAAGTGATTACGTAATGAGTTCATAACTAGGGGACTGCCTGTATATACTGTGCCATTACAATTTAGTCATTAGCTAAATTTATAGTAATGTGCATGTAAGAAAATGTAAAACAAAATCATCATCACATTTTTATATAACCATAAAAGAAGCTGTAGGGCATCCAAGTTCAAACCCTACCAGATCAAAATTTTAAATGCTTTAGACAGAAAGAGAGTGGGACAGCAATTATATGCTTTACTTGTTTGTGTGTTAATAAATCTCAAAAAGAGCAGTACACACATTTAATATTTAAATTTTCTGTTAAAAAGCAAAGTTATAATGCATACGTATAAGCAGTGTATGTGTAAGTTATTTAATTGTTTTATATTTCAAATATTAAACACTTTGACTTTCTTTAAAACTAACCTATGCTTGATCAATTCTAATATCTTATTCTATGCTTCTATTTTGCTTTTCTATAATTGTAATTGGGATTTAAAAGTTACAGATTTAATTAAATAATAGGGTTATAATTACTAAGCTAGCAATTATATTATTTAATGTTAGTTTATGAATGATTTGAAATAATGAAGTATGTGTGTACATTACATACAGAAATTTACATTTATTAAATATTGAAAGAAAAGGAAGGGTTAAATCTGTCAAATTATTTTTTTTGTACAATTTTATGTTAAAAGAGGAAATCTGTTGAATCAGATATCTATTTTTGTAGCAATTTTGTTTTTGTAAATGATTGTTTGTCACTTTGGGAGCTTAAGCTGGGTGGGAACTCTAATTTTGAAATTGTCTTATCTTAAGATCTAAAGAAGGAAGCTCAAAAATTTGAAATGTTACCTAGGTGTAAGAAAAAAAAAGGATTAAGTCTATTTTTTTTTAAAACAAAAGTGTCTGGAAAAAGGATTAAACTTTTCAGTTGAAAAATAATTTAGTTGAAAATAAATTAGAGATCTAATTAAAACGAATTTGTCCAAAAATAGCAAGTGACGCTATCTCTGATTGGTTAAGTTAGCTAAAAAATTGGATATAAAAAGCTGTCTGGAAAAAATCAGTTGAATTATTATTGTGATTATGATTCAGATTATTAGACTATTAAATTGAATGTTGAAAATATAAGAAATGACTGGCTAGAAAAATTATATGTATGTCCCATCTTTGCCTGACCATCTGGGAAGCTGCACATCATATAGGAAAGAAAAGATGTTTTGTCTAAAATAATATTCTACACCTTTCAACTGACCAGAGAAATAAGATGTTTTTAATAGAAGGAAGAAAGCATTCACCTGCATTCGATGAAAGATGAATTAATCTACCGATAAATATTAATCATCAAGTCCAATTAATTGTTCCAACAACTGAGTTTAAATCCAGGAAATTTATAACGTGAAAACAACTGCTGTATTTCATTCACTAAAAGAATAATGCTTGACAGGAAGAGAAGAAAAATTGATATAATGATTTCCAAATTATCCACTAAAGCAAATAACCTCAATAGGATCCTCATCATCAAATAATTATATACTTCAAGAAAGTGATTGTTCCAAAGAACACGGAAATTGTTGCTGCCAAGTATAGACAGTATACAAGACAAGTGAACCCTTGGATCGGTAATATGACTTTTATATCTATTTTCTTTATGAAATCAGAGTATTAATAAAAATTTAGTAATAAAGTGACATATTTTATTTAAAGAACTTTTAAAGACAATTCAGATCGATGGAAACCAAGAATGTCTTAATAATAATAGCTTTGAACTACATAAATGATTTTGAATGTATCAAAATTTATTTGTTTATTAATTTTACAGTTATGAAATATTAATGTGTAAAATAATTTTTTTTATGGTATTATGATTTTAGTTTTAACTAATATATTATTATTATTTTGGGATAAAACACGCACATACATAGTAATATTTTATATGTGTATAATTGCGAGTGAATGTGAAATAATAGGTGGTGTTAAAATATTAAATTATTTTGTCTTGAGAAAGTATAGATTTCAGCGCTTAGAAGGGAGGGGGAGATAATGATTTAAAACTCTTTTCTAAGAACTTGATTTTTCTAATTTCTATTAACATTTTTTTTTAACATTCTACTTACATGTTAGATTTATAAAGTATGTGTGCTAATGAGCGGATAATATTTTTTTTTCTTGAAATACTTTTCTCATGGAGTGAAAATCATGGTCAATGTGACATCCAACTTACTACAATATACATTTGAAGGGAAAGGGGGAAGAACTTGAAATTAATCTGAGGATTGTTATATATAATCAATTATTATTATTATTCTTATTCATATCAATTTTCATGTTTATCTAGAATTTTTATGTATATGTTAGAAATGCAGTAATAAATATTAGTTTGTTTTATTAAACGAGGCGTATATATTTCATTAAGTGTAGTCTTTGTTAAGTGTGATCATTCATCATCATCAGTGGTTGAATATTAGTTATTTAAGATATAAGTAAATATGCTAAAATTAAGCAATAATTATGAATTTCTTTATAAAAATTAGTTTTATGTTTAGGCTTAGTCCTAGAGCTGTAGTTGAAACCCTTGTCATTATCGTTATTATTATTATCATCATCATCATCATCATCAACGTTTTAATTAATGAGCTGTTTAACTGTTTAAAGGCCATAAATAAATATTGATTTTATAATATTTAGTGATTTCTTAGTATTATTATAACCACATCCCATCATCTATTTCATGCAAGGATGAGTGAATTGCCATCCTAAATTAGTTATATATAATCTGAGCTAGTAAACTTATAAAAATATTGAAACACATTTGTTATGCTAAGATCTAAGAAATGATTTATGTCTAATATACTCCACTTTGGTTTAAAGATGTTTTACTTTTACCTAAATATTAGTGCGTATAGTGATATGGCTCAAAAAGCAAAATCTCCCATTTTTATTAGAAATAAAGTACCAAAAGGGGATTCAAACCCGGTACATGTGAAAGGTTATTAGATATAACTGTGTCTAGATTCAGATAATCTAGTGGCGCCCTGCTAGACCATATTCACTTAGTATTTGTTTAAACATGCACTTAACATCAAACCAAGAAATGAAAGTGGATAAGATCTACTGTCTGTATACCTGAGTTATATTTTATTGAATTACTAGTGTACTCACCTCACGTGATTTCATATACCTGAGTTATAATACTTGTTATTAATAATTTGCTTATAATTATTGATAGTGGGATATCTTGAGAAATCTAATGATAGAAATATGTTTCATTTCATCCAATGACCCGTAATATGATAGATAACTCAGTCTGATCTTTGGTTTAATAGCCACTACTCATGTTAAATAATTCTTCTCTTTTGATATAAAATCTACAATGCATTTTTCGTTTATTAAGCTAAATATTTATATTGGAAGCTTTTTGAAATAAAATAAATATTTATATTTGAATCATTTCTTGATTAAATAATGTCCTTGATCCAGTTGATCCTCTTTATTAAGTTGCCATGAATATAATATTTGAATTCCTTTAATTTTATTACAATGGATCTTTAATCTAGTTTATTTAAGTTACAATGATACTTTTGATCAGTTTATTAATGTTTGTAATACTTGAATATTTGAGATTTTAATAATGTTTGAATTCTGACATTTCATAATTACTTTAATAGACCAGATCTCATTTTGTTACACTGGATCTTTGATCGACCTTTAATTTTGTTACAATACATATATTTAATTTATGGTCATACAAATACTTTATAATAAACAAATAAGAATTAATCAAAAAACTAATATTTATTTCCTTTACTTTCCTAATACAGAGTCACATTTTATGAATTTTAGATACTTTACAATATGATGCCTTTTTTGGGGAGGGAGGGGAGATAGAGAGCTGTTTTCATGCAAACACAATAATGAATTTATTATTTTATATTACTCCACTATATTATAATAATTAAAAATAAAAATGATAGAATTAGTTTTATCATTTATAAGTCTCTAATAATTTTTTGTAGTTATTATAAAAAAATGTTTCATTTTTTGTAAAAAAAACATTTCTCCCCAATTCCTTAAAAAAATATCACAAAAAAATATTGTTGCATATATAATTAGCTGACAAATCAAACATTGTAATTAGTTAATATATTATGATATTCTAGCAAGAAATGTCATTACATTTTTTTAAATAAAAAAAATTGTCAAACAAAAACTATCCAGAAAGAAAGCAGTAACAATGAAGTAGATTCTTATTTTTAAAATATATTTTTCTTAAATCTGCTAAGTTATATTATTTTTACTAGTAGTACTAGTAATAACTAATATGCAGTTCTAATTAAAATAAGGTCCATAAAAGAAATTTAATTCCCTAAAAAGAAAATAATTTATTTTTATTATTCTAAAAAGAAAATATCTAGGAATTATCATATGTGGAATAAGTATCTCTTTAAAAACAAATTTATTGGACAGACTATACATTCAGCATATAAATGTGCAAGTGGATAATGAATCTCATTATTAACTATTTTAAGAAAGAGGAAATACTATTAAAATTTGCTTAATTTATTACAAGATTTTTTTTTTTTTAAAAAAAAAAAAAAACAACATGTCAATCATTCATGCTCAAAATAAAATATCCAAACTAAATATATATTAAAATGCCCCAAAAAACTTATATTGAAATATATTACAGAAAAATATATATAGGTATTTTCAGTGAAATTTTCAAAAAATATTTCAGTCTAAAATTGCAAGAATAAAGATATCAAAATAATTTTACTTAAATATTTTACAAATAATTGTCTACATTAAAAACTTTTAATCCAAAAGATATTTTTAAAGACAATAAAAGACTAAAGAAGGATCCTTTATTAAAAGATTAACAGGGATACTGCAGAGCAATTAGTTATTTTTTTTACACAATATGACAATCAAATACTGTGATTGGAGTTTATACTTAAGTTCATTTACATATATTTCTTAGTGCAATTACTTATTTAATTATATATAGGTAATTGTAGAGTTAATTATACAATAAATAAATAAAAATAAAAAACATGTTCAAGGATAATTTTTTTATTGAAGCAAATGTTTCAGTTTGATTTAACTTCATTTAAAATTTAACATATGCAGCAAGACTGAAGGAATTTTAAAAATGAAGTAAATAAACAATTCATTTGATAATAGTTCTTGCAATATCAACAAAAGTCATATAGTCAATGGATAACTTTTTAAAATTAAGAATAAATTTTTATAAAAAAAAAAAAAAATCAGTATAAAATCCTATGAATGAGAAATTACATCTATAATTTACACAGTTATTCTAGGAACAATTTGTATAAAAAAAAATTAAAAGCACTTAAAATTATAATACATATATTCGTCACCCCCCCCCCCAATCACTGTGATCTCCATACCTGAAATTTCAATTATCAGAGATTTAAAAAATAATCATCTACATTTTATTTTTTTTAATTTGCAGTGCATATATATTATGGATACATATCCAAATATATGTTATACACATTTTAAACAATTACTTATCAATATGTAAATCTATAAATATATACAATGAAAGTTTATATAGCAAAAATATATGCAAATATATACGAAAACCTAATATGGCAAATATCTTTCATGTAAGGCTTAAGTTACAAATTTAATCTGCTTTACTGTTTATATGTGCCTTTAGTAATGAAAATATACTATACTGAATATTGTTTTAATTATTCTGTTGCATATGTATACTTTTGACCATAAGCCTAAAAGTCTAAATTACAAACCTGATAACATTGTCATAAGAAAAAAAGGTTCTAGTAAACTATTAACTGTGCAGCCTTTGGTGGCACTGTTTCTGTATAAAAACGCAGAATTATACCACTTTCGTGGCCGCAACCTACAGCTAATATATGAGTGACCATTAATATACGAGTAGATCGTATGTAGTGGTTATAATACGCGGCCAATTCTTCCGCGTATCAATAACACTACGTCTACTAACAATACTATGATCGTATAGTTTGCCGTTGATTTCATTGCGGGTTGAATTCTTATGCACATTGACAGAATTTGTATTGTCGCTAGAATTTAAGATGAGAGTGTGAGCATTGTCATCTTTTTCAAGTGTTTATTTGTTGATGTTTATGATTTTCTGTATTCTCCAACTGAAAGATTTTTGCGTACTAGTAATTTTCAGCGTATTATTGATATTTGTCAAAATTATTTTTTTTTGGCTAATTTTGGCTTTTTTGGGTGTCAAAAAAGACAAAATACAATTTCTCAAGCTCTCTGGCAGACGATTGGAGTTGTTTGCGGAAAAATACTGTTTCTGTCGTGACTCGGACGAGAGTTGAAAAAGAAGAACAAAATGTCTACCACGTTATTATATTTGTGGGACGTACCAAACAGAGAAAGTGAGGCAGTTGTGTTTTTGCAAGCCCAAAACATCTTGCCATTCGTTACAGTTGATTTAGTTCAGTCATATGTGGTTAATAAATTTATTTTCTGGAAAGAATTTGTTTTGTTTGCGATTATTTTTATCTGTAAATCATGTAATTAACACCCAAAATGACTGTTAAAAAGGAGCAGCGTAGTTTGTTGGACATCTCTTGATTGATTGATTTTTTTTTAAAAAAAAAAACTTCTTCTTTTGACATACCTATACATTCCGTTTAGAAGCAAAAAGAGGTTTTTTTGTTGTTGTTGTTTTAAATCAACAAACTGCACGTTAAGTAGATTTTAAAAATGAACCCGAGCTAATTTTTGTTGTTAAAAAAGAATCAAAATACCAGACGTTTTATTTGTTATGAAAACAAAAAATCTTTAACAAGCTTCTATGACTCTTAAAAAAGATAAATAAATAAATCCTACAGAATGTAACAAAACCGGTTAACATACATATTTTTTGTGTTAAAAAAACAATACCGCGATTGACTTTTTGTTTTTGACATTTTATTTATTATTAAAAAAAGCAAAAAAATCAAAACTCGCCGCCAAAAAAAAACAACAACCCATATTTATAAATCTAAGAGAAAAAAGGAAGTCCCGTTTTATTTATTATTATTAAAACAAAAAAATCAAAAGCCCGTTTTATTTATTTTTCAAAAAAACAAAAAAATCAAAACACGCCGACCAAAAAAACCCCCCCTGTATTTATAAATGTAAGATAAAATACCAAACAATTCTTTTCGTTTATAAGCAAATACGGACATCTGAGGCGAAGTTTGTCGGACAGGTTTGAATTTTTTGTTGCTAAATCAATCAACAGCAAAACCCCTCATTTTTAACATAATTCAAAAAGAAAGTGTCGATTCTAATTTTAAATAAAAACAACAACAAAAAAAAAAAGAAAGTCGTATGTAAAGCAAATTGTGTATATTTGAGATATTCCAAAAAAAAAGTTAAAACTGTCCCTTATTACTTTGAAATGTATCGAATCCAAAACAAAAAAATAAAAGATGTCTGTAAAAAAGAAACAGTAGATTTAGAATGGAAATCCCCCCCCCCCCAAATAAAGGCGTATGTCAAAAATTATGTACTTTTGAGATCAAAAAAAAAAAAAGGTCAAAGTCTCCTTTATAGTTTTAAATTTCTCAAATGAAAACCAAAAAAATAATTATGTCCAAAACAAACAACAACAATATAATTTAAATATTAAAAAAAAATTACAGCCATATGTCAAAATACGATCTATTAGATTAAAAAAAATCTAGCGGCCAGGTAATGTTATAACGCTCTGTTTTTAACTAGAAACAGCGCCACCAAAGACTGCACAGTTAATAGTTTACTAGAACTGAAAAAAACCCAAATGAAAAAGCTGGAAAGCTGACAATAAACTGAACAAAAATGCTATGACAAATAGTGCAAGATATTTCAAGCTCTTTCTGAAAAGCTGAATTACAAATGTGATTACAGTTATGAAAAAAAATCCCAAATGATAAAGCAAAAGTAGTAAATTTTTATTAACATAAATTTTTAGGTTGTAGTGAAAATTAAGAGATGAAAAAACAAGATTAAAATATAGAATCAAAAAAAAAAAAGAAAAATTCAAATAAAAAATTGTAAAACTGAAAATATGACATGAATAATAAAATAGTAATTAAAAATAGGTATTTTAAAAGCAATAGATACATAAGTGTTGAATGAATGAATAAATATATTTATTTAATATTATTTATTTTAAAATATTTTATAAGATAGTTTTAAAATTTATATTGAGACTTGACTAGATTTAAACAATGGTAAATAAATTTATTAAATATTATTTGTAATATTTGTTTTATTAAAGATATAATATAAATCTTAATTATATATTTTTGTTTTATCCTGGTGTTTGTAATTTTTAATTGTTTTTACTTGCAACCAGAAAGTGTTTTTAATTAATTTAGTAGTCTAGGCAAGATTTAAAAAATTGATTTATTGTAAAACTGAATATTAATTAACTTGACAACCTTCCCTGATTACAAAAGCTCAGGATTCAAACTAATAAGAGCATAGGTTGTAGTTTAAAAGGATAATAGTCTCATAAAATAATCACATGATTAGTAGTATAAATAGATGAGATTATCAACTATTCAAGGTCCTCAATCCATTTTAATTTTATTTTTGTTTATAGTAGTTGAATTTTAAAAAACCCCAATTAAATTTTACAAGCGTAATTTTCTTTAAATTTTATTATTTTTAAGTTAAGTATGTTATGCTGAATTAAAACTATCTAGGCACACTTACCTGAACTGAAACACCAAAGGAACTAAAGTCTTTATACCTGCCAGCTTTACTGGTAATATTATTTCATTTACAATGTATAGAATATTATCTCTTAAATTTTCTGCATTGAAGAACTTCAAAAGTTGTTATCGCCATTATACGGACTCAAAAACTCTTGTCACTTTTAAAATCGATTTGAATGTCTGCATTATAATTAAAGTGGCCACAAAATATTTAAATTTCTTATTGGCAACAATGTCACAGAAAGTATTGAGACTTTCTTAACAATTTCTTGAAAATATTTGTTTATATCAAATATTGTCCAGAATTTATTTACCCTAAAGTAAAAGACTTTAATTCATTGGATAAGAATTATATTTTTGATATGATGAATGTATCTTATCAGATGTTTAAAATAATTTAAGTCTACAAAAGAAAGAATTAAATTAATAATAACTGTATACTCCAATAAAAAATGAATTTGTGCTTATTTAAATAAAAAACATTAACTTATTAAAGCACAAATAAAAAAATTCACTTATTATGACCATTTCTCTTTGCTTCTCTTCTTTAGAAGAAATCATTTTTCTCCAGGTGGATGAATAAAAAGAAAATTAATTTGCAACAAACTATTTACTAAGTATCATATGAAATTTAAAAGTTTTCACTTAATAAAAATAAAATCTACCTAAAAAAAATTGGCATATTTTAATGAACTTAGATAACTTTTCTACATTTTAATTATTTTATAATGCCTGCAAAAATATTTTAAAACCTGCAAGTTATTTCTTCCCTCCAAATATTGCTATGGAGACCACTGTGGCCATTATTGAATTAAATATTTTTCTTCTGCAAATATTTGATAATGTTGGATAAATATTATTTATCAGAAGTGCTTTACTGTAAAATATTCAAATTATTATTTACAAATTAAAAATAATTTGTACAATGGATTAAGTTGGAAACCTGAATTCAAATACTTATAAACTATTTATTTCAACTTAATAAACATATATAATAATTTATATTCATGGGTACTTGTCTGAATGATTATAAATTTACCCTCTATTTGCTAGCAGGATTATTTGAAATTTTACTAATATCCAAAAGAAACACATTGTACATTTCATAGTTATGTTATAGATTTTGATATCACAGTTATATTATATTATGGATATACTTGCTGTCCACATGATGTTATTGCTAACATTCATCTTCATGTTCCAGTTTAATGGAGAATGATTCAAGAAAAAGCAGAACTGTTTTTAATTTATTTATTTAATGGTAAAAAGGATGAATTTATTTGTATTATGATTTTGCATACCGTTTTATCTGAATATTATTTTCATATGTATATGCTGTATTTTGAAATATTACAAGTTAAGTTCTCAGGATAGTACTTTATCATATTTGCATATTTTAAAATAGTGTTTCCCTTTTTACATAAGAATTATTTATTTATGAAGATATATTGTTATGCTGTAAGCTGAATAAGTAGATATTTCTGTTATTCATTTTATGATTATTTATTGCCTAATGTTAATAGCCATATTTGACATTATTATTTATCGTATTTCACATTTGTTATCTCTAGTATTTTTGTTATAATGGCTTTATTCTCTCTATAGTGCTTATATATACCAGTATATTTAAAGATGGTAGTGTTAGTCTCTCATTATTTTGCTAACTTATTTTTAAATTATAAATTAGTCTCTCTATTATTTATTATTGTCTTGCTAGCATTTGTATTCTCATAGCATATATTCTTCATGATAGTACCTTGGGCTTTAAAATCGAAACCCGACACTGTTTGCGCTAAAATTTAATAGCTATGTACCAGACACTCGATCCATCTTTGATCACAGAGGATGCCACCAGATCTGGAAAATTTATTTACCATGATCAAAAGTGGATGAGGATGATGGTTTGCACCGATTAGCTTCAGGGAGAAACAAGAAATGTTAAATATTGTTCAGACAATTGAGAAATAAAAGCACTAAGACAAACATCAGCCAAATTAAGTTTAACAATTTTAAAGTTTTATTTATAAAGTAAAGATTGGCACACAATAAATATGATTATATCAGGCATGTACTAGAAAGAATAAAAAGTCAACACTCTGGCAGACAGACTAACTTTCTAAAAGTTAATTAGAAAAGGAAGGAAAGATTTTCCTTTAGCAGACAATTCACCCACAGCAATTCTGGTTTCCTTATTCAAAAATTCAAAAAGAAAAAGTAATGGAAAGTTTCTTGCATGAATCAACAAACCAATGCGGACGAGCGTTCACTAGCTTATTGGCTAATGACGTCATACTGTCATAGGATTGTTGCATGGAAAAATCATGTTTAAGATTGCCAAGGTTGATTACAATGCAAGAACAAAAAAAAATAAATGAAATGCGTCGGAGTATAAATTATAAAATGGGAGAAAACTTACGTCTCCAATTTAATGAAATAGTAAAATTAGAAAATACTCCAACGTAAATGATTTAAAATTAATAAAATATTAAATCTCAGATTTAAGGAAAACAAACATAAAATATGGGTGAATAACCAACCAAACCATTGGCCAAACTAAGCTGAGTATAATAATTAAAGGTCTCAATAAGAGACAAGTAAGTTATTTGAAAACCAGTTATGTCGGCCCCAACATTTCAAGAAAGTGTAATAATTAGAATTACAAAATAAATTTATAAACAGAATTCCCAGTACATGCTCTGACAAATAAATTTAAAGCAACTTGTAAAGGATAAAATAAATCTAGTAAACAAAATATTAAAGTTTGATCTAGATTTTTATAAATTAAATTATCAGAGAGTGTATATGAGTTGAAAATACGAAACATTAAATGCCTTAGCAAAAAGAAACATTATATCACCTAGAATTTAAATGGGAATTAAAAGTATCTTCCAGCCTGCGGTTCACCTAAACCAATTCCATTCATTTTATAGAGATTTAGAAAAATGGATGCGTGTGGAGAACCAATGGGACAGCGCAGACGAACTTTTCTTAGTCCGGAAAAAAATGTCGGAACTAAGAATGTCATAGTTCTGCAAAACACTCATGGTCAGGTACATTTAAACCAGCCAAGGTTAGTCTCACACCAGAAAAGGGGAGATTATGGACTACATAATCTGAACTATAGAAAATGAAATCTCTCTAAAAAAAACCAGAACAACAAACCCGATAAACCACCAGCCAAAAGATTTACAGTTTACAAAAACTGCAAATACAGTGATTTGAATTAATTATTGAAGGATAAAATAGAGACAGGTGATTAAACTAAAATTTATGCAAGGCTGCTAAAGCATTTAGCAAGAGTTAGTAAAATAAAGTAAGACATAATCTCACAATATACTCTCCAATGCATGAAATGGAAAACAAACTTGGAATCTTAAAACTAAGATTCCAAGACACACTATAAATACAATGATAAGCAAACAGAATATATGCTCTAAATATTTTAAATTTAATAAACAAATGATATAATAAATGTGTTATTTTAAGATTAAGCTGAGACTTAAAATTTTACCCTGGAAAGAATAAAGGAAACATGTTACCTTGAGGTATAAATTTACAATTAGCTGATGTCTTACAGTACGATATATATAGTTTCATTCCATGGGAACTCCGGTGAAGACTTTAGGTTTTCATTTCTATGTGAAGGTAGGAGGCAATGTTAGGGAACAGTTCAGATTTGAGTTCTTATGGCATGATTTTGCAGGACAATTTGGCTCGGGATCCGTCTTTAAGTTGGCCTAGCTCGACATAGTGAAAATACTATTGAAGCAGTTCTTCCTTGCATATAATTTTGGCATTGAAGAAATTACAACAGCACAGCAATTCAAACAAGTCTCTAAATTGGTGTATTAAAAGTTGCAGAAACATTAACAAGCAGGGTCAGCAATAATAGCTGGAAAATAATCAGCCTGCAATCCCAGGTCTATTTATAAAAGCTCTTATCTTTCTGAAAACAATTTTCTTTTTTTTTAAAGAAATTAGTGGTTTTTCAACAGGGCAACTTAATCTCAGTCTTAATCCTAATTAAAGATTCTCCCCAGGGTTAATCTTATTTATAATTAAGTCAAAAATATTTAAAAACAAGTCTCAGCTTAGTTAAGATACATTATAAATTAATTATAAACAAACAAGAATGCAATTGAAAGTTTTCCAGCCTTTAATTAATTTGATAAAAAAAAAAAAAAAGTAAAAACAAGCGGTAAAAGAAAACTATTTTAGAAATCAATTTTATAATAAAACAAATAAAATGACTTTTTTTTTTTTTAAACATAAACAAGTATGTGTGTTAATACACATACTCATATAATTTTGTTAGTAGTAGCACACAAACAAAATATAATTGTATATATATAATTGAAATACTTTGCCTAAATGAGATCCAAAGAATGGATTAATAATTTTAAAAAAAGTACAAACAAAATCATGATGTACAATGTTGATTTTTTGTTGCTGTTATTTAAAAAAGTTACAAAGTTGAATTTTTTTACATTTTAAATATTAAAATTATATTTAAAGCATGGAGGATTAAAGTGAAAAAAAATCCCCTTGAGAATTAAACAACATCAATGTTTTTATTTAAAGAGAATTTTAGAAAGCAACAAGAAATTTGAATTATAGTCCAATATATATATATATATTTAAAAATGATTAATATTGAATACTAATCATAAAAATTATCTTAAATTCCAAGAATAAATTTTAATTACCCAAATCCCAATAACAAATATTGATGTAGTCATATTCATCTCATCACAGACCATGTTAGTCAAAGTACATAAGTAAATAAAAGATAAAACAGCTTTTAAATGGTGTTAGATACCTATTTAATACCGCTCTACTAGAGAAACATTAAAAAAAAAAAAACAGTACTCGTAGACTAGTCAAATAACAAATGGTGATATGGTGTTTTTTTCTTATATTTAGGTAAATAGTATAATATTTAAATATATCACAATAGAATAAAAATCTCTCAATCTCCCACTCCATTGAAAAACAATGAAGGTAAAAGAATTGCCAAAGTTATCAATTACTGGGTAAAGAGAGTTTAAATATTTTTCATCTTTGTTTTACATTCTATCTAAAAAGAATTAGATAACTATTTGTTGGTAATATTATATGACTAGCTGAATTTAAAAAAAAAAATTAATTATATGAGAAATAAATCTCATATATAAAGACATAAAAGCAGACTTGAGAATTTTATTTATATAAGTTTTAATATAGTATAGCTTATAATGCATTTATTCCCATGTATTTTGCAATCCACAAGAACAACATTTCAAGTAGCTAATGAATCTTTTACATTGCAAACTTGTCTACTGAATCATGTATGTATAATATTTTTATCTTTTTAATAGTTTTGTTTCATTTTTATAAAAATGGAAGCAATAATGGTAAATAAAATAGTTATTTGATTTGTCATAAATATCACAAAATGACTGTTGTTAAATTTTATAGCCTTTTAATCCTACTTGGTTTATTTTTATTATCAAAAAACTGATATTCACGTCATAATTCCATCTTACAAAATTCAAAATTACAAATAGGATATAATTTCTTTTTTCTTGGTTTAATATATTTTGACAGATATTGCAAGTTGGACAGGTTTTATTGCTAAAATTAGAAAAATTAATATATTATGCATTTTTATGCTTTTTAAAAAATGATTTTATTATCTATAAGACACTTATCCAATATGAAAGCAAGTTATTACAAACTGTCATGTTAGTATAATATAATGGGAATAGAATTCACCATTTCAGTAATTATCTATATTCTTAAAATAATAAAAATAATAATGTGAAGTTAATCACAATGATTGGGTATGAATTACAATGAAAGAAATTAAATAATATATACCATAACCTTGCGTTTGGGCTTGATGTTTGTCAAGCCTTATTTATGTGGTCAAATGTGTAAAATTTTAATTGACAATAATTAAAATATATTAAATCAGTGTATTATATCAATGGTATGTTAGTAGTTGTCAAATTTTATTTTAAAATTAAGTAAATATTATCAATAAATCTGAGAGTGATAAAGACTCGAACAATTCAAGAGATATGCTAAGTCCTCTGCCAAGGATGTGTATGAAATTTTCATACGCAGTTTGCCAGATGGATTAATTTTTAACAATATTAACGTAATAATTTATTAGTGTTATTACTAATTTATAAGTATAGAAATATTTGATATTGCATTATAATTAGACACTAATCAAAAAATTTAAAATTATAACTATTCTAAATTAATCTTTGTAATTAATTCTTAAGCATATTTTTATTGTAATTTAAAATAATTTTGAACAGCTTAGTTAGTTATCACTAATGAATACAAATGGAGACATATTAATTGTATGCATTTGTATTTCACAATATGTTTATAATCGGCAGAAAGAAAATAGGCATGCTCTAATAGAATGTACTATATGTGATGAGGTTTATCATTTGAAATGTTTGAATAAGACTAGGAAGGATGTAACAGGTTTATGATTATGTGGTCAGTGTGTAAATGTGACAAAAGATGTGAGAAAGTGGTTTTTCAGTGTAGATAATCTAAAAAGAAAGACAGGGGAAAGGGAGCAAAATGTACTTAAGGAAAATAGGATAGAGTATGGTTTTAGTGGAGTATCAAGAAATATGGGCGGAGAAAGTAGTACAATGGAAATGATTAGCCAAAGAATAAGTAGGCTAGAGGAAGAAGTGACGGATGTAGAAGCAAAATTAAAATCATTAGAGATAAAATGTAGAAGATAAAGGAATTATTGAGTAGGAATGATAAGAAAGAAGTAGATAAGGAGAATCAGAAGGTGGTAGAAAATTTTATGGATGGAGTAGAGAAAGTAGACTATGAGATAGTATTGATAGGAGATTCATTAATTACAAAATGTGGGGATATAATTACAAGAGAAAATAGAAGCAGGTATGTAAGAGTATGTTTGCCTGGAGATAGGATTAGGGATGTAGCAGATAAAATAAAAAAGCAAGGTAGTAGAGATGTGTATGTTATGGTAAGTACTAATAATTTGTCAGAATCATCAGAGAGAGTAATGGATGATATGTAAATTTGATTAGGAACTTGAGTAAAATTAAAGGAAGAGTAGTAGTAGTTGGATTATTACCAAGATGTGTGAGAGAAATAATGTTATGTTTGTGGATGTGTGGATTGTTTTATTGGAAAGAGGGAATTATATAGTAAAGATGGATTGCATTTAGGAAAACAAGAAAATGAAGTTTTAGGAGTCTGATTGATAAAGAATATATTTCAGGAAACTTATAAAGGGAGTGAGATTTTAAATTGCAGTATTATCAAAAAGAAGAATGGATGAAATGTAAGAAATAAGCAAAAGAAATTTGATTTAGATATAACTATAGATATAGAGAAGGAATGGGTCTGTAAAATTAATGGTAAGAAAGTTATTTATAAATGTAATGAAGAAGAAAGAATTGAAAGAATTTATAAAAGAGTAGTTAGGAAAAAAGAAATTGTTAAAATTGGGTATTTGAATATGCAAGGTGGTAAGAGACCAGAAAAGTGGATGGAATTAAATAAAGCAATTGAAAATGAAGAGCTTGAGGTATTAGCAGTAGTGGAAACACATCTAAGAGAAGAAAAACCTATTCTGGAACATTTAGTATGGTACAGTATACATAGAAAAGAAAAAGAAAAAAGGGGTGGTGGTATAGGTGTTATATAAAAAAAAAATAATATTGTTAAATATCAAGAACATTTGTGGTTTGAAATAAGGTTGGGTAGACAAGAATGGATAGTGGCTATATGGCTATAGTTTATATAACCACTGGAGATAGTCAAATTAGAATGGAGTGGAACAGTAGCATATATAAATGTCTAGTTAAGGATATACAAAGTTTTAAAGAAGAGGGGAAGAGAATAATGATTATAGGGATATAAATGGAAATATTGAAGAAATTAATGACGTCGATAATAAAAATGGACAGCTTTTAAAAAACTTTTGTCAGAGAGTGAATTTGAATATTGGAAATTTATCAAATATTTATAATGGGATAATACACATCATCTAGAAATAATATATTTCACACAATAGATTATGTCTTAGTAGAGAAAGAGGGAATGAATAAAGTAAGAAAAATTAAGGTGTTTGATAATGAAGAGAAAGTATGTATGAGTGATAATACCTTTATTGTAATTGAAGTGGTTAGCAATGTAATGGAGAATAGAAATAAAAGCAGAAATAATAGTGAAAGATGTGGATGGAGAATGAATGTTAAGAATAAGTTGGAAGAGTATAAAATACAAGTTGAAAAAATCATGGAAGAGTTGGTTGGGGATGAGTATAAGGACTGGAGTAATGAAATAGAAAAAGGGGCAAATAAGTGTTTTAGGTGAGAATATTCAGAAGAATAGGTGTAATAAAAAAATAAGAATTAGTAAAAGTGTAAAAAAGAGGAAAGATGCATGCAGAGAATATGTGTGCTATTAAACAAGGAAAGTGAAAAAGATATTAATGCTAAATAGGAAAAGGTACTTAGAAAAGAAGAAGTTGGCTAAAATAGATAATTATAGAGAGAGAATGAAATTGAATAGTAAATTGTTGGAGGATATTAATAAAAGTGTGATAGGAGTAAAAACATTTGGAATTACATTAAAAGGAGAAATGTAGGAGGGAGAGAGATAGTGGTACTAGATGATGAGGGAATAGTATAGCTCTAGAGAAGATTTAGAGAATCTTAGATATGTAATGAATATAGAAAAGATGTTAGATGTGAAGGATAGAGTGATAGAAAACATGAAAGCATATAGTAATGGGAATATTAGGTTTACAAAAAAATGAACTGAATGAGGTAGAGAAGAAATTGAAAAGTGGAAAGGTAAGAGGTTTAGATGGATGAGCAGCAGAGATGCTAATGAATTTGGGATATAGAGCAAAAGTAAAATTATTATCCTGTTTTAATAAGATGCCATAGAATAGAATTTTTCTGAGTAGTTGGAATAATATAAGAGTAGGATTATTATTTAAAGGAGAGGGTAAGGATCATAGAAGGTTAAATAATTATAGACCGATAGTGGTAACATGGTTTATATATAAAGTTTTCTCATATATTGTGGCTGGAAGAGTTGCAAAATGGATGGAAGGGAATAATGTAATGGGGGGAATGCAAGGAGGTTTTAGATCAGATAGGTGTATAGGAGATAGTTTCTTTGTAGTTACACAACTTATGGATAAGAGTAGGAATTCAGGTAGAGTTATATGAGTTTTATATATAGAGAGAAGGCATATGATAGAGTAAATAGAAATAGATTATGGGTAAGTTTAGAAAATTTGGGAATGGATGAAGCATTAGTGGATATTATTAAGAAATTATATGAAAATAATTACTATATATATCAATTAGGGAATATAAAATCAGTTAAAGTTAAAAATAGGGTGGGACTAAGGCAAAGATGCCTAAGTCACCTATTTTGTTTTTGTTGTATTTGAGTGAAATGGAAAGAGAAATAGAAAGATTAGGAAGAGGGATAGAGATACTGTTAATAGATGGTAAGGGAGTATATATTTTGTCAGGTCTTTTTTTTGCAGATATATTTTTGTGTGCAGAAAGAAGATAAGGAAGTTATGTTGGGGACATGTGCAAGGGAGATGGGATTAAATTTAGTGAAGAAAATCAAATATAATGATGGTTAACACTGGGGAAAGAGAAGATGTAGAATTTTTATTGGGAGATAAAAAGATAAGTGTGGTGAATAGATATAGTTATTTGAGAATTATCTTATAATCAGAAAAATTGTTTGGATGAATAGGAGAACAAATTGATAAATGAAGCAAAGAAAAAAAAGGGATTGATAAAGAAATTAACAGTGTTTTCATATAATAAATATGATGTAGCTAGAATTATATGGGAGTTGCAGTAGCAGGGTTAACATATGGTAATGATGAGTTATGTGTTAGTAAAGGGTATTATATTACTTAGAAAAAGTACAAAGGGAAGTAGAAAAACATGCATTGGATGTAGATGTATGGACAGCAAGGGAGGCAATTCAAGGAGAAATGGGATGGTCAAATTTTTATATGAGAGATGCAAAAATTAAAATGAAAATGTTTGGTAGATTGTAGTTTATAGATAATAAAAAAATAGCCAAAATAAAATTTAATTGGGTTACGAGTAAAGGACAGACAACAAGATGGGTGAGAAAGATAATGCAGTATGCAAAAGATTTGGATAAAGAATTTATATCAGTATATTTGTACTAAAGATGAGATTATTGTGTTAGGAGGATTGTTTGAGTGTTATAGTGATAAGAAATGGGATAAAATAATAGATTTATTAATAAAGAATAGGGAGTTAAAGAGATGAAGAAGCAGTATGGAGAGTAAAAAGAGTTTAAATATATATAGAAGTAAACAGAATATTAGGTGCGAGTTAATATATGATAATAGTAAGGAAAGTAGTTTATTGTTTAAGGCTCAAATGGGATCTTTAGCATTACGAGAATATACATGTAAAATGGAAAAATATACTGATTTCGCATGTAAATTGTGTAAGGAAGAAATAGAAAATATTAGGCATCTGTTAATTGAATGTAAATGCTTGAAAACAGAAAGGGTAAAAATAATGAAGTTATGGAAGAATAAATATGAAAAAAGTGATTATACAGAAAGTGGATTATTGGTTTTTATGCTGTGTTTGGGAAAAGGGGGATTTAGATATAAAGGCCATAGAGTTGACAAAGATTATGTTGTGGAAATGGGATGGAGCAGAATATGGGAAAACTTAGAGTGGGGAATGGAAAATAAAGTGGCTAACAGGTTTCTCTGGGTATAATTGCAGAGAGATTCCTGACTCTGTTTAAGGAGAAGTCACAGTACATTACATCACATTATCAAGTTTTAATTGGTCTATTTTTTATTTTTACAACAATTCCATTTGATAAAGATATAAAATAACCTAACAGAGTTTATAGGGGGGGGGGGATCATTAAAAAAAACAAGAGAAGAGATAACAACATCTGAGCTATAACAAAATTTAAGACCAACAAGCTGAAAATAAATAACACTGGATTTGAATTTGAACTGAATTTAAGTAATAATCAATTATATTTTGATCTATAAAATAATAAAGTAGAGAATTTCACTCCCTTGCATACATCTGACATACTGATATATCAACTGACAATTGCCAGAATATCACATTGGAAAAGAATGAGAACTATTTTTAAACAAAATACTTCGTTCAAAGAGACTTCAGATTTAAAACCGGACAAGAGATCGTAAGCACAAAATTTTATTCTATATATTACTACAATTTTAATTATTATAGACATTATGTACATTTAAAGATTAATAATGATTTGATAGAATGGCAAGAAAAAAAAATTCTGTGCGTTCGTTTGTAAAATAGATATATACTTTTTTTCTGCCTTTATACCAAATGTAAATGGGAACCAAATTAAAAGTAATTAAAACAAAACTTTCTGAATTTAAATTTAAAAAAATGAAATCTACTTTAAGGAATATTAAAATTTACATATATTGTAACGCATGAATTTAATTTTAAAAAATAAATAGCAACTTCTTAATTACTATTGTCGAATGCTGGAGTTAACACTAGTTTAAAATATTGATAACAAAATTTTTAAATACTTTAAAATGCAGGAATTGTTCTTAATTATTCCAATATATTACCGTGGATGGAAACATTAATAACAATTCTTTTGAAAAAATTTTTCTTTTGCTGTTTAAGTTGGAAATATTATTTAAGCTACATCTTTGTTTTAAAAAAAAAACCAGATCCAAAATTCGGAAGAAAAATATTTATGAGTTACTGTAGCTGTTTTATTTGCCAGGAACTCTTAAATATTTTATTTAGTTTATCATGATAAAATATGAAGAATATGGATGTGTTGCCTCATAAAAGTTTTCCGGCCAACAATATTGATTTCCCTCATCAGTCAGCTTATAGCGAAGAAATTCAAATTACAGAATATGGGAATAAAATGAAGTATAATAATAATGATTTTTTTACATTGTTCATGTTTATTAATATTTTATATTAGCTTTGAATATGCTATTAAGGTATATATTATTTTTTCTTCTATTTATGTTATAAATATGCAGTGATTCTGAAAACAGACTAAGGTAAAATTACATATATATATGTGTAATGGTTAGCTTTAAGTTAATATTAAATTAGGCTTGTCTAGATAGATACACATCTCTTACATTTATGGCAATTGTCTATTGACATTCTATCTATGGATAAACAGATAGTGATTTGTCAGAAGCATAATCATATTTACTTATGATGACAATTATTTTTATATGGAGTTTACCACATAACAAGGTATACATACATTTTATATCTTTATTATATTTTGCCTGTAATTTAGTATATCCACTTTAGTTTATAGAATTTATGCTATTTTTCATTGACTGTGTGTTTCTTATTATTGCAAATTTTATTATGCTTTTAAAAATATTTTATAGTTGTCTGAGTTACAGTATCTTTGTTGGTTTCATACACTATTTAACATATGCATTGTTTGATGTGGGATATTAATCTTTTTAGCTTTTAATGAGAGAATTATTTTATCTTGCCATTATTTTGATGAGGATTTGTGCTAATTTCTATTAGATAAGTGTGAGAAACAATTTTATTGAATAGTATCACTGATATTATGAATTAGTAGATGGAGTATACTCTCCCATTGCTTATTCCATAAGGATTATATTGTTAAGGCTTATAATTATTTTACGCTTAGCTGGTATAGTTTAATCCCTAGAGAGGATTATTTTCATGGTATGCATTCCATTTCCCTGTGTTGCGATGATATCCACACATTTTGTACCTAGGAAAAAGTATTGAAATCTGCCATATTGTTATACAATATAATGTTGTTCTGAAGAGTCTCTCTTCATTGTCTGATCTTTCACGATGATGTCTAGTTATTTTCCACTGTGTATGGTGAAGTTCTTGGTGTTTTAAAATTGTATGGCAATGATAAGGTAGAGTTAGCTTCAGGAACACTTGTTTAACTATAGTGTTTAGCTAAATGAACATGTATGTATAGTGCTGTGGTACCTTCTCAATAGTTTACAAGCAAACCAACAAAATTTATTAGTAATTTTAAAACTTAGCTTGTGTATGGCATAATAAGATACACATATACAATGTCATTTCATTTCCATCAAGCAATAGTTCACTGACGGATTGGTAAGACCTTTCAATAGTTAAGATTATTCTGTGGAGATGGGCAAAGTTTAGTACCTTGTATATATTTGACTTCTGAGGTGCTCCTATATTCATATAATTGATTGCTGAATGCTAAATAATAATTGTCATTTGCGCTTCATATGATAATTGACATTATCATATTACTTATTAGTAAAGTTTAATTATACTTTAATGCTCTCAATGGCATATTACAAATGGGTATTATGAATAACAGTTACTAGACATATCAGTGCATCAAAACTGTTAATAAATCTAAAGGGAATATACTTATAACCAAATGAATATACCTTGTTTTATATTGTTTCTGAAATATATTTATTTTCAATTATTTTAGAAAATTGTAAATAGTATAAATAAATCTCATTTTGAAAATATATTTGGTTGTCTGTGGCCTTATTGCTAATCATCAATATTATTATTGCTATCAACACATTATCTTATTGTCTTAAAGTCATCATCAATCAATACAGTATATTTTATTATGCATTAACATATCACAATGATTTTGATAAGCTCTTACATTTAAAGTACATTTAGAATTTATGGTTTATTGATCTGAACACTGTTGATCTTAAGCCCATGTCTTATTTTAAATAATATTTTAACGATCTATGCTTTTGGAATAACCTGTTTATTTGAATCAAAAGATACATCATTCATTGATCTTGATCATATACCTATAGTTATTAATAAAAGAGTTTGTAAGTTACTGTGTTTGCTTTATTAAGAATTTATTTGTACTTTGTAAAGCATAAAGTTCATATTAGTTAGTATTGGGATTGCCAAATATTCATTATTAATTTTATTCTGTTTTATGAGTTGCCTTTCTTTGTTATATTTGGGTAGTGGCAAAATCCCTCTCACTGACTCAAGTATATCTTTTAAAATAGTAATATTAAAGTTATTTGAACCATGAGAAAGTAAATGTATCAAAGCATTGATACAAGTTATGTTTATCTTCACAGTTTTATTGATTCAGTATAACTTTAAGATGTAAATTTCTTTGCTCTAGTTTTTTAAAACTTATAGTTTATCTTAACTTCGTGGTTAAATATTCTGGTTTAGTCAAGCGTGGAATCCATATTTAGTTTTATCTTACTGTCATTTGACACAATATTAGTTTTATAATTAAGGATCTCATTGTTCATCATCAACATTGTTCTCATATTTCATCTGGATCTTTCTTTATTTCTTCATTCTCATTTTATCTTAATTCATTATCATAATTGATTCATCCTTCATTGGCTCCTATTCTATCATCATTTTAATCATTCATCACCCTAACACATTTTCTTTCTCTTCTCCTTACTCTTAAGATCATTCATTTTCATTATTTAATTATTATTTGTTTTCATCATCCATTTAATCGTCTACATCCTAATTCATAATTCGAATTCCATATTTCTTTTATAGACCTGATTACTAACTATTTATTGGTTTTGCATATTAAGTTTATCTAATAATATTTTGCTTATGGATTTTAAAGCTAATTTAACCGATGTCGATACTAGAAATTATTATCTTCATGGACACTTTGTGACCTTCCTTAGATTTACTGATTCACATTAGCCTAGTTGGTTTTAAGAAAATAATATTTTTATTTTAACATTTTTTTATGTATATATTCTTATTATCCATATAGAGATAGTTACAATATACATGTAAGAATATATATATATATATGATATGAAAATTTAGAAAAAAATAAAAAAATTCATCAGAAAAAAATGTGTGTAATAAAATATATATATATATAAGTAAATAAATAAAGTAAAAAAAATTAAATTTATTTAAAACAAATAAAAAAAATTAAATTTATTTAAAACAAATAAAAAAAATTAATATCCATTACAAAAAAAATTCTGTACAATACATATATGGTAGATGAAAAAATATTTTCTTGGAAATATTTGAGTAAGTACATAAAAAAGTCATGTGATACTGTCATTGGTATTAATACACTGATAGTGTCTTAGGCAGTAATGAATGGATGCCACATTTACCTGATCTTACATCAATGGACTTATTTTTTGAAAGTAGGAGTGGGAATAGTATAGTGAAAAAAAAAGGTTTATGAGAAAAAACCAGAAACAGTGGACAAAAATGAAAAAGTTTATAAAGGATGTATTTATGGACACATTCAGATTTCAATTTTGCCAAATTGTGCTTCAGAAAGGTTGGATACACATTATAATGTTGATAGACGATATTTCAAGCACTTAGAGATTAAAATGTTAAATAATTAAATAACTAAGCACTGTTGCCAAGTTAAACAGCTTATATGTTAAAATGACTAAATGTTAAACAACTAAGTACTGTCATAATGTCAATATCTAGGAAGAATCATCATTGAAATGTACATAAGATCAATTTAAATGATATAAATAATAATAAAAAAACACAATTTAATATTATAATATCATTATTTATTACCATTAACTCATCAAAAATATACTATATATTGTATGCTTATTTTTGGATCACCTTGTAATATAAACACACGTTTCAAAGACATGTTCACTTTGAATACATGTCCAATTAGAATTAATATTCTGACTATGTTTATCTGAAAAAAAAAAAAATAATAAACATGTTTATCAATAGTAGCATACATTTTCATTGTGTTTTGGAAAAATGTGACATATCTTGAATAACATATTACAAAAAGTATAGTTGCATACTTATAAGTAATTTCTCAATGTAGTGTCTATGATTTGAAGCATATAATTATTTTTTAGAGTTCCCAAAAGATAAAACATTAAGATATGCTTATGAATATTAATTTTCTTTAATGCTATTATTTATCTTTCAGAAAAATAATCAAGACAACTCATGATAAATGCAATAGTAGAATAATAGCAATCTCTTATTGAAAATAAAATTCTTAGAAACAAATACATAAAACTTATAATTTTCTTCTGGCATTCAAAGTGATGCTCTGTTTTTGATAGATTTAAGCTATATTTTTAAGAGCATTAACTAATTCCAATAAATTATTTTTGTTTGACCTAAGATTATGTGAGCCAATAGCCAAATTAAAATTCCCTCAAAGATATAATTTTTATTTCAAAATTATTGGCATCTTATCAGACATCTTGTAAATACATCTTATGGAAGGCCCACTAAATTAAAAGAAATCATAACAATGAATTTATTTTTGGTGTTAAGTTTATATAATCTCAGTATTAAATCCAATGTATATATATAAAATAATATTCATCTATACACTTTATTAATAATAAATAGAGATCACTAACATTATTTTTGGATATTTATAGTGCTAAACTTAAAATATATAAATAAAAAAATATATAAAGCATGCTTAACTTAAATTGTATTTTGGCAATGATTAATTGTTGAATGCTTACAAGGGAATTCATATTGCATGGTTAAATTTTAAAAAATGATAAATTATGATTGCATTTTTAAGCAATTTGTTTTATGACAACTAATTACATCACTTTACTTTTCAACTGGTCTTAATATTTTCAAGATACAAAATATATAATCAAAAAATATATTTAAAATAATAATAATAAATTATTCCTTTTTAAAAAATAATAATAATTCCTTCAATAATAATAAATATACGTTTTAAGTCAATAAACATCACATGATCACCATTTCTTATGCTTGCAAATAACTGTTATTAAAACAGGCAAAAACTCTCTATACGTATTACCAATCAGTGCAAGCCAATGGATGCCAGAAGGCTTGTGCATAGATGGGAATTTTATGCACAAGCTTTTGGGCATCCATTGACTTTATGCACAAACCTTTGGGCATCCATTGATTACTCTGGCTTGCACTGAGTGGCAATATGTATAGAGAGTTTTTGCCTGTTTTAATAAATATATGTTCATATTTTTTTATTCATAAATGTTAAATATTTTTTTAATAAATAATATTCTAGACCAGGGATCCAAAATCTTTTTTAAAAAAAGGATCCAATATAAATATCGAAATACTTAGTAGGATGGATAAAGTATTTTATACCCACAAAAATTTCTAATAATTTTATTTATTCATACAACAACCTCTTGAATTTTTTTCTTTCATCATTCTATAGAATCTTTTAGCAAGAATATAAGATTAATTTGTGGAATATAGAAATTGGAATTAAGCACAAATTTAATAAATGATTGTTAAGAGTATATAGATATGTATAGAAATTTAATTAACGTTTAAAGACAGCAGCAAAAAGAGTGAAAAAAAGAAAGAGAAAATATTCAATGTAATTATTTTGATTCTACACAGTTGGTTTATCTGTCTTTTTAAATGCCTGCAATCTATTTAAGTGATAAAATTTAATAAATATTTTTTTTGCTTGTTTATAGATATATACATCAGCAAGCTATACTTAATTGTTAATAGCGTTTCTTAATTTTACTTACACAATATAGAAGTCATGATGGTTATATTATTATATATATCTTTCATAAATAAAGATTTATAAAAAATATAATTATATATAATGAATATGCCAATATATACAAATTCAGATACCACAATCTTAATTAAACCTTATTAATTTTATTCCTATAAAAAGCACACCCCCCCCCCCCACACACACACTTCCAATAATTTTTTATTTATATATAAAAATATTCAAAAAATTTTAATAGTATGCTATATTCAAACTATCCATAGTTTTATACAGATATCAAATACATTTTAATATTTTGCTGTAAACTTGATTTTCTAATATTATTGTGTGTATATATAAATCACTCACATCCTGGAAAAAAAAAATCAGCTCAGCTTTAGACTTTAAACTTTTTTTTGAATTTACAAAACAATATTGAACTACACTAGGAAACAACATCCTCTTGAATTTTTTCCTCTCATCATTCTTCAAGAGGTAACAACTATATAGTCTTTTAGCAAAGATATGACTAATTTCTGGACCACAAAAATTAGAACTAAGTACAAATTTGATAAATGATTGTTAGGACAGTATAGATAAGTATAGAAATTTGAAAAATATTAATTTAAAAGAAAGAAATGAAACTTCTCAAATGTAATCCAGAGAAAAATTAAAAAAAATATAAATAGATAATAATATTAAAAATGAGATATTGAAAAGAATGGGTAAAAATAATAATTTATTTAAAAAACCAAAGGAAAAAATTCAAATAACATATTATTCAAGATAGAAAAGTAATGATGAATAAATTAAAAGAAATTATAACATTGTCAAAGAAAAAAAACAACTTATAATAAACAATGGATTTTCTATCCATGTTAAGTATGACACCTCTCTTAAAAGCTGTATCATATTATAATCACATTTTTATTTTTATGATTAGTGCATTAACACTTAGCTAATCAACTCAAAAATCTGAGACCATTATATTCAGAATAGTCCAGTTAACGTTGACTATCCTTAATAAGTTTGGCTATCTTAAAAGGAAGTCCTAGGATTGCTTTAAGATATCTAAAAAAATTTAAAGTTCCATTTGGATCCCAACTCTAGATTATGAGCAAGGTATATAAATGGACTAACTACTACATCACAAAACTCTTAAATCAAAAAAAAAAAGTGAAAAAAAAAAGAGATTCAAAGCAAGTATTTTAAAGTGATATATGAAACTATTATGCAAAATATGAAGCAAGTCTTTTGGCAGATAATTGCTGATGATATTCCTGGTCAGCATATATGCAAGATCTAAATTCAAAAAAGTTTAAAGAAAATCAAATCACTTTTAAAAACTGCATAACCAAAAAATAATTAAAATCCAATTTAAATTTATTTTCTTTTTAAATATTTCTTTTCACTTAAATATAAAATGCATAGCAACAACTATTTTAAGTCACCTTTAAATTACAATATTCCACTAAAAAAATAACTTTCAAAAATCAATATTTTCATAAATAAACATGTATTGATTAATTAACAGAAAGATGCAAAATTTATATCAATAATAATATTAAAATTTATTTCATCAAAAAGTAATGGCACAAATAGTGCCTCTCCATGCATTGATTATAAAATTTGATTATTTTTCACATATTAATTAAAATAATAAATAAAATATCCAAATGTATTTCTTAAGATTAAACTTAATCAAATTCATAAATATATTCTCTTTTTTAGTTTTAGATAAAACCTATATTCTAATATTAATGGAAACTGGGAATAGTCATATAAAAAGAGAAAAGTTCTAATGTTTACAGGCAATTTTGTTACTGCTAATGACACTCTTAAATTCATATATAGCATTCTTGATGATCATATGAATAGCTTTTCTAAAGAATAACACATCTGTTTGATTTTTCAGCCTATCTAATTGAATTCATTGTTACGATAATTGAATACATCCATTTTACTCATTAGTCTCTTCTTTCAACACTATTTTCAAAGCATTATGCAATTAGTTTCAAACTATTACCAAAATGAGACAACTTCAAATTGATCATTTCTACTTCTGGAAGAAGCGTAAATCCTATAAGATTGAATATTCATTTATTTATTTTCCTTGTCTAATTTTGACATAATATAAAAGTTTTTACGTAAACTTTTATACAATATCAAAATATTTTATGATATTTATGTCTTATTAGTTAAACTTAGTCAAATTCTTGTAAATATTTAATCATATATATATATACACATCATAAATATTGTAGGTGAACTTCTATAATTAAATGAGGAATATAATACCAATTGAAAAGGCTTGGTATATCAAGCTTATTAATCTTAAAATTATTTGTTGATAAGATTACTCTTTTGAGCTTAAAAATGCTATTATTTATTCCTATAAAATCCATGCCATACTTTATGAATTTATAAATTCTATCAAGAATTATAAATCTAACGATTTAAAATATCAATTTTTAGACAAAACATATTTGTCTTTTATGGTAATAGACAAGGTTTGCACTGATGTATTACAAATAGAAAGATCCTGTTGTAGTGTTAATGTTCAATTTCTTCAGTCCATTTTTGCTACTGAGTATTGTGAACAAATTATTTCTTCACATTCTATTAATAAAAATATTGTGATCAAATCTATAAAAACATAAATAATTGGATACTTTTGTGCAGTAATATTACAGCAATGTGCTTCGTTTTAATCACAACATACATTTCAAAGCTTTTCCTTTAATTTTAACAGTAATAGATATATTATTATTCATCAGAATTCTATGGTGCAATTGTTCTATTGATTCTTTTTATCATAATAATCAATTTCCATATATTGCATGCTAAAAAATAGGATTGTTTGGATTAATTATTATTGTATAACAATAAGAATACATTGGGAACATAAATTTCATTGCCATTTTTTTTTTTTTATTGAAAATGGCTACAAAAAAAAAAAAAGCACAATTTATTTTTCTTGCTCAGTAAATTCTTTTATCAATCATTTCTTTAAAGTTAGCAGTTTTGAACTATATTTTTGAAAATTCTATTGCTATAAAAGCTTTTGTGGAAAAAATTATCATATACTTAACAATATTGAATAGCTGTAAGTTATTTTTTTTTTTTAAGTAATCTGGAAGACCACCAAATTTTAAATTGGTAGACACTTTCTGCCAAGCTAATCCTTTTTCTTAAATAAGCATTTAATTTTCCAAAAGTCTTAGAGAAGGGTTTTTTATTTTATGTTTTTGGAAATTTGAAAATTAGTAAGATGTCTGCCGTCAATATTTCTATTACTTTTTCCCAATAGGCTAGTATATTAAAACAATCAGCATCTTGACTAGCATCTAGCAGAAAAAATCATCAACTTTTTAAGTATATAATTCTGTTTTTTATATAATAATATGATCATTTCATTTTTAATTAAATTATCACCGTAATATTTATATTTTTTTATGTGAACTTTGAAAATCTCCCATTATCAACAATATGCAATTAACATTTTTATTTATGGCATTATATTCATCAATAAAAAATATGTTTTCATTCCATATAGTTTTTTATTTCTTCATTATTGTTATGTATGTATATATTTTCTACCTTACAGAAAATTGAGCAAATATTTAAGAATATTATAACCATATAATAACACTTGATCATTGCTGGTGATAATTTGACATTGTTCTTAATATATTTTAGAACCTCAATTTTAAACTGCAACAAAAAAATTTAATATTTATTTTTAAATTATTTGTAAGTTTTTCCTTCTAAATCGCTATTCTCTAGATTAATAGTATTTTACAAATGCTTCATTATTATCACTTTTTGGACTCTTTTCACTGATATCACTGTTAAATATACTGAAAATTATATTCATTTATATTGGTCTTTTTTTTAACACAATTTTTTTTTTTTTTAAGTTGAGATTTACTGAGCTATATTATCTCAAGATTATTTTCTTACTTACTTATCTTGATCATTAGGAACAACACTGAAAAGTACCATTATAAATTCTACTTTTGAGTTAAACTTCAATAAAAAATTGGTCCTGCATCTGATACAAAAAATCACAGCATTATACAAATAAATTTACATTGAAAGCAATCAATTCATTCTATTTACTCCGTCTCAAAGTCATCTATTGATAGCTTAAATAATAAGTGAACACTACATGATTATATCCAAATCTTCAAATTAATTTTTACCTATTGGCTGTCATCAGTAAGCAGCATGGTTAAAATTAAGTTATATTAATATTTTACTTGAGTATATAAATATTGAGATATTCTGTAGTATTTTCTTTCATTATCACCTCATTTTCTTTCATTCTTGTTTTTTTTTTTTAAATCAATTTGCAATTCTCTTAGTTTTCTTTTCTACTTCTTTAAAAACTTTCATTTATAGCCAGCTTTATTTTCAAAACTTCTTAGCTTGATTATATATTCATATAAGAAAATCGTTTTAGGAATCTTTGGCAAGATCTTTTCTTTTTTTTTATTCATAAGTCTCATTTATTTTTTAATAAACAAATTGTAATAAATAATTAAAAATAAAAATTGTTAATCATGCTATATCATTTATTTCTATAATTATATATTCCTTATGGAATAACATATTTTGTTAATCATAAATAGTAATTCATAAGCATCATGTTTCTCTAATAACCCCAATTTTACTTTTTGAAATTATGAAAATATGCAACTTATTTTTCTTTTTCATTATATCACGGCTGACCAGGAATATACGGTAATATTTGCTTAATTTATAATTTATTTAAATAAACATAAAAGATACAATAATTGATTATTGTATTATATTAATTAGGTCTGAATAACTGATGCAACGAAGCAATGAGATAGGATATTTAATAAAGATTGGTTAATTTGTGCAAAGGGTGCATGTGAGCAGACGATTCTAACTTGAAAGATGCAACTTTTATATCAGTTAACTATATCGTTACTACATACAAATTTTAATTTCCCGTTTACATTATACTGAATAAAACATTTCTTAATTATTAAAAAAATACACTCAATAAATCTAGAATAATCAAAAGCGTTTATGAAACAATTGCAAACTTATGTCAAACTTTTGACAATAATCTTTTTTAAATTAAAAAAAAAAAGTATCAACAAATTCTACTTACATAACAATTTAATTATACATGCTTGTGCCATCAAATTTCATTTTATTATTCTACAAATTTCTGTGGCAGATAACTATTATCCTTAGCATGCCTAGTTAGTTAAACGAATGTTTTTACTCATGGCTTCTAATTGTTGCAATCGATTGGTGAATTACATCCACGTGAGAGGTAAGTTATTTACGACTACCAAGCAACGGCAATAATAATAAGAAAATTAATAAAAATGTTTAGTAAGGTTAATACTATATTATAAAATCATTTATTTTTTCATTTTTATTTTAAAATTGCAAGTTTTACCCTTACTTTGATAGCTATATGACGAGCGTTCTCTGACCCGAATTAGGTTCAAATTACTGGGCTTATAAATGAAATACGATGTGATGATTATAATTGGTATGGGCGGTAATTTACTACTTTATTAAGACACTTAATTTTGTTAAACAACTAAATATTCGATTCTATATTGCCTAAATATACCAGCATTCATAACTTTACAAAAAAAAAAATAAACTGAAATTATGTATATATATTTTATATAATTAGTTGAATAATTTTTCATCTTTTTTATGCAAAACAATTTGTAGATAAACTTTAAAATAATAACTTCAGAAATTATTTAATATATTTACATCATATCTTAATAATTATGAGATTGATAAAAATACACAAAAATGTTTATTCTTTCTAAAAAAGAAATATCATTCTTATGAAATACAAGCTCTGCAACCATAACACTGTAATTTTTGCAAAAAATTAAAAGACTGGAAAATTTTTATAAATATATAAATTAGAATTAATTTATTTAATATAATTTTATAAACTCTTAATATTCTTCTGTTATTATAATTGCAATTATCGCAAATAATAAAGCAGACAAGATTCACTTCGGAATTATTTAGCGTTAAAATGTCGTCCTGGTCGCAAATTCAACAACAGTTACGGCACCCTAATAATCCTGTAATTTTTTTTGATATCACAGTTGGGACAACGGTATAAAGCTCTTATAATAATAGTAATGTAATGTTTTCGACGCGTTATATATACATAGAGTGAGCCAAAAGTTGAAAATTTTTTAAAGATTCTGAAAAAATTTCTATTTAGAATCTAAGCCTTATTTGATTCAAATATTCGATGACAATCCCGACGGAAAAAAATAATTTTCCAATTGCTAACTTTATGATGAATCCAATCTGAGATTTTCTTGATCCAATATTCTCTTTTGATAAAGTAACTTTTGGCCTACTAAGTATATTTGTTCGTTATTTAATTACAGGATCATTTATTACATATTAATTAAATTCATATTAGAAAACAAATTTTATTCTAATAGAGAGATACAATAATAATTTTTGTTAAGAAAGTATTGGCAACTACTATTGTTGAGGGACAATATTTTTTTTTGTTATAGCATCTTTTAAAGCTAAGAGTTTTGAATTCAAAATCTTGGAGATTGCTTAAAATAAATTTACGAAAACAGTATGACATTGTTAGGCTGATATCCATAAAAATATTGAAAATATCTATCATGTTTTAAATATTTTTTTCATATTTGTTTAGATTAGTGGACAATAATAGATTATATACTACTTTGTAATAATCCAGGAATTTATCTGTAAAAGTTTAAATTTTTTTATATAAATTTGCAACCGTACATCAAAATATAAATGATGTTTATTTGCAATTTATGAATTTACCGGTTTAAAAAGAACGTTTTTTTGTTAAATTATATATCTTCTGAGGCATACAATAATGATCTAAAACGAAGTGTCTGAAAACATGCGATGGTATTTAATATTTCCTAATTTGTTGTTAATTTTTTTCTTTCTATTAACAAATTATTTTACAAGTAAATACACAAGTACCTTATTTTTTTTAATAAATGTTAAGATTTTTTAAAAAAGTTTTATTATCATTGCTTGAGAGATGACCACTTCGTGGTGGAAGAAAATAGAATACTTTAATTACCGTACTGTTTTTTTGTTTTTTTTTTTTGTAATTTTTGAAAATGAAAGTTATTTATTACAATAGCTGTATTTGAAAAAATATGTGGATAAGGTATGAATATAATAAGCATTTATTAATAACGAGTAATTTTCAATTGGATTGCCTATTGTTTTTTCCTAGATTAGCAAATATATTGTCTTTACAAATTTTTCTATCTCTCTATACCAGGGTTGGGTAACTAGAACTACAGATGATATTTTTTCAGTGTTCAAGATCTGCATGACATTTTATGGATTGCTGAAAGCATGATAGGACATTTTTGGATGTTTAAGAGGAGCATGTGATTTTTTTGAATATTTGAAACTTTTTTTTTAAATAGTACTGTATTACATTTATGTATACGGTTGTTTATTAGAACAAACTAACTAATGTATATATAAAAAATGTGAATTGTTTAAATATATTATTAAAAATAGGTGTAAATTATATTTTGAGAATTATCAATGATAACAGATATTATCTTGGTAGTTTCACATTGTAGCTTTTTGAGCTACAATTCATCTGTTGCTATAGTATCATTTTGTTTGTCCTCATGCATATCATTGCATTATATATTTTTATCCATAAAGTATATAATTATTATCACTAATGTAAGATGCAGTTAGCATAGTCAATATGGCACTACTGTATGGAGAGTTTGGTATTCTTAATAATTAATAATCTGTTAATGATAATTAACATTATTGGAAACAATTGTGAAATAAATAAATTAATAATAATATTTGATAATTGCATTAATTAGTATTATTCTACTATATTTATAATTTACCAAAATGTTTTTAATCTATTTTCATATTGAATATAAAAGTAAAATAAACTATTTGATATAGAAATTGTTCAATCAGAAGGAATAATGCAAGTAAATAAAACTATTATGTATATTTGAATAGGAATAATATATTATTTAATATCAAAAAGAATATATTATGTCAATGATGGGATAGTCACAGTTATTATAGTCATTATCATCATGATTCAGAAAATCTTTTCATGAATTTCTCTGAATGTTGTACATTTGACTAATCTGAATTCAATAGCATTATGGAATATTCAAATTTATACTTTCAGGCACCATTTAATATGTTATTGTCTATGCTTGATTAATGTGAGATTCAGTTGGCTGAAAAAGTATCTGGATTTCTTGTGTGCATTTCACCTTAAAATATATTTTAGTCAGACAACATTCTAGATAGTGCTTTTAAGTATGACTCAGACTTACTTCAATATTTAATCATTTTTTTAAGTTTTCATATCAAATAGATTTTTGAGAGAAATAGGGATTTTATAAAACTTGAAAGACGTTGATGAGATATGTATGGAGAGTTTGTTGTTTAACAATGAAGAAAAAATAGTGATCATGTGATGTTTAATGTTAAATAGATTTTTTCCTCAATTATTTTGAGAATTCTCATATATATATATATACCATTAGTCACTTTTATCTATTATTCTTGTTATTATCTCTTTTTTACAGTTATAGAAAAAGAATGGGTCTTCACTTTTTTATCTCCAAAAGCCAATTTAGATGATAGAACAATATGATTTCTAAAACAACTGAGTTATCAGTGGTAATTATTTTTATTTATGGAGTCTTTCAAAAAATTAGGTTCATCGTGATCTTTATTTCTCATTTATGGAATTCATCCAGAAATTTGGACTCCAGTAGTTGTTTTAAATATTTCCAAGATTTTTTTATTTAGTCTTAAGTTATGTTTTAACGTATAGTTTACCCATGAGAATTACTAAATGAATTCTCTTCACATTAAAGTGGTTACATTATCTAATACCTATTCTGTAATTATTGGTGTGAATCAAGGCTCGGGGGGGGGGGGGTCTGTATTTATCATTTATACAAATGTTCATCTTATGTTATTGCCAAAGCAATTTATAATTTTGCTGTAATACAATCAAACTTTTTTTTTAAGCACCATCATTTTATTTTTAGTGTGGCATTAACAAAAAAAAAAAAAAAACCTAACTTTATCAAATCTAATTTTTGATTCAGTTCAGTTAAAGTATTTATATTGTATATTTCCTTTTTCAGGATTCTCTTTTAGTATGATTATATCTCTTCTATGGTTTTTCAGAATTTTTTTTTTTAAAAAAAGAAATTTTTAAAAGTCTCAGTTTCAATCTTCAATTGAATATTGTTTTAACATACAGGTTAGATTGTTTGACTAATTAAAAATTCATTTTGTGTGCGTGTTCAATTTTTTTTCATTATCGTTCAGTTTTTGATCCTTGACATTTCTGAATATGTTGTAAAGTACACTACTCTTCTGAAATTGCTTACTAATACCTTTTGCTTTTAAAGCTTAAATGACTTATCTGATAATTTCTCACCATTTTCATAATGTTCATCTATATACTTCAATTTTTATGCAACTTTCTTTTTTATTTGATATTCATTAACATTTTTTTTTTGTTTTTATTTATTATCAATCATTAATTTTTTAATTATATATTTATTCTTTTGAATTGTTCTCAGTAAAAATTAAAAATTATTGGAAAACTGATAATATTTGATAACTTGGAATTTTACTCAAATATGCAGTTATGCCCAACTATCTACTTGACTTCTAGATATCCAGTAACCAATAAGCTGCACATAAGGCTACACATCAACTGCCAATTAAGGTATTTAATAAGACCTAGGAATATTCAGTTTTTGGATACACATGATAATTGCTTTTTATTGTATTGTTTAAATATAATATGAAAGATAGTCTTCTAGATGACTTCTTCAAATTCTGAATATTCTTATATATATATATTTTTTCCAATGATGATTATTTATATATCTGCTTCAAATTTATTTATCAAACAAAAAGCATTATATAAACAAAGAGAATACATAATATTTAAAATATTTTGTATTTACTTACTTTGTTACTTGTTTTTATCATTATTTTAAATAATCTGATTTCAACGAATATTGACAAAATATAATGAAATTGTATTTTGTCATCACTTATTATAAAGGATATTATTTTTTAATACAGTAATCTTATCTTACACTTTGTCATGTATTTCTCCAAGTAATGTTTTATTTTTAATTTTTTTTATTTCTTGTTTTTCTTTTATGTTATCATATTCTTCTTTGTATTTGTACAAGGAAATTATGTTCTTTTGAAATATTTAAGAAATGTAGCTTTTATCAAAATTTTTGAAGTAATTTCACCCTTGAATAAAGAATATAGATTTTGATTAACATTTTGTGGAAGACGAAGAAGTCAAACCATAATGAGACAAGAAATACTAGTTCTTTAATATAAAATATATAAGAAAATTTAATTAATTTATTAGAAAAAATGCTATGGGTTTAAAATATAGGTATACTTTTTCTTATTAAAAAAAATGTGGCATTGATAAAATTCATAGGTATCATAATAGTATAAAAGCATTGAAATGCGTTAATGTAATATTTTGTTTTAGATTTATTCTTAAAAAATAATCATTTTGTGTTTATACTGAGACAAAAAACCAATAAAGTAAGTATTTTTACTATTGTTAGGAGACATTGGTGAATTATTTCTATTAAAATACATACCAGATATATTTTAACAAACATTTATGAAGAATTATGTGCACATATTGGGGGGGGGGGGGGGCATTTAAAATTATTTTGAAGTTATTAATTTTTTGTATACACATATTTTTATATTTTGAAATATCTGATCAAAGTCCTGATGAATTCATATTTAAAGATAGCTTTTCCTCCAGTAAAATGAATTTTCTGAGCTTATTAATATGCAGAATAGCATTTCTTATATATCCAGTAAAATGAATCTCCTTATTCATTTTGCATATGGATTTTTTAAATTAGTTTATTAATAAAATGTAAAGAATTACATAGAAGTTTCAATCAGGAGATAGATTCATTAGTAACTTTATTAAATCTTTAAATTTTATCATTGTAGCTATAGATTCAATAATCATTAATTATATGTTTCATGATTTGCATTTGTCCACACATAACTAGATTAATAAAATTCCATTTATAATGCAGATGTCACAATAATCATGGCAACTCCACTAATATTTAGACAGATCAAATCTAGCTGGCTTTATTCTATGATCTAGAGAAAAAAATTGTTTGGAATATCATAAGAATTGCATTTTAAAGCTATAATTCTTTAATTAGAGATTCAGAGATGGCCATGGGGGATGGGGTGCAATGCACCTGGTCATACTTATAGAAACCCACCATAACAAAATTTAAAAAAATATATTCAAATGATTTAAAATAACATAAAACCACTGATTTATAAATTATCAAAGTAGCTTTATTTAAAATTTTTGCTGAGTTTCAACAATACAGTGTGAGATTTGTGCTGAGTTTCAACAATACAGTGTGAGATTTGTGACATCTCATATAGGACCCTATAACAATAACAAAACATAATACTTCTATATATTTGCAATTACAATTCCAAAAATTCCTCTGTGAAAGTGGAAATATTTTATTCTGCATATTAGCAGCAGGTGTCTTGTTATAGGCACAAAAAAAATGTTTATAAAATTTGATTTGATAGCATTAATGATTTTGCATGCACACAATAATTAATAAACTATAAGACAATTAAGATGTGGGATATAATGGAACATGCCTACGACTGCAAGAGCAGCAAAGGAAAATGTAAAAAATCATTTTGTTAATTTAATATTTATAGGAATTAGCAATTATTGATACTTTAGACATCACTGTTATTTTGTTTGTTTGAGTAACAAAATTAAAAGCCTATTTGAATTTGATTGTATATCTTTACATTCCGTATCAATCTCCAAGACTCCCAACAGCATATTACTAGTATAATATTAAAAAATAAGTATTTTACTTTTTTTATTAATTCAGTGTGATAAACATTTTTATTATTATTAGAGCTTATAATGTCCACACCAAGAAAGCATCTTTCTGAATATCAAAAAGGAAATTAGCAGAGAAGAAAGGAAAAGAAAAGTGTAAACTTAAAAAGTCACAAGTAGAACTGCTTTCATGGCTACAAAATAAATCTGACAATGAAATTGCTTCAATTTTGGCAGTTCTGATTTAAGTTTTAATTAGAGTAAAAAATGCAAACAAAGTACAAAAGCTTTCAACCAAAATGTAAAATCTGTGAAAACTTGAGTTACTTGAAGAAGAAGCATGTGTTTATACAAAAGTATTGGAACAGCAAGTAACAATGTATTGTATGAAAATCAAGTGATAATAAATGTAGTAATGATAATGACAATAATGATGGTGATCAACTGAATATGTGTTTCAGGTTTGTGGTCAAATGTTATAAGTGATACATTTAGATTATTGTGTGTTAAAACTGGACTTAAAAAAAGTAAAAAAGATTAAAAAAAAAAAAATGTTAATAGAAAATCATTTTCTACATTTTACTATGTTAAAAAAATGCCAAATAGTGAAAATCAGCTTTGCAGTTAATGAGTTTACTCAAGACTCAGTATATTGAGTTTTCTGTGTATTATTTTCCAAAAGAAAAGGAAAAGGTCAATCTACACAGTTTATAGATGGTTTTAATAAATGGAGAAAATTGTAATTTGAGCTCTTAAACTTTCTATTTGTTACTTTAATTTTTTTATTATTTAGCAAAAATTATTAAAACAGCTTAATTTGTGATCCACTATTGATAAAACAGATCAAATAAAGAAATAGAACATCTTGAATTACTATTCCAAAGAATTTGTAGATGTGATTTTATTTTAGTCAAATAATAATCTTTCATTTCAAGGGTCTCATGAAATAGTAAGAGTATCAAATAATAGAAATTTTTAAATTTAATTGAATTGTTAAGTAAATATTATCTTGTGCTAATGTTTCATATAAATAGAATTAAAATCCGGAAAAAGAATTTTGCTTCATTTGGCACATAGATCACAAGAGGAATTTGTTGGTGCTTTAAGTAATGTAATACTTAATAAAATTAAAGATAATATAAAAACAGCCACATATTATAGTATCCAAATGGATTATACTCCTGATGTTTCTCACATAGAAGAAATGTTAATAGTTCTTAATAAGTAAATTTGTACACAAAATTAATCATTAATGAATTATAGGATTTATTGAAATAAGTTCTACTACTGGTGAAAGACTAGCAAATATGCTTTTAAAAAAAAATAAGTGAGCTTAATTTAGATATTATGAATTATAGGGGTCAAGCGTACAATAACAGCAATATGAAAGGAAAATATAGAAGTATACAATCCTGAATAAATAATTTAAACTGTACAATTTATGTGTCTTGTTTATCAAATTCTTTTAATTTTGCTAATTTGTAATGCTGTTTTTAGTGCCAGCAGTGTAAATTAGTAAAAAAAAAAAAAAAAATACTGCAATGTTTATACAATTTTCTAAAAAATTGCTCAAGGAATTTTGTAAAATTCTATAACAAGCATATAAACGAAGACTTAATTCAGGAAATTGTTTTATTAAGAGAATTGATCTTAATTAAATGAAAAAAATTTAACTTTTGCATAAGATATATTGCAATATATGTTAAATAATAATTATAATGAACTTTTTCCCAGTGTGCTATCTGAATTAAAAATTTTCTTTATGTTGCCAGTTACTATGGCAAGTGCAGAGTGTTTTTTTTAGCAAATTAAAATCAATAAGGAATTATCTTCAATCAATCGTGTGAAGAACGCTTAACTGCATTTGCTATATTAAATATTGAGAAGGGAATTGCTAAAAGTTTAATTTTTCTTGTATGATTAATGACATGCCCCCCCCCCCCCAATCATATGATTAAATACGTACATAAGGTGCAATATATATTCTTTTTTTTTTTTATCATTGGATAAAAATATTTTAGACTCTCAAAAAGGTTCTTGCACCCAGGCCCCTTTATAGAGAAGGCTATTCCTGACTAGATTCTTAATTTTGATTAATCACTTTAAATTATTAATCATAATGATTTTTATTAATGACGCTTGCGAAATTTTAACAATTTACGATACATCATTATTAGATGGAAACTTAAACATATGTAAATATTTTATTTATATAGAGTGATGTTTTTATATAAATTATAAATAATAATGTAGTTTAAACCACGGCACATGCGCTTTAGCCACAGATAGAACACTATTTAAACTGAATACTCTTCTTTCCAAACACAAGATAAAGTCTTTTTAAAAGATAGAATGAATCACTCTATCTTTTTCACCCAAGCTATATGTATGGGCCAATCTGAAGCATTTGGAATTTCCTGAGACAACTTCTGTTACTGGTAGAATAATAAGAACAGAAAACCACTGCAAAAGAGTAGACTTGTATAAGTCAATAAAATTTCTTATGGTGATATTTAATTGACTATCCAGCTGTTTAGTGTGGAGATTTTTTTTTAAATAGAAGCCCAGCAGTAGAAAAACTGATATTAAAGAACTTGTCTATAAAATATTTGCATCACAAGCCCAATTAGTGTCATTCATTTTTTCAAGGAATTATTCCTAGAAATTATTTTAGATCTAATCTTAGATGAATGAAGAAAATAAGTTAAGCTATGGTCCAAGATCACTCTAAATAGCATGTTGTAGGATTATATTTCAGTTTATTATTGCAAAAGATTATATTCAGATTACTAGTTGTTATGCTTAGATGAAAAGTTAAGAATACTAATTGTTATTTATTTAAACGCATATTGATTATGTAAGTAATATTTACTAAGGCTATAAACATCAAGAGTGTGCGTGTAAAAATGCGAGGGTACTACAGTTCTTAACCACAAGCTTTTCTTTCAAAGCTAAGCTTGTGGTTAAGACCTATAGAGGTCCCTACCTTCGCATTTTGACGCACACACTCTTGAGGTTTACAGCCTTAGTAAATATTAATTATCATTGTTGGAATAGGAATAAAACCTGTCTTTGAAGAAGATTTCCAATTTTTTCATATCCTCATTGAGTGACTTTTATTTTAGAAAAGGATCTCTTGTTAAATTAAATCTATGTCATTAGCATAAGTGAATTGCATGCATTATGTGAATTTATTAAATAAGTTAGTTGAAAGAACTAAACTTTGGTCTCCATTCTATAAATTTTTTTACCTACTATGATTATCATGTCAGTTTAATTTTTCTATTGGTAAGCATTTATCCAAGTAAACTAATGATTTTATTTTCATTTATGGATTTAAAAACTTTTAGATTATTTTACTGGACGGAATCATAAGTGGAGATAAGATTGATTTTAAAAAATCTCACTTTTTAATTTATTTTGAGAGCTTTTTCAGTTTAAGTTGCTAAAGATAAAATTTGTTCAAAGCGGCTACTTAAGTGGGCTAAACCCAGCTTGCTGGATATTGGTGCTTCTTAATTATTGGCAACATTTTTGTTAATATGATTCTCTCAAATATAGGGAATATCTAATAATGATATTGAATGATTATTTTTGGATTTGTTTTTTAATATCTGTTATAATATTGCTTTTATGCCAAATTTTTGAAATAGTTTCTGTATGAATAATACTGCTGAATAGTTTTGTCAACCATGCTTTGACTATATTTTTTAGAAATTCTGGAAGCGTATTATGTATCTTCATGACAAAAAAAGGACATATCTTTTTGCAGAACGATGTAAGATCATGGTCAGTAACCTATTTGGATTAGAGAATTAAAATAAAAAATTATTGCAATTAGAATACCCAATTTATGGAAAATAGTGACCTAGGCAGCTCTTTTAGTAAGTAAAATTAAAAGAAAACATTTCCACTACTATTAAGACTTAATATTTTGGCATGAATTAAGATTTAATCAGAAACTTTTTTTTAAAATTTTTAATAAATTAATAATACTATAAATAAATTTATATGCCCAATTGACGTCTGTCTTTATTTTTGTCTTTCCCAGCTTGTCAATTTTTTCTGTAAGAGTAAACCATCAAATGTAATTTATATGCCTCAAAATTATTTCCATCATGTTAATGCCATAACAATGATTATCCATTAATTTATTTATTTTCCAATTGTTTCCAATAATGTTAATTATTATTAACTGATTATTAATTAATATTCAATATTAGCATTGATTATGCTAATTGCATCTTTTATCAGTGATAATTAATTACTACTTTATAGATAAAAATATATGATGTAATCATATGCATAAGGACATAAATTGATAAAGTAATGTGAGGTGAATTGTAGCTCAAAAAACTACAATGTGAGGCTGCCAAGATAATATCTGATTTCTCAAAATATAATTTACACCTATTTTTAATAATATATTTCAACAATTCATGTTTTTATATATACATTAGTTAACAAAATGTGCTAATAAATACTCTTATACATAAATATAATATAGTACTATTTAAAAAAAAAAAAAAAGATCTCAAAAAAAAATATTAAAAAAATATTACATGCTCCTCTTAAACATCCAGAATATCATATGCAGATTTTTTAAATACTCAAAAAATGTCATGCAGATCTTGAACATTGAAAAAATATCTGTAGTTCTAGTTACCCAATCCTGGTATAGAGAGACAGAAAAATTTAGTACATTTGCTAATCTTAAAAAAAAAAAAAAAAAACAATAGGCAATCCAGTTGGAAATTAATCATTATTAATAGATGTTTATTATACTCGTACTTTATCCACATTTTTTTTAAAAAAAAAATACAGCTATTGTAATAAATAAATAATTTTCCTTTTCAAAAATTACAAAAAAAATGCATAATTAAAGTATTATCTTTTCTTCCATCATGATGTAGTCATCCCTCGAGCAATAATAATAAACTTTTTAAAAAAATTCCTAGCATTTATTAAAAAAAATAAAGTACTTGTGTATTTACCGATAAAATAACTTCAGTTAATAGAAAAAAAAATATCACCAAATAAAATGGAAATATTATAAAATTGTCTTTCTTTAAAATAATAGTAATTATTAAAAACAACACTGAAAATATTAAATACCATCGCTTGTTCTCAACCATTTTGTTTTAGACAGTTACAAAAGACAACTTCCTTCCTTCCTAAACTAGTAAAGTCATAAGTACCATTTATTTTTCTTGCATGTTAAGATATTTAACCTGAAATCAAGTTGCAGTAATTTGGTAACAGTATTACCTCCAAACTTGATCATATATGATAGTTTGCCATTACTTGCCAAAATCTTAATAATATTTAAGACTGTGTTTTAAATTTCTTTGATTTATTTGCATTATTACAAATTTGTATAAATTATTATTTATAATTATTGTGATTTTATTCCATTTTGTTAAACTGTTTTTTTTTTTTCTGATTTAAATAAATAAAAAATTTTGTGGGCCTTATGTAGGGTAATTAACTATTCTACTTTAAGGAATATATCATACAATTTGATTGTCTTTCACTGTTCTCCCTCCTTTGAATAAAAACAATAAATATTCTTATTTTATAATTTTGTGTTTAAATCTTCAGTTTCATTTGAAGTAAAATGCAGAGTCTGTTCAATGAAATAGCTGTTTAAGCAATATTGTATGAGTCATCTTTCATTTCAAAAATACAATGATTTCAATTTATTTTATATAAATTTGTAGTAAAAATAAAATAATTAAATACACATATATCATGAAAATATGTTGTGATTAAAATTTAATTTAAAATTCCCTTTTTTTTTTGTACTTATGATTTCCTTTGTTAATTTTTTTTTAATGGAAATTGCCCTCTTTTTATAATTGATATTTGGTAACTCTAATATAAGCACTGCTTTTTTTTTTATGTATTGATATATAATATTTGGATAAATTAATTCTAAATCCAAATATATTATCCAAATTATATTATGTATTTCATGAATCCTGCTTACTTTGCTGCTATATCTCATTTCTCATTAAAATATATATATGATTTTCAATATTTTTTGTATATCATAGAGAAATGAAGAAGAAATTTTATTTAATATTTTGTAATAAATAATTGAGGCAAATGAATTGTAATACTTACAGATGAAAAGCTGTATTTCACTATTTCCAAACAAAATTTAAAAAAATAAGTTTTAAAAATATTTAAATAAATCCATTCCAATAAAAATGCCATAAAATAAGATTTTAGAATATTAATTTACTTTCATATGTCTAAATATTATTTTTGAATAAAAATCTTATTTGTTTTTCTTTGATTATATTTTGTTATAATATTTTGTTATTAAATTATGATAGCTTTAAATAATCCCCCCCCCCCCCGTTTAACCAGAAAAAAAAAATTCATTTGTATTGCTTAAACATTAAATGTATTATTCAAATTCATAAGTCAGTTGTATCATAAATATTAATTACTGTGATCAAGTAATTGTTCTTAGTAACGGAGTTCTAGCCTTACATATTTAATTATTAATAGTGATCATTTGCTATTTTCTTATCATTTTATAATAAAAAAGTAAAACTAATTTAGTGACTTTTTTTTTGGTCTGATCCAGAATAATAGATTTATTTACTAAAGATAAAAGTTATCTAACAAAATTTCAAACATTTGATGAATATTGAGAGTAATATTACATACCTTAACCAATTCACTTAAATGTTAATTCTATAGTCTTTTATACAATTCAATTGTAATCTCATTAATTTTCTGAGGTTTTCTAAACTTCACTTGTTACAACTTTCTTTTTCATTATTACACAACCTATTTTATTCTTAATTACCAAACTTTTTTATTTTATTTAATAAAAATAAATGTTTGAAAAATTTGATAAAGAAATAGAATCTCTAACTGTTGAACAATATAGCAACTTTTATTAAGAAAACCTTGGATTATAGAGATCAAAACCAACTCAGATGTCTAGATTTGTTTTGTTTATTGTAAACAAATGTTTATTAGGAGTTAAGAAATACTTTAAATCTTAAACAGCAAAGGGTGTTCTAATTAGAATAAAGATAGTGAATGATTTTTTTTTTAATGATTATTTTATTGGAAAGAGAAGATTGCTTAAAAATGAAAATTGCAATTTTCTATTTTAAGAATCATTAACTTTGTGCTAGAGAGCTTACTGAATTTTATAGATGTATGTAAAACTTAAAAAAGAAAAAAGTTAGAGCACTTTGAAATGATGGATCGCTATTTTTTTTATTTGGTTTGGAAATATGGGAATAGAGAGTCTTTGTAATAAGGCAACTGTTTAATATGATAATATTCTGCACAATTTTTTTAGAAACTAAGGAAAATAATAATGAAAGTAAGATAATATTAATAAGCCAATAAGCTATTGTATATAAAGATGATAACTACAAGAACTGAAAAGTGCAACTTCTGCAAATATCTATAATAAAACCTAAAGCATAAAAACTATTTATATATAATTGTATAAAGAAATAAAACATTCAAAGTTCGAGTAGATTTAAGTTGTGGATAATATAATATTTTTGAGAGTGAACTAAGAAATGAAAAAATAGATAACAATTTGTTAATGCATGAAAACTATACAAATTATATGTAAGTATTAATAATTTTTATTAGTCATTCATTAGACTATATTATTCATTATATGTAATTATTTGTTGTGATTAGCTACTTCATGAATTAGAAATAGGAGAAAATAAGATTACAGAATAAGGAATCAGAAGTTGTATTTACATAAATGTATTCATTGCTCCTATAATGTCAATCTATAAAAAGAATGGAATGTTCAGTTTGTCTTTTTTTTTATGTCTTCAAATAACTCTCGTATTGAATTTTTATTGCATTGCAGGCATTCATCATCTACAAATTATAACTTTATTAAATGAAATCTACTTTTTTTTTCTTTGTTCTTATGCTTTTAATATTTTATTTGTACTGGATAATCATCATTATTTAAATTGGAAAAAAATTAAACATTTTTAAATTTATTTTGTTTTTAGGTTTTTAATAAATTTTTTATACAGTCGGTTTTTTTTTTTTTCAATTTAAAATTTATTCATTAGGCCTATTAACTTAATTTCTAATTGTAATACATTGCCGTTTCATTGAAATTATTGTGGTCATTTGCACAGTAATTGGTGATTTTATTTTTTACTTACTATACTTTCTTCTTTACATTTACCATTGGGCCCTTAGTGTAAAACATTCTTTACAATAAGGGAACTATTGAATTCTTAGACCATTTTAAGATTTTTTTATAGTAACAAAATTATTAAACTTATGTTTAGGTGATTAATTTATCAATATATTTTGGATGTCATGTAATACTAAATTGTCCAAGCACTTTATCACTGTTACAGAATGCTTCATTTACCACCCTTTCTTACAATTTACAGAGATATAAAGTTCTGAAAAAGATTGTTGGGGCAATCGAAACTGTAAATTGTAAGAAAGGATGATAAATAAAGCATTGTATAACAATACTAAAATGCTTGGACAATTTAGTATTATATTGTATACATTTGGCAATGCAATCAGAAAGAGTAGTTATTATATTTTGGATGTATGTATGTGTATTTAAAACAGGTTTTTGAGTAATTATAGAAAAAACAAACAAAATGAATGAAAAGAATATAAAATACATATTTCATGCTATTGTTTTAGAAATTATGCAATAGCTCTTAAATTCACATTAGCCCTGAAAAAAAAAGAAGAGATTTTGTTTAAAGATTGCTGGCATTTCAGTGGAATTTGTTTATTTATGAATCAGGATTTTTAAAGACAATATCTCATTTGGTATAATCTGATCATGAAATATTCTTCCCATGAAGGATTTCCACATACTGTTTCCCAAAACCTAATTTATTTCTTTTTTTAGTTGTGAACACTTTCACTTTATATAAATATTATGTATTTATTAAGGAAATTGGAAGAATGAAAATGGAATTATTTGCTGATGTAGTGCCAAAAACAGCTGAAAATTTTAGGTAATTATTAGTTTACAGTTTTTAGTCATTTTTAATTATTTAAGTATAATTTTTAAAATATATATTTATGATAATTGGCAATTTATGAATGAAATAATTGCCTGATTAATTTTTGCTTTAAGATAAATTGTGTATTGCACTATGTAGAAGGATCCAGATCAGTGAAGATTTTTAAGTTTAGCATGATTTTTTATATCCAAAACTTCTTCCATTCTTATTACATTATTTCTATTAAATCCTTACAAAGTTCCATATTTCTCACAATGCACTTGTCATTATGCTTTATTTAATTTATGATAATTTCAACTGATTAGCAGTCTTCAGATCTAAAGAACAATTGTATTACAATTATCTATTACGTAAACATACAATTTCATTATTTATGAATATTCTTGAAACAGAAAATGTATATTAACAGAATCTGTCAATTAAAAATTAAGAAGTTTAATAACTAAACCTGTAAATTAAATATATATATTTATCAATTAACATTACACAAAATATATAGTTATTAAAATTATTAGCTTTTAATTGATGGAAATTATTGAATGTATATATTATTTGCTTGTGATACTTATAAATAATGATAAATATATATATTGTTTTACATATTGTATGTTTGTAATAATTTTTTTTTTTTTAAATCTGAAGAAAACTGTTATTAGGCAGTCAAAACTGTCATAAATGAAGGGAGAAGTGTAGTTTTTATAAGAATTTTTTTTTACTATTTTGTTTGTTTTTTAAATAATAGTATTTAAAAACCAAAAATCATTATTTATTAACAATTAAAATATATTATTTTTATGTAAAAAATATTTTGAGATTAGTGCGATAGAAAAATTTCATTCATTTGATTTCACTTGTTAAACTTTCAATAATTTTGCATCTGCTTCTTAAAAATGATCATGTTTTTTAAAAATTAATTGTATAATTAAGCTACAAAATTAAATCGATTGTTCTATTAACAAAATAAGTTAATTCTTCAATCCATTATTTTTTTTATTTTTGCTATATCTTCAGATTATATCAACAATTTAATTATACTAATTTTGTGTTTTCCAATTGTAAAATAGCAATATTTCATTTCCAATTTATCTGACAGTATTAGTATCTATGATATTAAAAAATTTATGATTGATAAACATTTAATTTTAAATTTACTACTTCTTATGAGCATAAGCATCATGAAGTTGTTTCTCTTTGTCTTTGGCCTCAGAATATTTCGGTTTTATATTTTTGTGGTTTATTGATCAATTCTTTAAAACTTCATTATTTTTTCTGTAATTGATTTAAATTTAGACGTGTTAATTTTTTATTTTTTATTATTATTATTTCATATTTATATGACTTCTTATTTTTAATATGGCAAAATCTTAATTGTTTATGTATCACGGTCAGAGAGGCATGAGAAAGTAAGCAAATAATACAGGTTTTTAATTTAGAATATTGTCTTTATTTTTAGAATTGAATCATGGCTTTAATTTATAGAAATTGTTAGTAGAGGAAGTGGCACACTTATTGTCATTAAAAAAGAAATAATCCATAAAGATTGCATTTAATTCTCACTTTATGAAGCTACTTGGTGAGAGATTTGTATTAATCATTATACTAAATTTGTATTGGAAAACATTTATATTAGACCAACTACATCGGCTTATGAGTCATAAATCATTTTATTTTCATTTGAGGATTTGTTGGTGTCTTATAATTACAATGTAGTTATTAGTGATGATTTTAAACTCAAAACTATTTTTTAGTATTGTCATTTGTCTTCATAGTTTCCTAATGCTATCAAAATAATTACAGCCCATTAGATCTTAATTGCATATTCCTTTTTTATAATTCTCATGCACATCTGCTGGATTATATTTTAAATAACTTGCCTTATCTTGGCTAGGTACTTATTCCCTCTACAACATTCCAGATTGATCTGAATCACCCTTCAATTGAATTTATATTAAAGCACATGTTGATATATGATCTTGCTTTCATAATGTGAAAAGAAATTCTAAAAATGCAAATTATGATGATTTATACAAATATATTTCCAAATTCACTTTGTATCATTTATATTCTTTTATAGATATTAATTGTGATCTAAATTACTTTATTTTAATTACTCAGTAAATTAATTGACATATATTCTATAAAATATTTTAAATTATTTTCCTTATTAAATAATTTTCTCTTTAAAGAAAGTTATAAAAAGAAAAATGTATTGCCATAAATGTTATTTTACTAGTTTTAAATCTACAGAAAATTAGCAAAGATTATAAGGAAGATTTTTTAAATCATATATCCAATATAATTTTGGTCTTTCATTAAAGATTCTACAATTGATAAAAGTAAAACTCAAACTATTTGTAATTCTTCATTTTGTCCTGAAGATTTTTATAAATAAGGAAGCTTAAATTACATCTTAGTTCCATACCAAATAATATACTCTTATTTTATTTACATGGATGAAGCTGATTATATTGTGACCTCTTTAAGCCTTGAATTCTTAAATATGTATTGAGGTTAATCAAATTCATAAAAATGATTCTAAGGAATATATAAAAAAAACTACCCAAATTCTGATCTTCATATTGTGACTAAATTTTTTGAAAGATATATAATATAATTGTTGAAAATGAAAATAAATATTTAACTCTAGTTCTACGTGGTTTTTTACAAAGTAAGTCAAGTGAAACTAATTTTATCACTGCTTTTGATTATATTCCTCATGTTATAATGAAGAAGCAAAGATTAGATATTATTTACTTTGATAATTTTTTTTTTTAAACAATTTTGTAGATTAGGATTCTCTATAGAGCTTATTGAATATTTTAATCCATTTATTAAAAATAAAAAAAGCATTTGTCAAATAATTAAATTTCAATTTTATATGATAATGATAAATTTGAGCACTGCATGAACCTTAAGGTCTAAAATTTGCCACTCTACCATTGGGTACTGAGCCTATAATTAAGTGGAATATTATATACCAAGTGGACCAAAAGTTACTTTACTGTCTAGAGAATTGAATTTTGAATATCTCATTTTGAATTCATTAAGGTACCAATCATAACTTTAAGAAGGATTCTGAAAGAATTCAGGTTAGAAACTAGAAGTCTTACTTGATTCAAACATTCAATGACCTTATATTATCGTAATATGAATGTATCACAGCACAGAATTTTGATTCTATATTATTAACATATATATGGGTGATCTTTGGGATTATCTTAAGTTTTTAATTTTATTATGTTATATGATGCTTGAAAAATTTTTAAATGCATAATTTTGTGGTAAGATTGTATTTCTCTGCAAATTATTAATAACTTTATAGAATGATATAATGAATAAAATGATCAATAGGAATAAATGTTCAGAAATATGTTTTAATTATGTTGATATCTCTCTTTATATTGATAGTCATAAAATTAAATATAATATTTTTCAAAAAGATTTAGGTGTTCTATCTACAAAAAGTGGGTTTTTCGTCAGGCATATATTGAGAATAGTTAACAGGGTTTTCAAAAGCATGGGAATGATTTTTAGATGTAACACCTTGTTAAATGATCAAATACAAATTGTTTAAATATTTCATCTTACTATTGAATATGTTTCTGTTATTTGGTTTTCTCTCTCCAAACAAAATCTTATTACAATTTAATCATTAATGGATAAATTTTATAGACATTTCAGCTTTTTAAAGAACTCTTATTTTTTATCTATGAAAAAAAAAAAAATAAGAGATTCATAATGTATATTAAAAACATATCTACCAGAGTAATTAGCCCAAAATTGATAACTTTTTTAAATATTTCTCCTTTGTTTTGATTACCAAAATTCTTAATATTTTTTTTTTGCAATCTTAACTATTTCAATATGATATTTCTTTGTTATAAAATATGATCATTATTATTATTATTCATAATTTTTTTGGTTTTTTTTTAAATTTTACTTAAACTATTTATAAGGGTTTGAACTCAGACTTTCCATGACCCTCAACTCTCCATGCTATCTCATATTTCTAACCCACCTGATCACACACATGTTGAAAAGATAAATAATCATCAATATATGTATTTCATGCTAAACCAGCGCTCATCAGTTGGTCTAGATTACCATCTCCACACATGTATACAATCAGTGCTCTTTTTTATATTAAGATAGCCAATCTTCATACTTTAATGAACAGGCTCCAACCCACAATTCTTCAGTAGTCCATTTCATTGAAAATCTGATGATGGAACGTTCAAAGACCATGTTAGTGCCAAGATTGTCAGTCTACTCAAGTTGATGTTAGTCATTCAGACCCCTTATGTACTGGAGAATAATCCATTTTTTACATACATACACAAGGGATGGGCAAACCTTTAACGCACTTGGTTTCAATATGTAATTTAATACACTGTACAGGCTTACACACACCTTGGCACTAATGTGGGCTTTGAATGTTCCATTATCAGATTTTCAATGAAATGGACAGCTGAAGAGTTGTGGGTTGGAATAGTTTGAAGCCTGATCATTAAAGAATGAAGATTGGCTATCTTAATATAAAGCTGAGCACTGATTGTATATATGTGTGGAGATGGTAATCTGGACCAACTATTGAGTGCTGGCTTAGCATGAAATATGTGTATTGGTAATTATTTATCTTTTCAACATGTGTGTGATCAGGTGTATGAGATGGCATGGAGAGTTGAGGGTCGTGTGAAAGTCTGACTTCGAACCCCTTATATATTACATTAAATGTGCAAGTGTGTGTTAGGCTGTACAGTGTATTAAGTTAAGCTATTTATGCAATTTCTAAGAAATCTGTAATTAGACTATGGTGATGTAGAATTGTACATTAAATCGAGTAAATAAATTAATGGATTGAGATGTTTAACTGCCTTTGACTCTGAATTATAATACAGTATTCCCATGAATTCATATATGTTTTTAGAAATTGTAATTAATACTGTATTTATATTTTATATATAAAAATGAAGTAATGACAAAAATATTCAAATTATTTTGATTTTTTAGAAATATCTTCCAAGATTATGTGAAACTGATTTCACAATACAGAGGTGGTGAATATATTCTATATCAATTTACAAGTATTGTTTCTTGCACATAATTGCTGATGATTAGTATTTGTAATGAATCCTGCAATTACTAAACCAAATAAATCATTCATCATTAAATTCAATTTGGATTGGCATAATTGATTTACTAGGAAATGTATGAATCAGCAGGAAGATTGCAATCGTGATAGAACTAATATCTAGTTATCTTTTATAATTATTAGTACCAGTTTTATTTATTTTACAAGAATGCCACAGTTTTTATATATAGATATCTGGTGGATACATTAAACAACTAACCAAGTAAACATAAATTCCTATTACTAAACTTCAATAGTAGAAATAAGAAAACAGTTATTAATATAATCAAGATTTTGGGATCGAAGATAATAAATAAAGAAAATGAAGTTAATAACAAAAAACAATATATATAATAATAATATTATTATTATTTACATGGATTATTTATTATTTATTTTATGAGTAGACAAAAATATTTTCTTGATATTAGGAATGATGAAATTATCAGAATATTTTTATCATAATGCTACCACAACCTTGATAGCATTAACTGAATTAATAATAGTTAAAATTATTAGAATTAATTAGATCGATTGGAATGATATTTTGATATAAATATATTTCAAGAATTTATGAACAAAAAAAAAAATGTAAATATTGTTTGAAAAGTAACAATTGAAAGAACAGGACAAATATTAATGTAATTTTCATGAGAAATATTTAAGACAAAATAAAATTAATAGCTCATATTTTACCCAAGATTTCTAATTAACAGTAAGTTTTATATATACATTTGATAAATTAGATTTATTCAAGAATATATCTATTCATAAAATTTCTTTTGCTTGTTTTAAATTTCTGCTAGTAGTAAATTTACTTGTGGTATTTCAGAATTCAAAATAATTGATGGAAGTTTTTTCTCGCTGATTAGTCCTCTGTAGAAACTCTCCTACAACTTTTTACTTTAAAATCTATAGATTATTGAGATTTCATTGATTAATAGATGGTAATCACAAAGTTATAACATTGCAACTAATCTACAAAAGTTTTAATAAAGCTATACTTCAAGATTTTTGTAACACTAATAGCAATCACTATTAACTGCAGAGCTCTGAACTTACAACTTTAACTTCAACTTCCACTGATTTTTATAACTTTCCAAAATTACTTTCAAATTCTGTATAAAATCAAATTTGTTTGTAGAAGGGGGGGGGTAGCGAAGACTTTTCTGCTGATAAATATGTTTATATTAAAACTATTAAAATTAATTATAAACTGTGTTTATAAAAACACAGATTTGCATTTGTAAATAATTAAACAAAAAAAAATAAACTTATTAATTACTTGTTTATACTTAATTTTAGAATTCTGATATGGAAATAATTAAACAAAAAAAAAAAACAAGTTAGTTCATTATTTGCTTGTTTATACTTAATCTTAGAATTCTGATAACTTCATTTTAAAATAGAAAAAAAAGTATAAAATTGTATCAACTTATTAAAATTAGGTCAACTTATTATATAAGCCAACACATTCTATAAACGTAATTTTAAAACCTTATAAGTGCCTGTATATTCTGTATGATGTTTGCCTAAAATATTCCATACTAACCTTTGTCTTAGTAGTAATTGAATGTATTTAGAATATTATAAATCAACTTTCAATTTTTCTTAAAATATTTAATTCAATTAAATAATGGAAACAATCCAACACATAATTACAAAAATATGTGTAGATATATGTTATTTCGTTGTTGTTTTTTTACTAATTATTAAGAATGTGTATTATAAACTAAATATAGGTGGATATATACACCCACACATATAAAATAAAATAGAAAATTATATAACATTACAGTATTAGCCAACAAAAAAACAGCAAAATTTTATTAAAATTCTTCCACAACCATGGTTTCATCTATTAACAATTAGACTTTTTCAAGTGAAATTCAATAAGATATGTTGAATTTCACATAAAAAGCTCTATTTGTTAATAGATGAAACTATGGTTGTAGAAGAATTTTAGTAAAATTTTGTTTTTTGGCTAGTATTGTAATGTTATATGATTTTCGATTTTATTCATAATTATTAGTATAATGATAAGCAGTATTTAATTTCTCATATATATGTGTGTGTAGTTATTTTTTTTTAATGGAAACAACAACAAACTATAAAGAATGTTATATTATCTGCTAATTTGCACCATCCATTAGGAATTTTGAAACAAAATATATCAGGTATGGGCAATCTATCATATATGTGATTCCATTATTATATATAATAAAATCATTTAATCTACTTATCAATGAGTTCACATTGTCTCAATATAAACTGATATGCATACACATTGTTGTAATTCACCAGTAAATTTTTAACTAAGCAAGACTATATGAAGAAAAGAATGAATATGAAAATATTTAATTCATTAAAGATAATTAAATAGCTGAAATTCTACAAAATGGTAAGAAAAACAGTTACTGAGATGAGAAATATAATTTAGAATTGGCAAGAACAATAACAGAAGAGAATAAAAGTTATTAAACAGTATCTTGGTATTGGAAGAAAAATTGTTTGATAATAATAAGGAAATATAGAACTATTATTAAAAAGAGGAACAATATCACAAAATGTGTGGGAAAGCTCTACAAAGAATTATATAGTATAAAACTAATAAAATATCACATGGCTTCAGCTTACTCAATATTTCAGCAGCATACTTTTTTTCTGTCATCCCATCTATGCCACATACTGAAAGCCTTAGTAATTGTTAGATATAGGTGATAGTGTTTAATAAATGCTTGTCCACTGCTGCCCTATCCAATATCCCCAGATTAAATACAAGTTTATAGCTTCCGTCAGTGGGGAGCTTTGGATCTTGGGCCAATGTTTGGATATTTAGGATTTATTGCACTTTTCCTCTGCCAACTATGATATACTTTTCTCTTTTACTATCGAGTTATTAATCCAATTTGAAAAACATTTAATGTATAGAAACTGAACTGTCTTCATTTCTTATGACTATATAGGCAAATTGATTTAGATTGAAAACATGTTTTCAAATTAGAATGATAACTTGATAGTGAAAGAGAAAACTACATGATGAGTGCCAGAGGAAAGTTGCATTAAATCTTAATGGTCCAAACACTTCTCCAAGATACAAAGTTTCTCACTGATGAAAGTAATAAGCTTGAAACTAGTTTGAGGATGTTGAATAGGACAGCACTGGATAAAGATTTATTAAACACTATCATCTGTCAATTACTAAAACTTATAGTAAGTAGCATAGATGTGATGAGAGGAAAAAAAGTATAGTGCTGGAATTATATAATAGTAAAGAACAAAATACCTTACATTTATATTTTCAGAATTGCCAATTATTTTAATTGTAAATGATAATGATATGCACATTTAAAAACAAAAAAGTAGATGCAGTAAATCTTGATAAAACAAATAAATCCTTTTTTTAAATTACTATAATAAATGCTCATTTTATCTTTTTTACTCTTAACAGTTTCAACTGACAAGCAGTCTTCTTTAGAGCTAAAATATATACAACTATACATGAATATATATAAAAAATAGTTTATTTAATCAATATAAACAATACAAAACAAACATTATATGCAATTATAAATTGAATTCTTTTTTTATATCCTATTATACATATACTCAAAAGTCAATATTTCATTTAAATCGTAATGAAGTAAAAGGCAATAAATCCTTTTCATTTTATACAATTTATTTTTTTCTCATTAATTAATATTATATAATTATAAAAATATAAGTTAAAAACTGATCTATTATTTATAAAAATATAAATTATTTTATTAATTATTTATTAATATTTTTTTATTGCCTATTTCAGTATTTTACTTATTTTCTATTGTTAATCTAAATAATGCTTAAACTTATAATTTTATAACTTCTAAATTTAAGCTTAATATTTATTTTTAAATTTTTATTAATTAATCTTATAGATTATTATAAAATGTTTTTATAATTATTGCCTATTAATTTTTTGACTTCCCATATTTGAATTTTAAACAGCTTCCTTTATATTGTATAATAGTTATTTCCCTTTTTTTATTTTATCTATAACTTATGTACATTTCTTGTAATTTTATTGTTAGAAATTATATTAATCATATTTATAAAAGTTATTGAATTAAAAGTTTAAACATTTAGAAAAACAATAGCATTTTAATTAGTAAAATTGAAATAAATAATTTTTAAAAAATGATAAAAAATTATAATTTTTTTGAAGTTAGCTATATTTTTATAAATATGAGAAAAAATATAAAAAAATAAATTATATAAAATAATGACTTACTATCTTTAATTTTCTTATAATTCAAATGTAATATAGACTTTGAGGATGTAATTATCAAAATTACCCAAGTTCACAACTCAATATGTATTTTAAAAAAATATATAAAAGGATTCAATTTATAATATTTGATTTGTATTGTTTATATTGATTGAACATTTTTTATATACCAATGTACATTTTTTATATATTCATATATATATATTAGCTCTAAAGAAAACTGCTGGTCAGTCCAAACTGTTAGATTGATAGAATAGAATAAGCATTGTTATAGTGATAAAAGAAAGACAGATTTATTTAATCATTTTATAATTTTATTAATGCATAAAGAGGATATAAGGTGAGAAGAAAAATATAAATCCCTATAAATTAATAAGTCTAATTGCAATGAACTCCTGTTTTAATTTTTATTTCCTTGGCTTTATTCAATTTATGTTAGATTCTGTAATTAATTCAGCTGAAATCACTGAAAAAAATTCCTTTATTTATACTATATTGTATTCAGAATTGTTTTAGATTTTTTTTACTAGAACTGGAACCTCCCAGTGAGATTAAAAATTTGATTATCATCAACTTCTGAGATGCAACTATTTTTATTTCAATAAAAGTAATTTGTTTTTTTTATTTTATTTTAATTACTGTTTAATTGTAGTTTTATTCACAGTCATTGTATTTATCTGTTTCATAAATGGAATTTATCAGCCACTGATTTATTTATATTTAGGCAAGCATAAACTATGAACCACAGAGTTAATGACTGCCAAACCCATTGGTAAATCTATCTTCTAATTGGAATCGCAGTTTTCTTTCCAATATTTTATTAATAGTTAAACTATCAAAAAAAAAAAAAATCCATATTTTAAATGAACAAATAATTGCTGTTTTAAAAAATTTTGTACCTCTCTAAAAATAAAGTTAATAAAATAAAAAATTTATATAGTGAACTAATAAATTATATACATATAAAAGTATAGATAATAAAATTAATATTATTTTTTTAAATTTTTAACATAGTTTTGGGCACTTCGGGAAGTAAGGATTTTTTGTTGCTATTTGATTGTAATGGTTTGTGATTGTGCCAATCAGCGATTGCCTGTGAAGTAAAAAATTAAAGTCAAGAAAATTATTTTTTTATTAATATTTTTTTATTATTATAAATAACTGAAACCACAGATATAATGTTAACAGTACATATGCATAAATTAACAGATTTTGAGAACGTAGTATCCTATATAGATAGAAATTTTCGTAATGTTTGGATTAAATGTGCTATAAGCTTAAAACATAATTTTAAAGACTCCTTTAATTAAACAGTGAAAAATTCTATTTGATTGCAATATCACATGGTGTTTCTCAAAATCTGTTTTTAATTCATTTTTTTTAATGTGACGATCTTTGTTGCAACATTGTATGTATATTCTGTAAAATACTATATTACTGATTGTTTTTTCAAGATTGGCTAATTTATATATAGTAAAAATCAGTCATATATCACATGACCTATATAGCTTGTATTACCAATATGTAATATATAAAGAGCCTGCTACTAGCTCTAAACAAGCTTATTTTTTTTTTATGATAAATGCTACAAGAGAAAATACATGAAGCCTTTATCTATGATGGTCCCCATCCCCAGACCGGTTTCGAGCTATGGCTCTCATCAGTGAGGAGCTAGGACATAAGATTCAAAATATTAACTCAAGCCAAGCATTTATCTAATTTTTAAATATTAAGAAAAAGATCCAAATCTTCAGACACCTACATGTCTTCAAACTCAGCTCTTTAACCAAAGAAACTATATGAGCCTGAACTAAATTCAGAGATCCCATATATTAGTAGGCTTAGCAATTTAATATAGCCAAAGCCCTAATAGCAAAATTATAATAGTAAAAATCAGTCATATATCACATGACCTATATAGCTTGTATTGCCAATATGATTGCTAAGCCTACTAATATATGGGATCTCTGAATTTAGTTCAGGCTCATATAGTTTCTTTGGTTAAAGAGCTGAGTTTGAAGACATATAGGTGTCTGAAGATTTGGATCTTTTTCTTAATATTTAAGAATTAGATAAATGCTTGGCTTGAGTTAATATTTTGAATCTTATGTCCTAGCTCCTCACTGATGAGAGCCATAGCTCGAAACTGGTCTGGGGATGGAGACCATCATAGATAAAGGCTTCATGTATTTTCTCTTGTAGCATTTATCATAAAAAAAAAAAAGCTTGTTTAGAGCTAGTAGCAGGCTCTTTATATATAATACTAATTTATATATATAAATTTATTTAATGTTTTTATATTTTATCATTGAGTAAAAATTGTTAATTTATTTTTTCAGGCAATTTTGCACTGGAGAATATAAAAGAGATGGGGTTCCATTGGGATATAAGAATTCAATATTCCATAGGTGATTATAATTTTATTTCACTTTTTTTTTTTTTGTTTTTAAATTTTTTTGAAGGAAAATATATTTATTTGGAATATACACATAAATAACGTTTTGTTAATGTAATAATATATTGGACTATTTTCATTATCTATCATTAAATGTTGAATGTCTAGAAAATTTTAAACTTTTCAAATATAAACAACTTATTAATAATAATACACAAATAGACAATGCAGATTAGTAATTACACAACACTTTGAGTAGTAATATTCTCCATTTTTCTTCAGGTGTTGCTGGCCTTACCAGTGACAATATTAGTATAGGAATCAGACTTATACCTTTAGATTTTTGAATATCGAATTTTAAGGCAACATTTTAACCGAGCTATTCTGACAAAGGCAACAGTCAGTAGAAATTTTATATACTTATCTATGAGGGTTGTTTCAAATCCTACTGATTTCTTCAATTTTTTTTATATATTTTTTTGTAAGAGCAAGGTTTATTAGAGACTTTCAGACATAATGTTTTACGGCATTAGATTATCTTATAGGATTATTTGCCATTGTCATATGAGCAGTTGTTTGAATTATCTTTTTTGCACCTTTTTCTCTCTATCCAATATTTTTGTATTTTCCCAATTAAACATATGTTCAATAATACATACATGATCTGCTACTGTAGACATATTTGCTTTTTCTTTTTTTAACCATTAGTTTGTGTTCTTTTAATCGCCGTTCAACAGGACAATAGGTCTCACCAGTATACTTTCTTCCACATTCACATAGTATTTCTTAGATGTAGTTTTTGTTTTTCATCATCTCCAGTTTAGGTTTTGTAGAAAGTAGAATTCCTCAAAATATGGTATGGCTTTGGAAAGCTGTTTGAAGGTTATATTGTCTGCAAATTTTCTTTATTTTGTCTGCCATTCCCCATAATTGTTTTTCCTTTTGGTGTCTTTTTTTTTTTGTTGTTGTCTATTAAAGATTTTCTTGATGTCACCCTGTTGAATAGCGATTGAAAAAACATAAACTAATAGTTAAAAAAAAAAAACACAGAAGTGTCTACCTTAGCAGATCATGTATATTTACTAATGAACATATATGTTCTATTGGGAAAATACAAAAATATTGGATAGATGGGAAAAGATGCAAAAAAGAAAATTCAAAGAAGCTGCTTGTATGACCATGGTAAATACTCCTATAAGCCAATCCTACTATGGCAATACATAATGTCTGGAAGCCTCTCATAAAAAAGTATTAAAAAAAATTGAAGGAATCAGGAGGATTTGAACCAACTCTCATAGATAAGTATACAAAATTTCTACTGATTGTTGCTTTGAAAGAATAGCTCAGTTGGTTAGAGCGTTGTCTTAAAATTTGATATTCAAAAATCTAAAGATTTAAGTTCAACTCCTAAGTAATATTGTCACTACTTGAAATGTTGTATAATTACTATCAAAGTGTTTAGTTATACTTGTATTTAAATATAACAAATTGTTTGTATTTGAAAAGCTTAAATACAGTTTCAAATTTTTTAGACATTCAACATTTAATAATAATGTAAATAGTGCAATACATTATCACATCTAATATAGTATGCAAATGTCTTTTTAATAATTTGACATATTAATTTTCTGAAGAAAAGAAAAACTATAATCATTTTTCATAATGATTAATAATTTCATATAAGTGAATTAGACAGTTAGTTCTCTGAGTATGTAAACACGAAAAGCTTTTGTGATATAATGGATAATATCTAGCTGCCTTGACTACAACCTATGATTCAATTTCAAATGAAACTGGAAATTTTTTTAGGTTCGAAGCAAATGTATAATTTTTTTCTGAGATAGCCAACCTATAGCCAATATAAATAGTCATCCATTTATTAGACTGCCAGTTGATTAGCCTAATGTTAGTTGATTAGCCTGATGATAGTATCTTTTTGTTTACTGGGTTTTTTTTAAAAGAAATATCTAGGAATTTTGTCCTGCAATGCTCTGCTTAATGGTCATTTACCTTTTATCTACATATATAAATATGTCCTCATATTGATCAGTTAAATCATTTTTATATCTTAATTTTGTTTCAAAGCTAAATTATAATTTACAGAATATAACTAAGTTAAAAAACTGAATATATCAGAGGAAAAATAATATTGCAATAAATTTTTATTATGAATAAAGTAAATTTAAATGTCTTTTATTTTTATAAAGATTAATTATATTTTGAAACTATATATATATTTGTATACTCCAGAATATATTTATTTTTAATTTTGAAAACATTTTTGCATTTTTATATCAGTTTTTCTTTATAAATAATCACGTTACAAACATGGATACAGTCATTTCCTCATATGTCTTGTTCTCATTTCATTGCATTTTCCCTCCACAAATATAAGGAAAAAATAAAAGAAGAATTTTACATAGTTTACAGTAGGTATTTGTGAGACCATTATACAAATGTTAAGAAATATTGAAGGAATAAACATTAATGAATAATCCTTAGTTTGAAAAAATTAATTTTCTTATAGTTTTTCCTTCTTTAGTTTCCAGTTAAGAATGATTAGATATCCACTTATTCATCAAATTTGAAGCAGATATCTGGGAGAAAAAAATTCTATGTTTACTTAGAAAGTTTTAGCTGCAAAAATTTTTCTTTCTCACTTTGGAATACTAGCTGATCAGGGAAAGGTGATTGGATTATATCTATTAACAACATTAATTTTCACTTCTCTTTTGAACTTTATATTTAAATTTGTAACTGTTTAAAATATAATCATAATAAACAGCCTCAAACCACTGTAGATCAAAGGCCTCTCCAACAGCAACTTTACTTACTAGTTTCCCAACTGATGGTTTAACATTTTTATTTCATCTAGATAACTTTATTGACTCTGGACCACCTACCTTAAAGAAAAACTCCAAATCTGCTTGCAATTTGAAAAAAGTTTTTATATTTTAACTATACCAGATTCGAACTCTAGGTCACAGTTATTGCAGTTAGATTCTTTTAATCATTGCAAAAAGAAAGTTTTTTTTTAACTGAAAGATCTTTTTAAAGAAACTGAGCAAAATAAATTTCTATTGTATGCTGCATATATTCTTGTCATTGCAATTGTTATTGTGATGGTAAAGAATAATACAAGACTATTCATTAGCATGCTAGAATTTAAAAAAACAGGGTTTTTTTTTTGTTTTCAGTAATCTTATACTTTTTGTCTGAGTTGTTTTCTTGGAGACACAATATATGTGCATATTTATGTGTATAAATTGATATGGGATAGTTGATAAATATTTGGTGGTGTGTATAATTCTGAGCAGCTGTGTGATAGTGCTCTATTTAAAATATTAACAACATGATTTAATAAATAATTTGTAATTTAGTATTTATAATGGCCAGTAAAAAATTATTGCACTTATTCCCCAGAAACTGTAAACTTATCTGTTAAGATGAGCTTTAACATGAAAGAGAATCTTAAGAATTTCCAAGGTCTGGCCTATGCTGTCATTTGATATTGACTTTATTTTTGCCTTCTTCAATTGTAATCACTTTCAAATGAAAAAAGATCACACGGATTAAAAGAAAAACACCGGTGATAGAAGAAAGTATGAAAATAATTGATTTTAAAAATAAATGTGTATAAGCATAAATATTGAAAATAAATTCATTAGAAATATCATATAGAAAACTACATTGTAAAGTTGATAGTATATTAAAATAGTAAGATTATTCAAATTAATAAAAAAATAACTGATGCTACTAATTCATTTTATGAACTTTTATGTAGATGTTCAGTCCAATTTTGAATGAAATAAATATTTTGTAATAGAGAATTAAAGCAAGAACTGCAAAATATTTGAAATAGATTGAGTAAATTTGGATATGAAGACTGATTTGAGGGGAGTCAAAGACTTGAGAAAGATAACAGTTGTACATTATGAATTCTTTTTAGGATTAAAAATACAAAGAAGAAATGTATATAGAACTATCCAAATGAAATATATTTAGATTTCTTTTTGACTAGTAGAAAACAAATCTTTCAAGACTGTAGTATACTTAAACAATTCATCACACAAGTGAGATATAAAAATATATATTGTACCAGTCGAAAATGTATGTCCATTCAACAAGATTTAGAATCTAAGCAAAAGTACCCCGAATCCAATCATGCCCGAGATACACAGGTCAGGAGCAATCATGAATTCTAACCTGTTTGCCCATTCCCCAAATCTATAACACTACGGACAACACCTTACGGTGATACTACATAAATTAATTATTTCTGGGCCCAGTGCTACATTGTTTTGCATGAGAACTCAGCTGATGATGATGATGAGAGATTGAGTGAACCCAAGATATAAGTTAAAAATGTACATAAATAATATAAAGATTATTAAGGAGATTTGAACAACTGAATTATGTTTAAAAATATAAATATTTATTTTGACAAAAATTCAAGATTTTATATATGTATAATCTATGTCACGCTTTTTAAACTATTATTTTGGTTACAAATCTTTGACAATCTTTATACAATTATTTTATTTTGATAGATATAAATTTAGTGTGGCAGTTACAATACTGAACACATGTTCAAAATAGGTTTTTATTCAATGTTACAAAAACAAATTTATCTGGGTGTTTTGGTGGACGTTTATACATTAAGAAAAACACATATAAAGATATGACAATAATAGAGTTTCGCTGTTTGGGACAACTTTCATGGGATGCCCTTGGCATTGGATACATAACTTTATTTTCATTTATAGAATTTATTTACAACACTAAAATGAGGCTACATTGTGATTAAAATATACTTAAAACATTTATTTATTAAACATTTTCGACATTTAACAAGAAAATATTGCAAAACTCTATCAATACGGGAATTGATTATTTCACAAAAAGGGGAGGGCAGCTTCATGAGAGGTTGGATCTAAACTCCAACTAAAAATATTACAAAGAGAAAAATGTTTCATTATCACATATCACTACGATTTATTTTGTCAAACAGGCTAAAAGAAAAACGAACTATAAGAAATTGCGGTGCTAGCATAATAGCCAAATATTTGCAGATCCAATATTTTTTTGAAGTGCTTTTTCATATTACGGAAGAAAACAGTCTAGCCGACTTGCCACCCCACATTTTGTGGAATCGGTTGACAAAAGGTCCTTGGAAGGAGTGCAACGGGCTGAACTTTGCCAGAATTATCCCATGCATTGCTCTCATTACGCGAGTATATATATGTATATGGTCCAGAGACATTCATCGCCCTGTTTACGACCTGGAATGAAGATGAGGTGACTCTGGTGTTCCGACGCATGTCTCTAGATAAAGGTTAATAATATGAAGAATGGCCTATGCTAACAACACTATTATAATAATATAAAATCATTGGATTTAAAGACTAACTATAAAGCCTTAAATAGTTTAACAAATACGTAATGACATGTTAAAATAATGACCCATGTGAGATAAAGTCATTTACCAAAAGTTAACACTATAATTAATGAAGTGTGCATTGCTCCCCCTTCTTGAATCAATACTATTTTGTTTAAATATATAAAAAAAACTAAAATTCATGCATTTAAAAGTGCGAACAAAATAGAATTTGTTCACCAGCCTTTTTGGCGATGATGAATAAAGAAATTAATAAAACTAACGGACACCAATATCCACCCCAGATTGAAAAGTATTTATATATTTTGTATAAACTTGCGATAAAATATTTATTTAAAAGCATGTATTCATTTAAAATACAAACTCAATCTTACGAACTATTTAGAAATAAATAAATAAATAAGAACTCATTAATCCCACCTACCCCCTTCTAAGTTCATAAAACCGGGTTTGATTGGCATTTACAAATAAAAGTTTAGTGAAAAATATAAAAATATCATTAAAAATAAATTATAACCGCACTAAATTATAAAAAAAATAAGAAGCGTGAGTTGGGTGAAATATTTCATAGTAGTATTAATTTGATAGAAGAGAATCGATATAAAGAAAATAACTATTAATTTAACATACTCGCTGATTAGCAAGTTAAAAAAGATTCTAAATATACAAAAAACAATTTTAAAAGATGTAAAAGTTAGAGTTTAGGTAATACGATTATTATGTCTTTGGGCTGGTTATCTAAGGATTTTATGAAGTACTAACGAATCTTCTGTGTCAGGCGGCATTCTTTGATGACATGTCTCTTGGCCTCGGCGGTTCTTTGATGGCATGGGCACACTTGAGCGATAGAAGCTACATCTATGCATGGCGAAGAGTGGAACTGAAGACGGGGGGGGAAGGTGGCTGAGGCCCCTCAAAAATTAAAAAGACATGGAGTCGACTAGCAACTATTGACCCAACTCTGACACAATAGATTTTTGGCCCTATTTATACAAACTTTGAGGTATTCAAAGAATGTTTTTAATTAAACTTCTTAACTCTAATTAATCCTTAATTTACAGAAATATTTTCTCTATTGTTAGTGGAGATGCAATTGTTAGATAACTGTCCAAAAATAAATTCAAATCAATTTCCAGATTGGAAATAGATTTGATAAAAATGTTAACAGCTAACTAAAATCAATTAGCTTTGTTTTAAATTTTACTTTCATTAACTTTAATTAAAAAATTCCTTTTAAAATCATGAATCCCACCCCTTTAATTACTCTTGGACAGTTAACGACTGCATCTTCCATCTTGAATATTTGTGTAATTATATGAAGAAAAATATCTATAAAATAAATAACATATAGTTAAGAAAAAAAAATACAAAATTATTTACAAGATTTGTTTGTGCTTTTATATATATAAAAGCTCTGTTAATATATGTATATATCTGAGTCGCATCCACAAAAGTTAATATTTAAAATTAAAGAAAATTTTTATTTGAGACTTATATTTATAATTTTTATAGACGCTTCTCCGAAATATACATATAGTTTATATACATGTGACAAAAAAAAACCAGGATGAAATGTGGGTTAAGTAGTAGAACAGTGAAGCTCGATCTTGGGCTAAGATCGACTGCTACAATATTACTGCAAAATTAATTGAACCTAACTTTCAGAAATAATGTAGTAAAATATTTGAAGACAACTAAAAAATGAATGACATTATTAAATTATCAGATATTTTTATAAAAACAATTATAGAATTCGATGAAATAAAAAAACTGCAGTTCTAATGAATTTCCTATTGAGACAAAGTAATATATGCAAGGAAAAAAGAATTATAAAAATGTTAAAAATTATTCATTTATTGTGAAATTATGTAAACTTTACAAAAAGTTAAGAAATTTATTTGTAAAATGGCAGGAAATCTTAAAAGAGAATAAAAGTATAAGAAATTCAAAATGTTATTTGTGGGAAAATATATATATCAAAGATGGCACAGTTTATATACAAGGATGATATCATAAAAATAGTTCACTTTTTCTAACTGAAGAAATAAAATACATAATTAAATATGTGATAAATAAAAAAGCATCCGAAAAATTTTAAAAATAGTTGAGAAAATTATACATTAAATGTTGAAATGAAATGTATATCGCATGATTGAAAGAAATGGAATAGTGTAATAATATTTACGAAAGGTAAAAAGTAAGACATTAGGAATTACAAATCTTGTATCAGGAAATCATTATAGAATATCTACAAAAAACTGGTCTTGTGTCAAGCAAAAAACAAGCAAGGTTTAAATGTGGTCTACTAGTGCATTCATAATTATACATAGAACTTATATAAAAAAGGATAAAAGTTTGAGTGTCATTTTGCATTGGATTCATAAAAAAAGATTTGATTTTATAAGCATTCCTACTATGATTAAAACTTTGAAATATCATGATCTGTAAACAGGATATTTTCAAATTCTGAAAAATATTTATTAAAATGTGACAGCAATAATTAGATTTATGATAAGATGATTTAATTATATAAAATCTTTCACTACAGTTTTACAGGAAATATTTTATACAAAGCAAATTTATTAAAAATAAAAAAATAGTATTTAAATCATCTGGATTTTTCAGACGATGTGATTATTATCACAAATAATATATCAAAGCTATGGGAAATATTGCAATAGTTATTAAATAAAAACAAAAAAGTAGGAATAAAGATAAATATGGAAAAAATTGATGTAATGTTCACAACAATATGGGAAAAATAAAATTTGTTAATGAATCAGAAATTAACAAATTATAAATCCTCAAGAAATTTATTAATGTCAAGGGAAACAAGTTAAAGACATTGAACTTACTTGGAATGTTTTCAATAGGAATAATGTTAAAAAATGAAATATTAATATAATATCTGAATTAAATATTTTTAATAAATCTCTATGCAATTAATATTACACAAGAAACAGAAATTGCTAACAAAAATATAGAATATTCCAATAATACATCATCAAGAGAAAAAAATAAGCTGAAAAAGAATTTCCTTAGATTACTAAATAATAGAAAAACGTATCTAAAAAATAGCCATATAGGAGAAGAATTTTTTGAAATAAAAAAGTTTGATTTCAATTAGAAATACGATAATAAACTCAAAATATCTCCATCCTGCAATGGATCAACAATGATATAAAGTTATAAGCGCTTATTATTATAGTACTGATATTTGGCAATATATAACAGAAATGAAAATACATATGCATTTGAATTTTTCAGTTTAAGAATAGAATTCTAAAGAAGTGGAATTTCATACAATTCTGTGACAAATGTTGAACCTGTCTTATGTTGCTAATGTCTCACTAAGGTGCAATTTCATTTTTAAACTGCCGAACTCTAAACATTTTGAGATAGTCATTCTCAAAAATGGTATCTCAATCATTAAAAATGAAAAAGAAACTTATGGAGATTATTATTAAAGATTGTAGTTATATAGAACAAATTATTGCAGATATCAACATTCTTAGTCAGAACAATCTGTCATTTAACTAGAAGTAGAACTTTATTTGTTTGTTTGTATTTCAAAACTAATATCATGTGAATGTAAAAAAATATGATTGGGCAATTCATTTACTTATTCCCAACCATTTCTTTTGGCAGTCATCTAAAGAAGATTTCACTCATACTGTCTTCTCTCATCTGTGAAATATGATAATGAAATTAGTATGATTTGGTTAGACATATCTTCATTCAATCATTACTCTGCATAGATATATAACAGCTTTATGGGTAACAGGTTTATTATATCTTTAAAGATAATGTTGTATTTCATATTTTCTTTTATAGCTCAGTATTAGTTTGAGTTACTTAAGAATAATGTTATACATCTCCTATGATCTATTTAATTATTTGATTCAAATATTGAGTTCCTGTAGTCTGATCATTATCAGTGAGTGATAAATTGATAATCCTCCACTGATTTTTCTCTGAGAAATATCATTAGAAGAATTACTTACTACTTCTTTAAAACACTGTTCAAATATTTAATTCCATTTTATGCAGAATTCCAGCAATACTTGATGAAAATGATGACCATTAATAAAGATATTACAAGTGTTTTCATTGTTTTGTTCTAATCTTGTGTTTAAGTAATAAAACAATTAAGGATATTACAAAATAAAAATATAATCAATTATGTAAGTAATACATTACAGAGTTATGCCTTAAAATATTATTATAAATGAGAGCATTTAGCTACTCTCTAGTAGCTCATTGTTTAATTAACATATAAACCAAATTTTGAATTGTAAACTGTGACAGTCATAAAAATATCACATAAAAAGCTATTTTATATTTATACATTTTTATACTTCAGAATAAAAATATGCTATTTTTTTTTTTTAATGCTAGTATTGTTTTGTTTCTATATTTACTTAGTCTCTCAATGTAATACCATCAAATGATAATCTTCATAAAAAAATCCTGAGTTCAATTCCACTTTTATTTTTAAAAAGTGAAATATATACCATACGATTATGAACCACTTATGTCACAAAAATATTGATGGATATGGACATTCAATGATAACATTTATAAATGTATTATAGCTTTGCAATTAAATGATTATATTACAAAAAAAACTTTGGTTCAATTATAAATTATAGTAATTATATAGTAATATTATATACTATTTAAAGAAGTTGAAAAATATTCTATCTGTCTCTAAACACTCCTTTTCTTGGAGTATCTTTTTTAAAAAAAACATACATTTTCTAATTATTGTATTACATAAGATTATTATTGTCAACTGCTAGTCTATCTATTCCTGGCTTTTTCCAAAATAACATATCATTTGATTGTTTTTTCAGGCTATTCATAAGCAGATTCATTATCATTATAGTATGAGTTCATCCACTTCACTATTGATTATTTTTTTGTTTCATCACCAATTTCTCCAAATGTGATAATGCAGTTTCAACCTAATTATTTATGCTTAAAATGAGAGTCTAATCTAAATATCCATTTGTTTTATGCTTTTTGTTTTTAAAATTTGTCTTCACCAGCATCATAATTAAAAAGCATGAATACTATTTCTATCTTTGTAGACTTGTTTTTCTTATTCCTATTTCCGTTACTGTAATTTGTAAATGTATCTTGATAATTTTATCAGTTCAGTTTCTTTAATTTTTTAGTAAAAGACTCAATCTTAGCTCATTAGTTTTTTTGGTTTTTTTTACTTATTATTTAATTTCTATCATTTATCTGAAAAGACTTAAAATATTAGATTTTCTAAAAGATATACTTGAAAAATAAAACACAGGGTTACTTTATGAAATTATTTTTTCCTGATATTAATTATGGTTATTAATTTCTTCCATTGCTTCAAATTTTTATACATTTAAAATTTAACAACCTGATCATTTTATTTTTTGCTAAATTACATTTAACCTTTTTCTTTATTCACCTTTCTTTATAATTTGTTTGTCATGTGTTAACTTGATATTAGCATACATTTATAAATACTACTAACTGCTGATATTGTCCTAACACTTGTACTTCTTGTTAATTTTATTATTGTATAAATAATTTTCATTGAACATTATATAAATTTAACATAAACATAAAATAATCTAATATATCATTAGCAGGCAAACAATCAAAAACTCAAAAAAATATCTCTATGTTTAGAGACATTCATGTTTTGAGAAGTTTTCCATTATCTATGCAATTCACTCTCTGACTACAATTATTTATGCAATAGATTTTTTTTTTTTTGTATTGTCAATCTCCTGTTCAGAGGTGATTCTGATTTTCATATTCAAATTAAATTATAATATTATATAAAGTGAATTGCTGAAAAATCAAGACATCTATGTTAGTTGTCAAAAGCAGTAATAAACATAGTGTAAAATTTGTAGCTAATTTTTTTTAAATATTTTTTTATTATTAATGTTTATACTTAATAAATTTGTTTGAATTTTGCATTCACATAATATATCTCAATTCAGAGTTGAAGCTCAGCTGACTGAATCATGTAAATTTTTTTAAGTCACATGCAGGTTAGGATTTTATTTTAGATAATCAATCCATAGCCAACATAGCTATCCAGACAATATTAGTCATTTAATGGATATCAAGCTATATTATAAGATAAAGGTTCCAAATAAATTATTAGTTAATCAGGTCAATAAGGATTCTGTTTTTAAAAGCACAAAATATGATTGCAGTATGATGTGGAGATCACATGATCACATCTCCAATACTAGCACATAATTGTTTATAAACAAAACAAAGCAAAACTCCATATAGTAGTGCTACCTGTGCTAAACAGATCTAGATGCAGTGCTCTCAGATCCAAAGCTCCTCACTGACGAAGGCCACAAGCCAGAAACTAGTCTGGGGATATTGGATGAGTAGGCATTAGATAGGGATTTTATGCACAAGCCTTCTGGCATCCATTGATTACTCTGTTTAGCACAGGTGGCACTACTATATGGAGTTTTGCTTTGCTTTGTTTATAAACAATTATGTGCTAGTATTGGAGATGTGATCATGTGATGCTTGCTGGTTTGACACCAATCCTGCCTAATAGGGTAATGGTGGCTATGGTTGTTAAAGAGCCAAAGACACCAAAATGTATGGGTGCTGAACTGAGTTCAGACCCATATGACTATATAAGCTATTGAGCTTAGATTGAAAATATTTTTTGTTTTCAATTTCATGCTCATAGTTTTGTAGTTAAGTAGAGATAAAAGGTGGTTGCTAGAGGGTTGCATTAGATCCTAAGATCTAGATGCAGTGCTCTCAGATCCAAAGCTCCTCACTGACGAAGGCCACAAGCCAGAAACTAGTCTGGGGATATTGGATAAGTAGGCATTAGATAGGGATTTTATGCACAAGCTTTCTGGCATCCATTGATTACTCTGTTTAGCACAGGTGGCACTACTATATGGAGTTTTGCTTTGCTTTGTTTATGATGTGGAGATGTCATACTTCTTTAAGTACTGAGCTGTTGATTTAAAATTCTGTATATAGTGAACAATATCTCCAATGATATGATATCATACTGATGGCAACCTACCTATCATATAATTGACATTTCTTCAGAATTCATTTATATATATATCATTTTTAGCCAACTTCATCTTTAAAAGTAAAATGCCTTTTTTAAAAAAAATAATAATTCTGATCCTGATGTGCTCATTTATTAAATGAATCTGTTTTTTTTTTTTTACCATTCTTGAAAAAGTTTTTATGCAGATAGTACTATTGTATATTTAATGCTTTAATATATTCTGTGTAATATATATATATTTTTACATTTTAGATGTTGCCTCTTTTGTTGAAAAAATAAATATAATTGCAAAAATTGTCTTATAAATTTTTGATGTTATCTCTTTTCCAAACTAACTTTTATTATTTTTATCATATAGAGTTATTAAAGATTTTATGATTCAAGGAGGAGATTTTGTAAATGTAAGTAAGTATTCTTTTTTTTTCTTTCATTTCTTGTAAAATGTTTTTATAGGAAAGCTATTTTATTATTTGCAAAAGAGATTATTATCTTGCCATTACATTTAAAAGCTAAAATCATTTTTTCATGAAAACAAGCAAGTAGATTTACTTTCTTTTTAAAGTTCATATATATATATTATACCGGGAAAAACTCTCTCTCATTGGTCACAAGCATGTTATCTCTGTTATGGCAACTTGTAAACTAGCACATGTGTGCTGACTTTATATTATGTTTAAACTTAGCAAAATTAATGATATGATGATGATGGTTTTATTATCACAATCAATCTAAAATATTTTGTTTTAGTTTCTATTTACAGAAACTCCAAGCACCAAACTTTTCAAGCAGAGATATCAATTTTTACCATAACACCCTAGCACAACCCTCAGTGGTTCACATGTTATTAGAGCTGTGGATATTTTATAGACTAGCATGTGTGTTAGAATTATAACATATAAATCTTATGAAAAGCAAACGAATAGAATAATAAAATCACCATTTATTAAGGAAAAAAAAGTATAAGTAATTTGTTTGTAGCTAGATTATGTAAATGTTCCCTCTTGCATAGAATTATTAAGATCATTATAATAATAAGTTCATATATTTCATTCTCTTCCCATTTAATACTGTAAAATTCTCTTGCTTAGTAATTTTATATATAAATGTCAAAATCAGTCATATAATAATGAATCAGTTCAGCCAACAAATTTATATATTTAGTTTTTCCGTTTAGTAATTTCATATATAGATGTCAAATAAACATGGAATTATTAATATCTTTTTTTTCTTCTTTAAAACAAACAGTTTATCTATTTCAATTCTTACCTTTAATAAATCGACACATGTATATGGAGTGAAACACAACTCCTTATTTAAATTACTTTGAATTTAAGTTTATAATCGTAATTCACATATAAAATACAAGATACCATTACACAATATTGCATTTATTTAATCTTCATTAATTTAAAAAACACGATCAAATTGTAATTTGTTTATTTAATTTTACATTTATTATTAGCATTTAATTTGTATATGTTAATAAAAAATAATAGTTAAAAAAGACGATTTTGTTTTGTTTTTATTTTCGCATTACAAAAAACACATCAAAATGATTAAAATCAAGGGCCCGGGAATGGTCATATTTTATAGTTTTAGCGTGAAAATGGCGCCATCGAATGGCATCTTTATCTATAAGACAAGCACCAAAATCTTTCCCGTATTATAAAAGGAATAGCATAATATTTTAATAGCTTATCATTCTACAATCTTTAATATCCTTTCTCCTGGGTTTTAAATATGTTTTCTTCTCTGCAATTATCATGATTTTTTCAAAAGTTTCAGGAAACATATCTTTCTTCACATATTAAACAAGTAAATTAGCTTTGTATTAGTTCGAATGTATCAAATATATGTAAGTTTTTCAGCAATTTAACTGTGTAATCGTTGGTTCTTTTCTTTTCTGGCAGATTATAAGAGGTGGGAATATAATTTCACATAGGTGTCATTTACTGGACCAGGCTGTATGTTCAGGATTTTCAACTCAAGTGCTATTTGTTCTTGCTTAGACTTTTATGTTAAAAAGATTCCCTAGTATATTAAAACATTCTTATAGCTTCTATTATAAGCTTATAATTTCAATTAGCAGCAGGGCAAATTCTTTTCTGCACTGTACATGTCTACTGCTTTAACTTATGTTTTTGCAGTTTAGAATTCTGTCAATCCACACTGGAATGAAATTGACTGCTGAATGAGTAAATGCTTACTGTCTGTTTCATTAGTCATTGCACATACCATAATGTAGATTATCTTCTTTGTTATCTACAGGACCTATCATAATAATGATTAGTTTATTATCTCTGACCCCAGAGAAAAATATTCTCTTGTATTCTTTACCACAAGTAAGAAATAGCAGTTTTGCTTTCTTTTGTTTACGCATTACAAAAGGGAAAATTCTTTGCTGACTTTTGTTATTTTATTAACAATAAAGAAAATGTTGTTAATTCATAACTCTTTTTTTTTAATTCGAATTGACCATACAGCTTTCTATCAAAATCAATAAGATTTTTATTTTCGACACGATTTGAAATAAGTTAAATTAAAAAGATCTTAAAGTACCATTTTATTTATTAACTGTATATTTTTTCTATTGTATATATGTATGCCTAAGTGCACACAGCTTCAGAAATGAGTTTGCTGTTAACTGAAAGGAGATCCTTTCATTCCTCTTGGAGGTCTTAAAGGAACCGAGCAGGCAAATTCCTAATGTTCGCTTTATAAGTTCTTATCGTTGCAACTGTTATTACAGTGTGATTATTCATACAGTATGCAAACATGGATTGGCTGCTCATATATGCATTAACCAGCATGATGAATTTATTGGCTTATTTACCTCTGAGTTTAAGATCAAGAAATCATGGTTTTTTTTCTTAGTTGCCTGATAGCTTTTAATAGAAATATCAGTTGAGTTTTCTTGAAGGCAGAATGAATGCATGTGTGAATGAAAAAATTTTTTTCTAATAGATATTTACAATCATGACAGACAAAAATAAATCATGGCTCTTATTCCCAGGAGGCTGTCAAGGCAGTGTTTGGTAGCTGAAGGCAGAGGATGCCGACCCAGACTGCCATTTGATGACGAACATTTATTTAAGTACTTACAACTGCAAATCACTTTCAAACAAAGGAAGATTGCAAGAATTGGAAGAAGAACTGTTTCATATTAAATGGAGTATTATTGGACTTTGTGAAGTTAGAAGAAAAGGTGAAGAGACAATTGATTTAAAAAGTGGACATGTACTCTACTACGAAGACACAAATATTGGAAGTACAAGTGGAGTAGGATTCATTATAAATAAAAAATGGAAGAACAACATTGTGGAGATTGATGGTGTATTGGACAGAGTGGCAAGATTAGTTATTCAACTTAATAGCAGATACCAAATGCAGATAATTCAGGTTTATGCTCCAACAAGTCTGAAGTTAGTAGAGAATTTTTATATGGATGTACAAAAGGCTTTTGATAAGACTAAACAACATTTTAAAATTGTTATGGGAGACTTTAATGCTAGAATTGGTAAACAATTGAAAGATGAAAGTGCTGTAGATAAATTTGATTATGGTAATAGAAATGAGAGAGGACATAGACTTGTGGAGTTTGCAGAAAAAGAAAAACTTTATATTATGAATTCTTTTTTTGAAAAAAATGTTAAAAGGAAATGGACATGGAAGCATCCAAATGAAGGTACAGCAGAATTGGATTATATTTTGACTAACAGAAAATACATATTTCAAGATTGTAATGTTCTTAATAAATTTAACACAGGAAGTGATCATCGATTAGTGAGATGTAAGATATATGTTAATGCAAAACTAGAGAGATAAAAATTTTAAGAAAAACAGTATTCACAGTTGATATTCCTAATCTTCAGAAACATTCTAATTAATTTAATTAGAACTTGCAAATCGTTTTCAAATATTAGCAGATTTTGAACATGATTCGTATCTGAATGAAATTAATAGGAAAATAAGTTTACTCTTTTAAAAACTGCAACGAAGATAGTTGGTAGAAAAAAGTAGCAATTGATCCATAAAATTTCTACTGAAACTAGAGAATTTACGAAGAAAAGAAGGAATATGAAGGTATATAAAAATGATACATTAATAAAGATTGAATATTTTGAATTTTGTAAAATGATAAAGAATTGATAATGATATAAGAAAATATAATTGTGAAGTAGCAAGGAAAGCTATAGAAGAGAATAAGTCTTGAGTGTAAAACAACATTTTGGTCTTGGTAGGAAACTTACATCTGCAATAAGAAAAAAGATGAAACTATTATTAAAAAGAAAGATGACATCATGAAATGTGTAGAAGAGTTTTATCAAGAATTATATAATAATACAGAACAAGTACTTTCTACAACTATTATATCTTCTGAATTGCCCAGGATTTTAAACGAAGTGAGACGTAATTAAATTTATGAAGAAGGAAAAAATTCCAGGTAATGATGGAATTATAATCGATATCTTAAAAGAAGTAGATTAAAAAAATAGAAAAATTTTTGGCCAAGTTTTATATTAAAAATCTACATAATAAAAATGTACCAGATGATTGGAAGAATGCTGTATTAAATGTTTAAAAAAAGTGATAAAGAAGATATTAGAAATTATAGACCTATCAGTCTTTTATCGATTTTATATAAAAATTTTACCAAGATAATTACAAATTGTCTATAGAGAACTTTTGGATTTCAACCAACCAAAAGAACAAGCTGGACTTAAAAGTAGTATGGAGAAAAGTTATAGAAAGGATCAATGAATATGAGTTGCCATTATGTTTTGGATTTATAGATTATGAAAAGGCATTTGATTCTATAAGCATTTCAGTTATTAAAGCATTGGATTACCAAGGTATAGACGCAGGATGTTGTTATATTCTTAATACTAGGAAGGTTTAACATTGAGAAGAATATTTAAAACAGGATGATTCCATATCTCCAAAACTTTTTACAGCAGTGCTGCAAGAAGTATTTTGTGAATTAAAATGAGAAGCTAAAGGAATAAAAATAAATAGAGATTATTTTGCAGATGATGTAGTTGTTTTTGCAAATAATGCTTTAGAGCTTCAGGAAATGTTGCAAGAGTTATCAGATTAAAGTAAGAAAGTAGGACTAAAAGTAAATCCTTTAGACTAAAGTAATGTTCAATGGATTTTCTCAAAAGAAGAAAAATAAAGATTGATAATAATGATTTAAAAGAAGTTAACAACTACAAATACCTTTGTCAGATTATTAATACAGATGGAAACATAATGGATAAAACTAATCATAGAATTAAACTTGGTTGGAGTGCTTTTGGTAGAAATAACCTAATATTAAAAGGAAATATGTGTATGTGTTTGAAAAAAGGTTTTTACTTGCAATGCAGAAATGCCAGACCACTCAAAGAAATATGAGATGGGTAAGAGAACGACAGGTGTTACTGACATCGTTGAAAGAATTAAAAGACTGAAATGGAGTTGGGTTGGATATATTGCTAGAAGAGATGATAATAGATGGACAGTCAAAATCTTAAATTGGTCTCCAAGTGATTGTAAAAGACCCAGAAAAAGACTACATGCGAGATGGATGGTTGAAATAAGGCAGTGTGCAGGGATGATGTGGAGGCTAGAGATCGGAGAAAAATTGATTGAACTAGGAGAAACCATCCTGCAGTGGATTGATGATGATGATGATGTGCACACACATGCAAATTATTTTTCAAATCTTTTTATGTAGCATTTATATTGCTGCTAGCATGGTTATATATATACGTTCCCTTTAAAAGGAGACAGTGGAATTTTCTATTTTTCATTTATATATTAATTACCATTCCATTAATTTTAAGTCCATGTGTTTTCATTTGTGTCTTATATTAAACATCTCTAAATAAAATTTCAATATCAACATTATTGTTTTCTCGCAAACTGGACATTTTTTCTTTATTTTAATCAAATTTTAAGTATTTCTCTTGCTTTATCGCAAGCTGAAAATCTCTTCTTTTCTTGTTATTGTTTATTTTAAGTGTCTATCTTGCTTTCTTGAAAACTGGTGGTTTCCCTTTTTAATTTATTTTAATATTTTTAATGTTCATTTTCCACTTTAAAATCACTTTTGCTTTCTCTTTTAAGTGTCACCTTCGGGTTTGTCATATCCTTTACTTTGTAAAACCATAGTATAATTTTTTCTATCCATAAATGATTAATATTTTAAACAGATCCAGGGTCGACAGGGAATGAGCCATCCTTTGTGTTTCTACAATTAAATTTTACCTCTCAAATATTTTTATTTATTGGTAGAGATGTCTTTTGTGTTAACTTAAACAATACAATACTTTCTTCATCCTGGATTGGATCTTTATCTTCATCTTACTCTTTTTTCCATGCAATCAATAGTAATCCATTGATTTAAATTCAGGCTAATAGTAGAGTATTTTACTTTTTTTGGTTGCCTATTATTATTTAATTTTTTTTTTTTTTTTTTGTAGACTTTATAATGTCGAACAGTTTTACTTTTAACTTTCTTCAAATATTCTTTCTTATTAATATTCAGGCAACTGACTTCATCTTCTTGTTTAAAGATAAAAATCTCACATAATTCCCTAAACAGTAAATTATGGCAATGATCTGAAGGATTTTTAGTTTATTACTACTAAAATTAATTTCTACATCATTTTGCAACAAGTTATCACATAAAGCTTTTCTTAAATCCTGTGTTTATGAATTCTTTTAATAAAGAGCCATGGGTTTGAACTACATCTACCTTCTCTTCATCTTTCAGTTCCTGCTTTTCCAATCTCTCAGATATTCTTAACACAGTTTCTTGCAGTTTATCTTCACAAGATTAAATGGATATATGAATTGTCTTGCACATCCATATGTAAAGTTTTCTCTAAAGACTCCATCTTCTTTTGTACTTGTTCATTTATTTGCCTTTTTATCTCTTCATTCAGAGTGCTTTTATTATCTTACACATTTTTAAATTGTTCTTTTATTTCTCATTCCTGCATGCATCTTTTTTTTTTATTTAAAAATTGGAAAAGAATAAATATCTTTATGCTGTTCTTCCATAAAATAATAATCAGAAAATAATGAACTCTTTCCAACAGCTATATAAATATCAAAATTTTTTATACATTAGAAGCCTTTTTCAGCACCTGATTTGGTGTTCTTTTCAAATGTTAATAATCTATTATGCTAATGGACTATTTCAGACATAAAACCATCTAGTGTTCAATAGTGAAATTAAAACAAACAATACCAATATATATCATTCAAATAAATCAAAACCCACATATACAATAAATAAAATAAATTAAATGCATTTTTTTCTTTTTTACAATTATATATATATATGTCAATTTATATAATTTTCCATTCATTTTTAATTAAGCAATTATTAACCAAATTTAGAGAAGTCTTGTAAATATTCATACAATTATTTAAATTATTTTTAATGTAGTATGTTTCATATATTTGTCTTCTTTTTGAATCTTTGACGTAATTTAAACATTTAATACTTTTTGTAGCATCTACTCTACGCCCATATTTCAAATAATGAATGTATAATGCAGATTTATCATCTCTTCTATTAATTGCATTATTATGTTCTTTGGCTCTTACATCTAATTGTTTGCCAGTGTGCCCAAAATAAATCATTTTAAAAATTTCACATGTAATTTTATATACAATTTCTTTTTCATACCATACATAATCTCTCAATCTATAATTACTTATCAAATTATAGGTTGGGAGATTATATACGGTACAAAAAAGGAATTGTATATAAAATTACATGTGAAATTTGTAAAATAACTTACTTTGGGCATACTGGGAAACAATTAGAGGTAAGAGCCAGAGAACATAATAATGCAATTAATAGAAGAGATGATAAATCTGCATTATACATTCATTATTTGAAATATGGACATAGAGTAGATGCTACAAAAAGTATTTAATGTTTAAATTACATCAAAGATTCAAAAAGAAGACAAATATATGAAACATACTATATTAAAAATAATTTAAATAATTGTATAATATGTACAAGACTTCTATAAATTTTGGTTAATTAAAAGTTAATGGAAAATTATATAAATTGACACATATAATTGTAAAAAAAGAAAAAAATGCATGTAATTTATTTTATTTATTGTATATGTGGGGTTTGATTTATATTTATATTGTTTGTTTTAATTTCATTATTGAACACTAAATGGTTTTATGTCTGAAATAGTTTGTTAACATAATAGATTATTAACATTTGAAAAGGGCACTGAATTAGGTGCTAAAAAAGACTTTTAATATTTAAAAAATTTTGAAATTTATATAGCTGTTGTAAAGAATTTATTATTTTCTGATTGTTATTATTTTTTTTTATGTTGTCCAACTTGTCTTCAACTTTTTGTTGCATCATTTCTTCAAATTTTTATTCCTGTTATATATTTTTTCTTCAAGTTGTTTATCCCTGATATCCAGTTTTTCTTCAGTGTTTTGTTTCATGCCCTTGAATTCTAAATGCATTTCTTCAATTTTTTTCATGATTGCGCGCATCATTTCCATTGTGGCAGCAACTGGCTTCAACCACCAGTTCTGCCTCCATTGGTTATACTTCTGACTTTGGTAAATTCATATTTATTTGTGCCTCGCTGTTTTTCTTCTTTAAGCGAGTTATCACAAGTATTATTTATCAATATTTTATAATTCTTGATTAACCATTCTTTCTCTTTTTGTAGATTTGCATAGTTTTCTCTGTTATATCATAAATTAATAGCACTTCAGTCTCAATCCTAACATACAGTCTCTTCTAGCAGAATGTTATCCATCTCTGCCTTTATACTGTCTTTATATTGCCATTTATAATTTCAGGTTAAACAAAACAATTTTTTTCTTCATCTTATTTATTTTATACACAATCATATGCTAGTATTTTTTTCTATTTTAATTCCATTTAAATATAATAAAGGGAATGTTCAGGTCTTAAACCCAATGGTAGTGATAAGTATGTATTGGCAAATACCCTCTCTCAATAACCACAAGCATGTTATCTCTGTTCTGGCAACATGTAAGCTATCACATCTATATTAACATTATCATGTTTAAACTTAGCAAAATTAATTCAAGGAACAGGAATGATGATGACGGTTTTATTATCACAATCACTCTAAAGTATTTTGTTTGTTTTAGGTTTCTATTTGCAGAAACTCCAGGCACCAAGCCTCCTCAAACAGAGAATGTTTAGGGAATTGTTTAAGATAATAGTTATCATCTTTTGCCAATTTTTACTATAACACCCAGCATATTACTCAGTGGTTCACATGTTTTCAGATCTGTGAATATTTTATAGACTAGCATATGTGTGTTAGAATTATAACACACAAATCTTATGAAAAACAAACAGAGTAATAAAGTAATCATTTATTAACAAAATAAAATGTAAGTTGTTTGATCATAGCTAAATTATGTAAATTTCTAATATAAATTTTCCCTCTTCCATAGAATTATTAAACTCATTATAATAAAGAGTTCATATATTTCATTTTCTTCCCGCTTAGTAATTTCATATATAGATGTCAAAATCAGTCAACCAACAAATTTATATATTTAGTTTTTCCGTTTAGCAATTTTATATATAGATGTCAAATAAATATAGAATCATTAATATCTTTTTTTTTTTTTTGAACAAAGGCCTTTTAATAACTCAATACACGTATATGTATATAAAGTGAATTTAAATTACGTTTTAAATTTAAGTTTATAATAGTAATTCACATATAAAATATGGGATGCCATTATGCAATATTGAATTTATTTTTATCTTCATACATTTAAAATCTTTTCCTTATTATAAAAAGGAATATCTTAATCTTTCAATATCTTACCATTCAGCAGTCTTTAGCATTCCCCCTCCTAGGTTTTAACTATGTTTTCTTCTCCGCAATTACCATAGTCTTTTCATAAATTTTCAGGAAATGTATCTTTCTTTTCTTCACATGTTAGACAAGTAAATTAACTATGTATTAGTATAGTATGCATCAAATACATGTAAGTTTTTCAGCAGTTTAACTGTGTAGTCAATTCTTTCCTTTTCTGGCAGATTATAAGAGGTAGGAATATAATTTCACATAGTTGTCATTTACTGGACTGGACTGCATGTTGAGGATTTTCAACTGATGTGCTATTTGTTCTTGCCTAGCCTTTCATGTTAAAAGATTTCCTAATATATTAAAACATTCCTATAGTTTCTATTATACGCTTTTAATTTCAATTGGCAGCAAGACAAATTCTTTTCCACACTGTGCACTTCTACTGCTTTAACTTATATTTTGCAGTTTAGGATTCTATCAATCCACGCTGAAATGCTGAATGACTAACTGCTTACTGTCTGCTTCATTAGCCATTGCACGTATCGTAATGTAGATTATCGCCTTTGTTATCTAAAGCACTTACCATAATGATGACTAATCTACTATCTTCAACCCCCAAAGAAAAATATTCTCTTGTATTTTTTTACCATAAGAAAGAAATAGTGGTTTGCCTTCTTTAAAAGAGAAAATTGTTTGCTGACTTTTCTTATTTTATTTACAATAAAAATATGTTAATTCATAGTTGTTTTTCCTTTATTCGAATTCACCATACTCTTTTTTATAAATCAATAAGATTTTATTTTCAACATGATTTGAACTAAAAAGATCTTAAAATACCATTTTATTTATTAATTGCATATTTTCTCTATCATATATGTATGTGTAAGTGCACACACACATTATTCTTCAAATCTTCTTATGTAGCATTTATGCTGCTACTAGGGTTATAATATATATTTTTCCAGTAGGAGCTTGGCCATTTCAAATCCAAAAGAGAAAAACACAATAATAATAAAAATATGCTAGAGATGAATTTTGCAATTACTATACAAACCAATTTGAAATATTTCTATATGCTGGTCTATAATTCTTTATTTGATATTTTGTGATGATGTCTTAATTTCTTCTGCAGCAAACTTTTTTTTCTGAAATACTTCAACATATGTCTTGTCCTTGACCATATTTCACCTATAAGAACAATCAAAATGCACTTTTTTAGATTGTCTTTGAGATAATGTAAACAGTGTATTTATGTTATTAAAATCATTTTCAAATCAAGTAAAAATATTGTTTTAGAAATTATTTTTTATTCCTTTTACATATTTAATCCAATGAAAATGTGATCTTGCAATAGTGAACTCTAATATTATATTTAACAAGTTGCAGAAGATTCATCTTATGATTTTGCTATTTTATTTTTAAAATTTTATAGAGCATCTTTAAATAAAAAAAATTCTAATGTGTTTATGTTATGTTAGTAATATGTCTAAATTTCATTTCTAAATTAGATTTAAATAAACAAAACTATATACAACTAATTTTATTTTACTATGATGAAATATTCTATTTTTTATTTGTTAAAAGAAGCAACAGCACATCAAAGTTTATGCTGCATTTCAGCATTTACATCCATCTTTCTATTTAGAAAGACAAAACTATTTAAATTGGTTTACATTTTAGAGTTAATAAATCCAGATTAAAAGTTGCTGAAAAATGTTCTTCCATTACTGACTAATAAAGAACTTGAATTTTTTTGAATATTAATTATTAAACTAAAGTCTTCATATATTGTATTCAAGATATTAAGTATATTGTATAGATCATCATAACACAATTATTAGTATATTTATTTTTGCTTTTAATCAATTCAAATTAAATATTTCATCATAAAAGTTGTATTGCATTTTGATCTTTGATTCTTCAAGTGCCTATAAGTAATTGAATTGCTAAAATTGCCTATAAGTAATTGAATTGCTAAAATTACTATTGTAAAAATCGAAAACAAAGTTGGAGGAAGTATAACATTCTTGTTTAATATCAGTTTTCATTTCATATATTTCAGTTTTTCTACTCGTAATCATAATATTTTCTCCCATTTCATCATATAGAAGTTGTATAGAACTAATAAACTTTGTTGAACAACCAACTAATTTCAAACAATACTATAAATTTGTTTGATTAATTGAGTCAAATTTCTTGACCAAAGCAATATATAAATCATCTTTTATTCTCAATATGTTTCTTATATTTGCTTGGCAACAAGAATATCTCTATAGTGCTGCTTAGTTTTTTAAAATCACTGAATCTTTGGTCATCATTCTTTTATGAATATAAGCAATCTTATTAATAAAATCCTTAATATTCTAAAATGTATACCAACAGTATTCCACAATAATTAATGCAAACTTGGCCTTTCCCTTTATTTTTAAAAATAGAAACAATAGAAAAACTTTTAAGATCAGACACAACTTTACAAGTCTTTATATTCATAAAAAATTCCAATATTTTTTAGCTTATATAACATATTTTAAAACTTCTTCATATATGTCATTAAGATCTGCAACTATTTCATTTTTAAGATTACAAATAGCTGTTTTATCTTCATTAAGTTAGATATTTTTCTCTAAATGTAAGTGAGTAGATAAAATGAACATATCATTAAAAGTCATTACCTTATATACAAAAGACAAAATAGTCTTTCTGTTGTTTGAAATATTATCATATAAGAGAATGATATTGGTGGATTTAATATAATTGTGATATCATTCTTCACATTTACATATTGCTTCCAATGCATCAGAAATATATTTAATGTGTCTATGAATAGTAAATGTCTATTTCTTTATTTTATAATATATTAATACTATTTATTTAAATGTCTATTTTATTTTATTTTTACTGTGTAATCTGTCATTTTTACACCTTCTTGTCAGTTGTTGAACTTCTGTGTTTAAATCTCTTTTGTAAAACTCCACATTCAATTTTACTCTGCCAAACAAAAAAAATGCCACATTTCCTTTTAATCAAGATAATAATAATATCTTAGAAAAACAATCATGATTTTTCGGTAAACATACCAGGTCACAACAAAATTCGAATTTTGTTTCAAATTTTTCTCACCAGAATGTTTCTTGTCTATAGTTTTGCTTATACAAAAGATAAAATTTGCAAAGCAAATTCCTGTAGATAGGATTGGAATAAAGTATAGCTGGTAGTGTGGAAAATATGTGAATGAGAGCTAATCGCAAGCTCAGTGTGGCACCAACAGCAGTAGTTTATTCGAATCCAACTACAAGAATTTGCTTTTAGGACTCTCTACACGACTGACACGTCCTTGCGAATTTTATCGCTATTATAAGCGAAAACTATTTATGAACTTATTAAACTACTATGGACAGTAATTATGAATGAACTTATTATGGAATATGCGTAAAATGTTGACTGCATAATATCCGGGCCGTTTATTTTGTTATTTTAATAAATTATTTTTTATAATATAATTATTTATTATAATATAATTTTATGCCGCCGTGTATTTGATATTTCACAACAAATTTTTAAATAATTCCACGAGAAACAATCTGGTGAAAAAAATTTGAACTACAAAATTTTGTCGTGACCTGGTTCATGTTTACCGATTTTTTTTTTTAAGAATCCAAAAGTAGATAGATTTAATTCCTTAAGAGAATTCTATATTTTAATAACATGGCAATCCAGAAAGTCAATTTTAGTGTTTAATAGCTGTTGAAATTTAGCAGAAATAGAACATAATTCTAAAGAATGGATATCAATTTTTATGCAAATATGATTGAAACAAGTCCTATTTTTAATTCTATTATCATTACCTTTGGAGTGTACTAATCTATTATCTGCCCAACAATATTCACTTGCAATGTGAACTTTCTTGTATTTTAAGTCCCAACTATATTAAAGAACATTGTTTTTTGCCTAAACATCATATTTGTGATTTAAATAATGGCTAGCACCAAGTGATTTAGACAATTGAATTCTAAAAAATTTTGAAAACAATTTTCATTTATGAATATGTCATATGCAAATACAATTTGAAATTACTTTGGACAGTGTGAATGTATATTTAAATTGATTTATATATATATATTGTACCCTTACTTCTCGATATATAATATAATTTGAAATACAACTAGCTCAATTGAATTGTTATGCTTAATTAAAATTTGCATATCTATATTTAATTTACTTTTATAATATCATATTCTAATTAAATTTATTATCAATTATCAAAATCAATATATTTCTATAGTATGTACTAATTAAATAAGTATTTATCAAAATCATGAGACTGTGAAGTAAAGTTACAAAGCAATAAGTAGATTTACATTGAGTCAATATCTTCCAAGACATTGTCTCAATGGCATAAGAATACTATTACCTCCTTATTAACTTACTACTACATCTACAGCATTCTTATGGCTTTTAAATAAAATAAACTATCTTTAATAATAATAAAATAAATAAATCTTAACTTTTAATTTTTAAAATATAATTAAATAATCTCAGGTTCTTCTAATTATCTTAAAGTAATGATAACTCATGTAAATAAGTATGATATGGGATTTTATATCAAACCTAAATACACCTAACTTATTTTAATAATAATAATACTCAATACTAATCTTAGGGTATAACTTAATCTTATCTATTTCTGTTATATTATTAAGTATTCAATAAATAAATAATCATATGTATATCTTTTATTTTCATATAGTATCTTAATTTTAGAATAGATCAAAATCTTACAACTTAATAATCTGTGGCAATAAATAATATTGTACTCTTATATTATGCATTATAATTACTCTATGACCATTGTAATATGATGTAATAATGTCAATCAATTCTCATAAAATGATAATCAGGAAAATATTGTATTTATTTCTAAAATAATATTAATAAATTCACATTGTGCAAATATTATGTTTCTTCAAATTATCTGCTGTCAAATGCTGTGGTGCAAAATAATGAACTCGACACACTTTTAAAACAAATTAAACAAATTTATTTACATTAACTTCAACTAAGAATTTATTTACAATATTTACAGTTCAAAATTATGAAAACAAAGAAAATAAAAATAAGAAAATAATAATACAATATGTTTACACTGTTATTAACTCATACTCCTAATAAGTAATTATACATCCTTTAAAATGCTGTATTAATAACATTGAAGTATGTTTTCAAAACTTAGACTTTAAATAAATATCAGTGAACTTCAATTATTACACAGAAAAATTTATGTAAATAATATTTATGTAGCATATGTAAACAATTAAACTTTACTAATTAAATTGCTACATCACTTAAGTATTACTGTTACTTATTTCATCATGTACTAGTATGTGTTCACTCTACTATTAGTATTACTCTAATAGCATAATATAGAAACTAATGTATCTTTATAATGTAATAACAAATAACTGATTATAATTTTATATTTCATTTAATACAATTCATGCTACATGTTTTATCAAATATGCATTACATATATGTACTGTTAAATAATAATATTAAAATTATTCATTAATTTCAAATTCATAAAGTATTATATTAGATAAATTCTATGATTCTTTTCTATGTGAAATTATTACTTTACTTTATGTGTTATACTACTCCTTCTTAATAAATTTCTATCTACAAAACATCCTCTAAACTTATTTAAAATTTCCGGAAAACAACTTTCAACTCTAAATAAAATATTAATTATCCAAACTATTTATACTTCATCGTCTATACTTGGTAAATCTTCAATCCAACATAAACTTCTACATAAAACTTAACGTAATTTATCCAATAAAACAACAGTAAAATATAGACTTTTAAATCTATTCCTAACTTGCAATAAAAATAATTACCATGAATAATAAATATAATTCTAATACTATAACATAAAAACAATATCAAAGTTTATTAACGAAAGAATCATATAATTATTTCTAAGCTTCTTATGTAATGTTGCATCGTATTTATTTCATAAATTCAAATTATGCATATTTAAATAAAACTGTCACTGCCAATATAATGTGTGTGTATTTTTAAAATAATCATACATTCATTCAAAATAACATATCATTCGGTTGATCTAAAGAAAACATATTAAATACATTAAAATTATTATTATTATACAATTTTTACCATAAATAATGATTTAATGTACAGTCCATCTTCCAATATTCTTCGGAATTACAGCTTCATAGAATAAATCACATTTACACTCACAATCATTCTTTAACATATTACGTTTTATATTAATTATAAGATAAACTTATGCAATTAATTATTATATTACTTTAGTTATTATTTTAAGAAATGTACCTATCTTATTTTTAATAGATTAATAATATTTAACTTTTATATTAGATAAATAAAACAAAATTCATATTACATAAATCCAGCGATGTTTCCTTTTCACCATAAAGTTTTTTAATCCTAGGCACATATTCACTAGCACACCATTTCCTGTTTCCGGTCCATCACGTGTTTTTTTAAAAGTTTATGAAAAACGAAAACGTTCTTTTAAAACCAAAATAAAAGTTAATCAGTTCTTTTATAAAAATATAATAAAATTAAAATAGTTTATCTGATCCGGATGCAGTTCTTTAAAGAATATTATTTAAAAGTTATTATTCTTAAATTAGTTTATAATTTATGAAAAATTATCATTTAATTATTTTAAATTAACTGGGACGTCCACATATTACTTGCGCATTTTTTAACAAAACATCCAGGTAAGAATAAGCTTCTTTATCTATAAACGACCCGCGTTTAAATTATTTCAATATAATAATTTTATTATATTAAGATTTTTAGCTAATTATATTTCAATTGACTTGCCTTTAAAATTATCAACATTCAGTCTTTTAAACATAAAGACTTAACAAGGCAAGTATTTATAAAACTACTTTTATTTCTAATATCTTTACTTAAGATATATATTTAAATTTATAGCTTGCAAAAATACTTTATTCATAAAGAAGTATTTTATTCTTTAAAATATCTATTTTCTAATAGTCAATAGTAATTAGCTTTTAAAATTATATACTGTCCAAAATACTACTTTTCTCCATCTCGTAATTTTCCGAACTAATCCAGCGTTTGTCATATCTCTAGTATAAAGTTTCCGATATATTTTCACTATATATGATGTTTCCATGATTATTTGCTTGCAAATTGAGCTTAATATAGAGACGATCGATAGGGAAAAAATTAAGTTAATACTGCATGTCTATCATTTAAAATTTCTATAACTTATTTTCAAGACACTCTTATAATTTTGAAAATGATTTTAAAAGCGTCTATAAATTTACGTAGCTATTTTTAATAACACAATTAACTTGAAAAATCAATCACAGAGTCCTCTCCTAACAATTGAACTGAGCTTTTATACCGGAAGAAACTTCCCATTTGATTGGTAGATTAAACAATCAACTTTGCTGGCTTATTTACATATTTTACCAACAACACAAAATTAAAAATAAATAATGACTTATTTAATATTTAACATTTATTACATTATCAAATTTCTAAATAATCTTTATCATTTATTTAAATCTATTAAACATTTTTTTAAAATATTCTTACTTACTTTTTTAATTTTTAACTTTTATCAAATTATTTAAAATAAACTAAGTATTTTTTATACGTTATATTTTTAAAAGCAATACTTTTAAAAATCAGATTTAATATTCTACATTAATTTATCTTTATTTTTATCTCGTGATAACTCACGTATTATTTATAAATTTTACAACATAATTTTTAAAATAGTTTTGCAACTTCACTAAATAACTTCCATGCATGTGTGTGTAAATTTAACTAACATCTGTTTTTTTTTATAACACAAGAAACGCTTCTCATCGTCTAAAAATAAACTAACAATTGCATTTTTTAAAATAAATATTTTTTAAATAAATAAGATATTATAATAGATTTTAAAATAATTATCCAATATTATTAAAATCAAATATTAGTCTTCTATTTAAGTACTTACAATAATTAAAATATTTATATTCTTTTATAATATTATTTTATCAATAATAAACATATGCATTTAATTTCAACTTGTCTTTTTTTAAATACTTTAACTTTAAATATTTATTTATTAAATATATTAATGCAGTATTGGTTATGGCCATTTTTCCCAACTATATATTATAATCATCATCATTTAAAATGTCTCTCTCTATATCAGCACAATTTCACATATCAAATACTCATAGATTGCTTTAATTAAACCTTTTGAAATATTACCATAAGCAAAATTAACATCACATATTCAAATATATCTTAAATTTAAAATTTTTAATAGATTAGCACAAAATTAGATGGTGACCCATACAAAAGGGCACAATATAAATAAATTAGATAGCTTATTAAATTTATGATATAACTAGATGTGAGACAGTAAAACCAATTATTCAGACTTTATTAGGTTTATAAATGTAGATGATAACAATCGTCCCTTAAGCTATCAACAATCTCAACCTTGCCTTGAATATAAGTTGTGATTGTTGATAGCTTAAGGGTTGGTTGTTATCAACTAGATATGAGATAAGTTATATTGAAAAAGTTCTAGGAAAGATAAATTAATAATGATTTAGTGATAATTCCAAATAGAATTTATTTCAAACAGGACAACTTAATATATATTAGTTTAAGATGCTCTATGCAATAATAGATCAATAGACTTAAGAGCTAAAAGTTCCTGAATCAAAGTGCAACATTTAATTTCTGATGCTCAAATGTTATATGCCTTTCTGCATGTTTATTTGTTTATTTTAAATAATATTTTTAATGAATATTTTAGTTAAACATATCCAAAGTATATACTCTTTTTTTTAATTAGTGCATTCTTTATATCTTAATGTATATGTAACTGAGAATTGTATTTAATAAAATATTAGCCAGTAGAATAATAATACTAATCATTTTTAATAAAATATTTTTTTTTTAGTTATTGATTTTTAGTTTTAAAAATTGTTTTATATATTTGTTTTTATTTACACAATTGCTAAAATATTATCCTATAATAATTAAGCTTTTATTGTTTATTAAATCCCAGGGTGATGGTACTGGTATAATGAGTATTTATGCAGGTTCCCAATTTGCAGATGAAAATTTCAATCTAAAACACGATGCTCCTGGTCTTTTATCAATGGTAATTTTAAAAGACAGTATATATGTTATAAATTTAAATTTATAATCTTTTTTTTTCAATCTTAAAAAAAAAAAAACAATCTGAATTCATAAACTGATTTACACTTGAAATTTTTACAGGCAAATAGTGGACGAGACAGTAATGGATGCCAGTTTTTTATCACATGTGCTAAATGTGATTTTTTAGATGGAAAACATGTTGTATTTGGTAAGTCAAATAGAAACTCAATAAAACTTCTTTATATGCATAAATTGTAGTTCAGTATTGTTAACATAATAAGAATTTGACATTGTTTCTATTTTTTCAAGAGATCTATATTTCAATTTATTATTGGAGAATTTTAATTTTTTTTTTTTTAGAGAAAAAAAAAACCCATATTTTTTATGCACGAACACAAAATTATCATTGAAAATGTTAATCCATTTTTAATATTAATGAAGTAAAAGATTGGATGCCCCCCCCCCTCCCCAGTGAACCTGAAATAAGTAAACTATCCTAAAATATTTTTTATATATAAAGTATTTGGTTCTCATTTATTATTGTAAGAATTTATGTTCTTCATATAATTTTTTTATATTTATAAATAAAGTCAATATTGACAAGTTACTTTTTATGTGGTCATAATAACTATCTTATTTTATTTTTTTGCATAAAGAGTCCATGAATCCACAATTAATTGAAACTATCAGATAATTATTTTATAAAGAAATTAAAATTAATAAATTAGTTCTGATAAATATGATTATTGATCATTAATAAGAAAAGTACTTTGAACAAAATAATAATTGATCTGTCTGCAAAGAAATCATATCTGATTGATTAATAGAATATTTAAATTTATTACTCAGAATATTTTTGAAAAGAAATTAAATAGTAAAACAAACAAAAATTATTAAATATAAAAAAAGAGTTTCCTACTAAATTATTGTTTTCTCATCAAAATTGGTATTTATCTTTAAACTCAATTAAAAAATATCTCACCATCATCATTATCAGAAAATCTTTAATATTTTAGCATCAAAAATTTTAGTTCACTGCATTGGAACTCTGCAAAGAATAATACAATATTTATGATTTATAAATCGACATTGTCCTATATGGTTTAGTGCAATAGAAGAGTGTCAGCCTCTGAAGTGGAATGCCCTCAGATCATTATCAGTTTTGGTACTTCTGGTGCTCAAACTTCTTATGAGATCATGACAGTAAAACCATTCAATTATTTTATAAATTAATATTTTCAGTAATCAAGACTTTTACCCAAGTATAAACTAGTTTTATAAGAGCCTTATGTTTTTTCAATACTTAGTCACCAAATTCGGAAATAGTTTCTAATAATCAAAAAAGTAATTGGACACAAGTTTCAAATATTTTCATTCAGAAAATTAAATTTAATTGAATTAATTAAAATAATATTTATTAAATATAGTATTAGATTATTCTAAATTAATATTTTTGACTAGTTTTCAGTACTGAGTTTATCACTTATTTTATCAAATAACTTCTTATAATTTTTAGTATTACCAGAAAATGAATTTTAATCATTCATACAACATAACTTATTTCAACTTTTTAAATTCCAAATATTAGTTTAATATGCTGAGGAAATATTACTATTTCAGATTAATCTTGATTGGTCAGATAAATGCTTATGTGCTAACTATAAAAATTAAGTTATATGATTGTAATATGATGTGGTCTTGCAAGTGAGGAGGTGAAGATGTTGCTTTTATAGATTTTGAACTTTTTATGTAAGTTTTGATATTATTAAAATTGATTCACTTTAAATATTAGTGCAGTATTTTATATCTAATGTTCTTTGATTACTAATTGCTTTATAATTTGATTCTAAATTTGAAAATGAAAGATGAACACTAACACAAATCAAAATAACATTAAAAACTTCTATTTCATCTTTTATGAGTGATGATAGCTGTATATTTTTTTTATTTATTGTTGTGACTACAGTCATTTCATATGATTATATAATGGTAATTGAAATCATTTGAAATTCTTATGTATTATTGACTATATTTATTAGAATCCACTATCTTTTATCTACATTTATTCAATACAATTTCAAAAATCTTTAGTTTTTCATATTTTAATACTTTTTTTGGTTGATTCACAATTAATATTTCAAGGATTTTTGATCTCATTATTAATAGCTTTTTTGATTGAGAACACAAGATATGATCTTGTGAATTTGATAATTCAGTCTACATTTAATTAAAACAATTGTCTTCATGAATTTTATTTAACCGTATAAATGATGTACTAATAAATCATTGTTCATTTTCTTATATATAATGCAATATCATTAGTATTCTTTAAAAATAGAGGAAATTATTATAATCTTAATTGTACCTGTGTTCACAACAGCAGAAGTGCTGTACCTTTCACTGGGGGGTGCGATGACAGAATGCTATATTAAAAAGTGAAATTTTTAACAATACTAAAATATAAATTTGTACACAATACAGCATTCTGCCATCACAAACATGGGCAGCAGGTCTAATACATAAGTACCAACTTAATATTTAAATAACTTTGGTAAATATTCTAAGAATACATGTATGCATATTTTTCAGGTCGAGTTATCGATGGGTTACTTGTAATGCGGAAAATTGAAAATGTACCTACAGGACCAAACAATAAACCTAAAATTCCTGTAATTATATCTCAGTGTGGAGAAATGTAATTCTATCTATGTAAATATTTTTTTAATAAATAACATTTTTTATCATAATATTTTTATTTTTAATGTTGTATTGTTATGTACATATAAATAAATAAATATTAATATAGAAAAAGAGATAAATGGATGAATGTTTGGTAAATATGTGGACAGATAGAATTATAAAAAAGACATTTTATAAATTAACTCTGCTAATTTTTACTTTACAAATCCCTTATCATTTCCTAAAAGTTTTTCTTATTTTCAACATTTATATAAAATTACAGCATTAAAATATATATTCTAGTTCCATATAATATATTTCAATTTCTTTATATGAATCAAACAAATATTAAATTAAGTCCTATTTATTAATATTTTTATTTATTGATATTTAAAATGAAAATGATATCATTTACTTGGATCAAAATTTTTAATATTAATAAATAGGATTTTAATTATTACTTATTTTGTTATATATTTTTTTATCACTGCAGGATGGTTTATCAAAGTCAAATCCAGTTTCTCTAATCCATAATTTCTCCTCTCTCCATACAACAGCTAACTTTTTTATTTCATTCATTCATTTCATGTATGGTCTCTATTTAGGTCTTTTACAATCTCTTGATATTTAATTAATATCTTCAGTTGTTTATTTATTATCATTTCAGATACCCGTCTTTTCACCCATGGATTTCACTTTTGATCCTTCTTGTTACTTCAACATATGTCTACATATTTCATTAAATGGTCTGAAGTTTCTGTATAGCTTTCCTGTTAAATTTTCAAGTCTCAAATTCATATCTAAAAACTGATAAAACGTATCTATTAAAAATCTTTCTTTTCAAATACTTAGGCTTATTTTTTTTTTTAATATTAAATTATTTCTAAGGAAAGCACTTGTTCAAATTTAAATCTATTTTTAATTTCATTCTTAATGTTTCCATCTATATTAATATTCTCACCAAGGTATGACTTCTAATTTATGATTACCAATCTTTACTTTTTTAAAAATTCATTGAACATTACACTTTATCTTTAGTTTTATTTATTTGCTTTAATTTGATAATGCTTGCGACGTGTCCTGAAACTCTAAAGCATTATTTACAATAACAATCACATCATCTGAAAAATATTAGATGATTTAAAATAATTTCCATGTATTTTTATTCTTTTAGCTTCATATTTTAATCCATAAAATACTACTGAAAGTTTTGGAGATGTAGAATTCTTATATCACACACATTTGTCAACATTAATCTTTTTAGTATCATTATGTAATTTAATCACTGTTATTGCATTTTGATAAATATTCTTCAGAATATGAACAATATCTCAGGTCTATATCTTGATGCTCCAAAGTTTTGATTACTGTGAAATGCTTATGGAATTAATTGTCTTTTCATGATCTACAAATCCAAAGCATAATGATAGCTTATGCTCATTAGTTCTCCTGGTATACATTTAGAATTTTCTTCAAGAATCTATTCATTTGTAAAATTAACTTTAGACCATATTTATAAAATTATTTTTTCTTTCTTTTTTACTATTTTTCTTATATTGAAATGATTAATTATTTTTTCTTCAATTCTGTTTCTCTATAATTCAGCTATTTCCATATAAAGTCTTTAGACATATGTATTTTTATATTGGACTATTTCCATCATCTAATATGTGTGTTGAATGTCTTTAGAAAAGTTTTAATTTTTAGTTAAATATTCCAAATGCATTCAACTGTTAGTAATATCACAGCAAACAGGTTAGTATATGCACCAACTGTTAGTAATATCACAGCAAACAAATGTTAATAATATCACAGCAAACAGGTTAGTATATGCACTAACTGTTAGTAATATCACAGCAAACAGGTTAGTATACGCACAACGTTTCGAGAGGTATTTTTCTCCCCTCTTCTTCAGGTGTTGCTGGCCTGACCAGTGACAGTACTAGCATGGGATTCGAACCTGGGTCCTTAGATTCTTGATTATTGAAATTTAAGGTAACGCTCTAACTAACAGTTGGTGCATATACTAACCTGTTTGCTGTGATATTACTAACAGTTGAATGCATTTGGAATATTTAACTAAAAATTAAAACTTTTCTAAAGACATTCAACACACATATTAGATGATGGAAATAGTCCAATATAAAAATACAGCTAGAACACCATCATCACAAACCTTCAGAAAAACATTTAGACATATGTGTTTTAAAAATATTTTTCCATCTATTGTAGTTTTTAATATTATTATGTTCTTTCATATATTTTTTTTAATTAGAAGTCATGAGTTGCACTTACTTTAATAATTATAAGCTACAACCACAAAAGACAGAGACAGGTGAACTTTAACTGGTAAATAGTTTAATATGAATTTATGTCTATTTCATTCAATAAACATTAGTTAGTGTTTATTTTTTGAAGATTAGTATCTAATGAAGAGTTAGCATTCTTCACTATTGGATCCTACATTAGATTGTATTGGTATGAGTGAGAGATTAAAATCAGTACACACAAATAACCCTTTATTTTAATATTTCAATATTTTGCATTTTATGAAATATTATGTCTGACTTGATATGATGGTCTCTTCCTGGGGGCATTAAATCTATCGATTCTCCTACATACATTTGACTGATCACAGGATTCCCTTTCTCAATCCATTTGATTACATTTATACAATAAATATATGCTTTAATTTGAATATATGACTGATCAACTAGCCATCTTATTCATATCATTACAATATATATATATTTGCTTTTAATGTATTATATTTTGATTGGTGTCCACTGGATGGGGTTGCTATAGAATAGTTTGTCATGTGATTAATAAAAGGAAAATTTTTGATAAGATTCCTATAAGGAATGAAAACTGTTTTGATATTTTTAATAAATTTTATTTTTAAATTGTTTATTATCAATTTCATTTAAGATTGATTTATATTTTAATATGATGACAACATTATTGCAGGTGATCAAATTTCTAGTTTAAAAATTTGACTATCTGAAATAACAAGTAAGGAAAGTTATTCTATAATGTACTGGTCAAAACATGTTGATACATCTAAGCTGGAACTCACAAAATGTACTTCAAACCCAGTCAAGCCCGAGATTTAGGTCAGAAACCAACCTGAATTCGAACCCATTCCCCAAACCCCAGATCAAACACCTAATGAATAACATATAATGATGGCACACAAGAATTTAATTCTAAGTCAGGCCCACTAGCAGCGGAGAAGACTGAGACTTGTTTACTACCTTATGACTTAACTAAAATAGGCACCATAGTTGTACGTGTGGAAGTGGGAAAAAAGGGAATTCGAACTACTCAAATAAGTTTAGACAATAAAAATAGTTTAATATACAGAATTAATTATATACATTATGAATTAATTATATATATTAATGTGCGTGAATGAGCGGTCTACCAAATGGTAGATTATTTTACATATTGGAGTTCACGCAAAGGGTTCTCATATGCTCTTTTATTAACTAAATATTATATATACATTAACACACATCTTTGGAGGGTATGGTATTAAGATGCCAATCAATTATTAAAAGATTACATAAGATTGCTATTATTGCTTTAATTTACTGTTCTGAAGCACAGTGACTAACATTTTGGGGAGCATTCTGAGATTCATTATATACATCCGGGTCTCTTTTTACGCGGACTTTTTTAACACGATTTTGAAGTTACGCGATTCGTGTTTCACCGGAAGTCGATTTCCGATAATGCGCTATTACTTTAAATAATAAATTTCGCGCACTTACGTTATATTGAAAGTAATAGCACATTATTGGAATTCGACTTTCATCTTAGTAATTTCAATATTTTCAGTGCTTTATAATAGTAAGATTTTATGCAATAATGAAATTAAAATCATGATTTTCACATTTTATGTATACACATATTAAATTTTACAAGATTATAATGTAAATTTGTTCAAACATTGTGCGTGTTAATTTTGCATTTTAAATCACATTCTGTTTTTGCTTTTTAAAAAAGAACGTAATCAATTATTATTTTCTTATTAATGACACTAATCATTAACGTGCTCTTAAATTCCAATGAGAGCTAAATGGTTGTATGTCTGGATATCGCGAGCTTCATAAACAATTAATAAAATCATCGTCTCAAAGATTAATTACTAATTACGTTGTCACCAGAAAATCAACACAACATGAGAGTGAAGTTGGTGCTAGTTGTATTTCCTCTTGAGAAAAATCTGATTTTTTTATCAGTTTGCAAACGAACTTGTTTATCGATAATAATTAAAACGTGTATTAAAAAAATGTAAATTACTGTACAGTAAATTATGCATAAAAATATATTATTTTGAATAAAATTAAATATTATAGTTAAAAAAAGTTTGTCTTCTATCAATTTTTTTCAAATTTGAAAATTTTTATTAGTCATATTTTATTTCCTTATTTTTTTTTTGTGCGCGAATTTTAAAGTAATTTTACGTTGGTGCTTTGCTTTTACGCGAATTTTGAAAAATCACAGATCGCATCCCCCTTTTTCAATGTAAGTTACGTCTATTTTTGCGCGATTTCATTTGCGCGTGTTTTCTGAGGAACCTATCTATCGCGTAAAACGAGACCCAGGTGTATATAAGAAAAACTATTTTCACACCATTGAGGTCGTGAAAATGAAATAAATAAAGTACATTTGAAAAAGTGATGTTTGATTATATGACAAATTATTTCTTGAAAATTCTTTAAAAGACAAAATGCTTGATTTTCCCCAAGGCACATATTCTTAAATACAGAAATAATAAACTACGACGGTGGGATTGTATAATGAGATTGAAATAACATTATTAATTAATAAAATTAGTAATACTCGGCATTCACATATATTTTGAGCAGAGCGCAATTTTAATATTAGAGCACTAAAAATTGGGTCATGAAGCAAAAGAAATAATAAATGGAAAAGTGGTGGTACTGACATAATGGCGAAGAAATAACAGGAAATGGTGGTACTTCTGGACGAAATCTAAGACCCCATTTTAGGACAGTGCTTAGAAAAGCGTGATTAATCATGGCATGGCCCAGGCTTTACTGGAATCACCAACTCCAGAGGCCTTTTTATATGGAATAAGTCCCAGGAAGCTCAACTATCTACGGGACAGGACATGAGAAATCTATGGGTTCAATCCTGTCACAACCCCCAGATTAGAAGAAGCACGTAGTATATAAATTCACTACAATAAGTTGAATGTCAGTAACGCACTACGGATAAATGTCATTAACGACATTGAATAAGATTTACTGCTTTAATAATAAATGACCCCTGTTTGAATGCCATAATTTAGACAAATAATATGCTATGCCGCTATAATATATATATAGGAAAGATTTCATTTAATAAAATATACGTTAAGATTTAACCCCCTCCTTTTCTGTTATTTAAAATAATTCAATTCCACTTTCGTAGATTTTGATAATAACTAGAATATTTAAGCATTTGATATTTTAAGAGTGAAAAATAAAATAAAATTAGCAGATGTATAGAAAACAACTAATATGTCATTCTTTCAGAATTTAAATAAATAACATTTTAAAAGATTTCAAAGCATTAATTAGCTTGAATGATGGATTTACCCTGGGTAGAATTACTTTATTCTATTTGGAGTTGAACTGAACAAACAACAATTTTATAATAAAAACACAAAATAAAATGTTGACTTGTAAAACAATCTGGGGGTGTAGTAATTGATAATACATTATGATTTGAGGGGACGTTAATAGCCTTAATTCATGGAGGTTTAATTAAAACGAGGAAAGGAAAGATTTTGAGAAATTCAGCTCATCAGATTGCTTGAGATTGGCATAATAATAACAAAAGCATATATATAAAACCAAATAATAAATAAATGACAGCACCGAAGTTAAAGAAAGCTAGAGCATATGAGAATTAGATTTATCAAAATCATTTGAGAGCAATTTACATATTAGAAAGAGAGAAAATTAAACAATATGGTAGGAAAAATCTTGATAGCAGAATTCGAGATTAATTAGACTAGCTTTACTTTTTAAGTTGTGGCATGACATACTGATTTACCATGCACATTTCTTAAGAGTCCATTTTAAAAAATCTAGCTCATGCATGGCAGTTCAAGAATCCCTGCGAGTTCTTGGGTGGCAGCAAGCTTATATTCAGCACTCCATAATTCTCCAATCAGGCTTTTACTTCATTTTTAAGTAGCAGATGATATGGCAATGAAAGATGATCCCCATGGGTCAGAAAGGTGCTGAGCTTTCTATTCAATCATCATTTTTAAATTTCAAACCAGCATGGATTCTATTAACTGCACAGTTCTCTTAATAGTGGCTAATCTTTGGTGTTCTAAAATTAGCCCATTTTATACTCCTCTCAGATATTTGAGAAATGCTTTTAATTTCATATTTCTAGCTGACACTAATCTCCGATCTAACAAAATCTTACACTTCTTTGTTTATTGTTTTTGGAGATGCAATTGCTAGATAATTTCCAAAATATATTCAAATTTATTTCCAGATTGGAAATAGATTTGACAAAAATGTTTATAACAAAAGTAAAATATATTAATCCCATTCCCCATTTTATTTTTAGTAAAACCTTAATTAAAAATTCCTTCCCAAGATTAAAACAATAGTATGTTTCCAATCCTTTTCTTATTTTTGGACAATTAATGGTTGCATCTTCCATCTTGGATTTTACAAAAATATACAATTTAATTAAAAAAAATAATTTAAAAAGAAAAAGTTTTACAAACTACTTATAATAAAAATATTTATAACATTAATATTTTGTTAGTATGTTTGATTCTATAATATATGAGCCGCATCTACATACTTTAATAGAAAAGAATTAATAATTAAAAAATATTATTGAAAAGTGAAAATTTTATAACTTAAACGCGCATCTCAAATATATACATAAAATATATATACACAACTAAAGTAGCGAGATGGGATATAAGATTTGAACACAGGTTATTACTTGGTAAGTAAATAGAACCATGAAGCTCAATCTTAAGCTAAGATTATCCGCTTCAATAGTAAGGATAAAAGAAAAAACTAAGGAATAGTATAATGTAAAAAGCATGTGTCTACGAGATTATTTTTACTATATTTAAAAAGTTATGAAATAAAGAATTGAAAAATTAAAACATCAATTGACATTTTTTAAATGTAAAAGGAATGGAATTATGTTTAAATCATGCAAAATTAATAGGTATAAATGTTTATGCAATAAGATTCAAAGAATGGTTTTAAAACAAAAATATGTTAAAGTATATAATATTAAGAAATACAATAGACGGAAAAATATTTTTGAAGCACATATATCTAGAATTATTTGAATATATTGGTTTCTAATAGTATATTAGAAAAAAGCTATATAAAAAATATGAGAATAAATGGAAATGGTTAAATTATAGAGAAATAGAATTGAAGCAAAAAATGGTGACTCATTCCAATATAAGAAATAATAGTAAAAAAAGAATAATTTGTAAATATATCTAAGGTTCAATTTACAAATAAGCAAAAATTATGGTAAGTCAGGAAACATTAGTTGAAAGAGGTAAACAGAATAAGGCAATTAAAAGAAAAGATAGAAAATTGGGGTATATATATTCCTTTTTTAGGTACTGGTCATAGAATGAATTATGAGAAAAATTTTCAAATAATAAAATATATTAAAAATTATAAAGAAATGTTATGAAACTATATTCAGGAAAATGTAAACATGGTTAAGGTTCCCATACAATTAGGTGAAAAATGGTTATTAGATGATTTAAAACTTTAAAAATGTAATCAAAATATTTTTTGTAGATTTGATTTCTACACTGAAAAAATAGATAGTAATAAGCTTGCATTTATTATTCATATATATAAGTTTATTTTTAATGTATTATAATTTGAATGATGTCCTCTGGTTGGAGTTGCTATAGAATAATTTTGTCATGTGATTATTAAAAAGAGAATCTTTTTATAGTTTCTATAAGAAATGAAAATTGATTTTATGTTTTAAAAATAAATTAATATTTTTTATGATAGGATATTTAACTGATTACAAGAAATCCATTTCTTTAAATAATTGTGACTTAAGTCAATTTATTATTTTGAATGTTCTTTTATAAATATGTGATATTAAACTATTCCCTATTCTAATATAACAATAAGTTCAATTTTATTTTCTCAGACCATGGAATAATATCTTTTATGTATGTGTTCTGATACAGATGATATAAGTAATCATTAAGGCATCAAAATATTATTTTACAAATTCATATTTTGATAAAAGAGGTTATTATCTGAAGAATATTATAAACAAAAAATTAAAAAAGTAATTTTCATTTCTAACATTTAGTGTCTTTAAATTTGCAAAGTAAATTATATAATAGCAATGGTAAACTGTCAATCGCTGCAATGAATCATTTGAATAAAACATTTCCTCTTCACATTTCAACAGAATAGTATACCTAACTTAGAATATATTTTATTACTAATAACTATAGCATGAAATATAATGTAATTCCAATATATTGTAAGGATCGCAACAGGTCTCATTCTTATCTTTACAATAAAATGCATTGAACATAGAGCTTTAAACATAAAAAAAAAAATTAAACATTTGTGAATGTAATAAGGCATGTGTGTAGATATACACATGTATGTGTTAATTTATAAAATTAATACATCCATTGGACAGTTCAAGTTTATTACATATAAAGATATGAATAAAATCATATTGTATTTTACAAACTGGAAATGCTTAAAACAAAATAATAATGATAAAAGTAATTAATAGAAATTTGTTACTAATTTTCATTTTATTAATATTCTAAAATAACCCTTGACAAAACGATGTCAAAACAATTGAGAAAGTTTTGTAAAAAAAAAAAAGCCAATTTTATAATCTAGTGCTATAATGGGAAGGGGAAAGAAAATCTGATAGAACGTGCTTACAATAACCATGACAACAACAACAACTTTTTTTTTTTTTTGGACTGCTGAAAAAATTAAAAACAAGTACAGAAAAAGATATACGCAAGTTTTTCTTTTCTTTATTCTTTAACGACGACAAGTCAAATAGTTTGAAAATTATATTTTGATAAAAACATTTTTCAGCATTTTAAAGAAAGAAGAATTTAACGCACAAGGAAATCTAGAACTGTAAGTTATTTAATTTGATATATATATAAAAAAACTAAAACACAAGAATATCTTTATGCTTCCATTGGAATTGAACTTTTATATGAACTATGTACATTAAAAAAAAATTATAGTCAGTTGATTGAAACCTAATAGGCACCAAGACTTTTTATTTTTTTTTTGTATAATTCTATTGAACTATTCGTTATAAGATATGTGAAAAGATATTTATTCAAGTAATCAAGCATTTGGTAATTATAGAAATATTGAGACTTTAGATTTAATAACAGTTACTACCTAAAGATTGATTTTAATAGTGGTTTTTATTATATAGCTGTAACGATCAACCGTTGATGAAAGGAAATAATTTTATATATATATGCTAGTGTAAAGAATTATGCAGGTGTGCTAAATAATCGTTGTGAAGGGTCAAGGTACCTCAGATGGGTTTGAAGAAGACGATGTACACTACATATATGTGTGAATTCCCACCGTCACATATATATATACAATAGCTACCAGATGTTATGTGGAAGTTTTCTAGATCAATTGTGAAAGTTGCCAAACCAGATGTTATCCAAACTACTTGGTCAGCTTGTGTGAGATGGATAAATTGTTAAAGGCACTACTTTGGAAAATGAGGCAAGTATAAGAGATGCTGAAAATTCCCAATCTATAATGAATTTTACCATCTGAAAGAAGATGCTCATGTTACCCAAGATGTCTACAGAATTATTCATAAATTCATGTTGACATGTTATTGTTTGTTTGTTGTTGTTGACATGTTAATTTTGTAAGGTTTTCTTTTCTTTATTCTTTTACTTCCATATTTGAATTTTGAGATGGAAGTGCAAAGAAATTTAACAGTATGCATTTCATGATGTAAAATGTATTGTTGAAATAAAAGGTATAAATGGTTCTTTTAAAAGAATAATTCAGTCTGATAAAACAGCATACAGGGAGGTAAGACTCTTTTTTGGACAAATTATAGACAACATTTTTAGAAACAAAGTTAATTGTTAATAAAACCATATTAACCACTTATTAATAAGTTGCATACTAACCATTACCTATAAGTGCATGTAATTAATTTTACTAAATTGATAGCAATTCCAGTTTTTCATACATGGTAGTAGAGTTCCAAACAAACCCATTACTTCAAATATATTTACAAGATAATGATGTACATCTTGTACATGGTATAATGGTTATATATTTATTTCAAATTTAAAGACCAATGTCATTTATTAGATGGTATTACTGATCGTAAATCAATATTTTAATATGATGGCATGAAATGCAGATGCTGATGAATACCAATAGCGACATATGGTGGATATTTTCATTTTTTTTTTTTTTGTTATTTTGATGAGATTATTTGGAAATGGTATGATTCATAGTTATTATGTTTTAAAGTTTATATTTGTCCATCTTAATGTTTTATATTGAGTTATAATAAATTTGTTAATTTAATTTGATCTTACATCAAGGGTTGTATATAATTTATTGATAACACATCACTAACTTTACATATCTCTTTATATGGGAACATACATGCAACATGAACCTAATAAATGTACCATATGAACCATAATGTCAATTCAGTGCTCACATTGGCTAGATATCTCCTTATCATAACTCATACCTGAACAGAGTAGCTACTCAGATTACAACTGGGTTTGAATTCTGGGAATTTAACAGATTGAAGTGAAAAGTGGGTAGATCCTGTGAGTATTACCAAATGAAGGGGATTGAGTGGTAGTTAAGATCTACTTTGACTGTAATGTTGCTGGATCTTTCCAATTCTCCATGGATGGCTGGTTTCTTGTCACGGTGTATGTAGTGGTGTGGGTTTAGGTAAATGGTTGGGGGGGGGGTTCTTTCCTTTCATTTTTTGGGGTAAAATTTTTGGGGGAAAAAAAAAAATTTTACCTAAATTATTATTATATAAAAAAAAAATTTTATTTAAATGTGAGCAATCAGAGAATTAACATCAATGTTATAGGTTGTGAAGTAGTGATATACAAAAAATGTATATATAATGATTAGACATGAGTATCATAATCATGATAGTTGAACCGATTTGTAGTTAGAAGTAGATTGGGACTTAGTAAGTGTACAAGTGATGGTAGTTTAAAATTTTTTTGTTTCTGTTTCATCGTCTTCAGAGAACCAGAAGGGGAAGCTGAGACCCCACAATGAATATCCATATTAGTTATTTTATAGAAGCAATAAATAAGGGAATATTCTGTCTCATAACGATTATATTGACATATCTACCTTTATGCTATTAAGAAGTGGCCAGATCATTTTAAAGATGGATGAAAGAGTTGATGAGACACAGGTAAATCAAAAAGGTAAAAATTTAGATACAGACAAGTATAGAAGGAAGGTTGGTATGGCAACAAGCATTTAAGGAACCTACAGAAGAGACAGCAACATATTCAATCATTGGAGGAGGACCGAACAATGACTCAACTCCCAGAGACACCTTACCAAGAAGCAATTCCTATGCTAGGGGATCAATTGATGCCATCTAATGAAAGCAAATCCTGCTGGAGATGATGCTGAAGATGACTGCTCTGGGAACAAATATGGCCAACATGGAATCAAGATTCGAGTCAAAAGTTAGAGTCAAATATGGCCAACATGGAATCGAGATTCGAATCTAAGTTGGAGTCAAATATGGCCAATATGGGAAACGAGATGTATAGACGAATTAATGATCTCAAAGATGATGTAAATAGTAGGTTGGATAACATGGCAACAAGAGCCAATGTCAGCCAAGTTGAGGTAGGTTTAAAAGGAAATATATCAATTCCAAGAAGACACGAGGAAGGGGTTAGTAGTAATTGAAGAGAAATTGGAGGATAGGATTCAGGAAGTTGACACCCGATTATCCAAAAGAGTAGGACAGTTGTTGCAGGATGTGGAAAAAGTATGAACTGATAATGATGAAGTAAGGCACAGGGTTGAAGAAGAAAGTACTAAGTGTCGAGCGTGTCAACGAATTTGCTGAACATATTACTACTCATATCGATCGAGAGATCAAACAAGTTTACCAGACACAAGAGGTCATGAATAAAGAGGTGTGGAATAAGCAGAATACTTGTAGGTAAGAATTATGAGCTGAGCTTGAGATGGTCCAAGCAAAGCTGAACAATCTTTCCATGACCCACAATGTTGAAAATGAAGGCCATGAAGAGACTCTTGGATCTCTCACTCATTGTTTAGCTCAGTTGGGGGATAAATTAGCCTCCATGGAGACTGATACAATGATTGGGAAGACCACCCTTCAGAAGTTAATTGAGTCTACTAATGAAACACATGAGATTGAATTCCCTAAATGAGGTCCTATAATGTAAATCACAATTTGGAGACACCCAGATGTGCCAGTTGAATGTAAAGTCAGCTAGGCAAGCATTGAAAGGAAATGAAGGAATCGATGGGGGTTGGAAAAAACCAAATGATAGTTATCAATGAGACAGACCTCAAGGGATGATCTTGGAACTCAAGATCAGTATGGGGAGAGCATTGTTGCTTCCAAGACATTTACCGAGGTAGAGGACACGAATTTGCTTTACCCATGCTTGACTGAGAAACAAACCAATGATCAGCGATGGGTGATGAACCCTATCAGATGAAGAACCATATGGATTCTCAAGAGGTGAATAAAACCCAAGGAATCATTTCACAGATAATTGTGATAAACCAGTTCATGAAACTTAAAGTGTTTAAGGGCTTCTTGAATGAAGCACCAACAGAACATCTTCGAAGTTTAGAATTATATTTTTCAGTTAACAGGTTTATCAGAAGCTGAAAGAGTTTTTATTGCCTATAGTCACCTCAGAGTGAGGCATTAATGTGGTGGGAATCACTGTATCAAACCCCATCCACATTTGAGGAATATCAAACTTTATTGGTGCGTAATTTCTGGAATCCGGATAGACAAGAAGCCATTCTATACCATATACTCCAGGAAAAGTACAAGTCGATGACTGGGGAAACATTTGTGAAGTTTTTTCGACAACAGGTTACCAGATTATGCACACTGGATACATACCACCTTACAGAATCGGAGATCATTCAGATAGTCAAGAGAAACTTGCCTTTGCATATAGAGCAATCTCTCCTATGTACTAGTGCAAGAAACAGAGCAGCTGCTGAACTTTTGGCCAGTATAGATCTAAATAATACCAATTTATCTACACGAGGTCTGGAAAAAAGGAAGGACGAACCTTCAGTCAATGCTATATTCTATAGGAAAAGGAAGGATAACACCAATGCAAATCCTCGAAAGGAGAGGATGCCGCCAACCAAAGCATCACAATTATGGTCTCCGAAGCGCACGTGACCAAACAAGAGCAAGGCCACGAGACTCATCACCGAGTTCAGGAGGCTCTCCAAAAACCAGGATGCAGTAATTCTGCACCCCAAATTTCAAAAAAATCAAACTAAAGGGGTACTTGAGGCATAGTTTTTCACCTCAAGAAACCATAAATACTCTGAGAAACAAAAGACCTTTGACAAAATGGGAGATCACCAATATGACATGTTCATGGGAAGACGGAGTGCCAAATTATGCTCAACAAAGTTGCCCTATGATAGAGGTGCTGTTTGAGAATTTTCCAGTTATAGCGCTATTGGACTCAGGTGTCAAATTTCGGTCATTTCTGATCAATTTTATAAAATGATACTGAGTGAAAATCCGACGATTAAGATGCTACCTTTAAGGTCTATGCAAGTGACAATGGCCAATAGTAGGAAGGCAAAGTTGGAACAAAAAGAGGTCTGGGTAGAGATCAGGTTTAACCAAACTACTCTATCATGTTTTCTTGTTACTAAATGGATTAATCCATGATGTAATCTTAGGAACAGACTTCTTGCACATGAATTCTTGTATTGCTGATTTCTCAAATAGGATTATAAAAATAAATGAGGATACCTTAAAAATGATATTACCTACAAGGTATGGTCTATCTGAAGTTGATTGCATAATATCAGTGTCCCAGAATCATTGGTTGATACTAAACCGCAGAATCAAATCTACTGGAAAGCGAGGATGTGAAATAGTTATGTTCTCTAAGTTATCAATTCAGTCCAATTTTTTCAGAAATTCCAGGAGTTATTGAGGGTTTCCAGCAAAGGATTAAATTGATGAATGATCAGCCATTTCAATCCAGATTATACCCTATACCTTATCAATATAGGCAGGAAATTTCGAAACAACTTAGCAAAATGTTAGAGTGGGGAATTATTTCCAAATGTTCTTCACTGTATTGTAATCCAATCATAATGGTGAAGAAGAATGATGGGTCGATGAGATTTTGTTTGGATGCCCAGCAACTAAACAAGATTACTGTTCCTGACAGGAACATTCCACCAGCCATACACGACTTGTTCATAAGATTTGGAAATAAGGTGTTTTCCAGCTTCGATCTAACCTCCAGTTATTGGCAGATCGAGCTTCACCCAGACAATCATCAATACACTGCCTTTAGGTATGAGGGTTACACATACCAGTTTAATAGGATGCCGTTTGGATTGATAAATAGTGGAGCCAGTCTGATCCGATGCCTGGATAGAACCCTATCTCCTGAGGTTAAGCGAATTATAACTATATATGTGGATGATGTAATCATCGCATCCACATCAGTTGAAGAACACCTTCAACATCTGATTGTGTTCTTCCAGGAATGCTTACAAAAAGGGATTAAGATTAACTTTAAAAAAAGTACCTTAGTTTTTAAACAGGTGGTCTTTTTAGACCATATTGTGAGTTGTAATGGAATAAAACCTCACCCAGACAAAATTAGTGTGATTCAAAACTTTCCTAGGCCTGTTAATAAAAACAAATATGATCATTCCTAGGGTTGTGTAATTTTTACCATCGTTTTTACCACAATTTTTCTAACCATATGGAGCCATTATTGAAACTAATACAAAAGGAAGAAAAATGGAAGTGGACTGAAGAGCAGGATAGTGCTTTTGAGAAAATTAAAACAGGGTTTTTGAACATGTTATACTGGCCTTCCCTGATTTTGACAAACCCTTTGTGGTCCAAATGGATAGTAGCAGATTTGGATTGGGGGTAACATTATCTCAAATACAGGCAGACGGATGTCCAGGTGTCCTCTATTTTGTAAGCTGACTCCTGAAAGGCTTTGAAATTAATTATACCATGACAGAGAAGGAGGCATTAGCAATAGTGTCGGCCTTCCAAAAGTTCTGACAAATACTTCTCGGATCAGAGGTAATTGTCATCACAGATCATAAAAGCCTCCAATTCCTGAATCAGCTATTTAACAAATGCTCCCCTTATTAGATGGAGTTTGCTGTTACAGGAATTTAACTACACCATAAAGTATTGTAAGGGATCTGAGAACATCATAGCTGATGCACTCAGTCGGAATCCGTGTGAGTGAGAACAGAACCATCTTTCTATAGAGAAAACATACATCGCAAATATCAATGCAAGCAGTGATAGCAATGCAGAGGATGGATTGGAAATGTTACCTGAGTTACAATTTATGGATCAGAGACTGTGCCCTATTATAAAAGGTTTGAAAGGTGAAGAGGTTTTGAACGCACATGAAAATCTTACTTTATACCAATTAAGGGATCAAGTAATATTATATAGGATTGATGAAAATACAGAAGAGTGGAGGGTAGTAATACTGGAAGTATTGCACATCTCACTGATCACATATATTCACTGTTTGTATGGACACTATGGTGCTCGGAAAACAGAGCATACCATCAGAAATTGGTTTTGTTGGCCAGGTATGTATGGAGACATCCTGAAAGTAATTCAAGGTTGTCTAGTGTGCCTTAGAGCCAATCCAGTCAACCAAAACTATAGTGAAATGTCAAAAGTCCATCATTCCTAATAGACTTAACGAGATCTTGGCAATTGACTACTACAGACCTTTGCCTCCATTCAACAAGCAAAATTACTTGTTGGTTGCTTATGATCTCATTTCAAAATATGTCTCTGCATACCCTATACCTCAAGATAATGCTAGATACACCATCAAGACATTAGACACCTTCCAATTTCCTAAGATAGGGAAGCCAAAGGTCATACTGACTGATCATGGTACTCCTTTCCTATCTAAACAATGGAAAGGTTGGGTGGAAAAGTTGAAGATCAAACATGTGCTCACATTTATTAGAAATCCCAGTCCAACCCTTGCGAACTCATAATGCGGGAGCTTGGATGTTTGTTTAGGACTTACCTAATGGATGAGCACAGAGGTTGGGTAAAACAGACTGAGAAAGTAACGAGTTACATTAATTGGAGTGTGAATGAATCTACCGGATTCACACCCAGTGAACTTCATTTTAATAAACTTGGTATCACTTTTATTTAAAAAATACAAACCCATTGCTGGACCAAACCAACATGAAGAGGAAGCCAATATTTGCTTGGTGCAACAGCGACTAGCACAGCAAGCGCATTTAAGGAATAATAAAAATAGGAGGTAGGCACATAAATTTGAAGTAGGGGATAGAGTTTTTGTGAAGGTGCATCCCACTAGTAAACTGACCGAATATAAGTATAATAAATTTTTTCCTGAATATGATGGTCCATTTGTTATTGTTAAACAAGCTAACTCTAATGCACTTTGGCTAAATGTCAATGGATAAATAAAAGGGACTTACAATCTTAGAAGTCTGAAACCATGTTTTGGTTAGGAAGGAAACATAGAGGAAATTAGTACAATGACATCTGAAAAGGGCAGAATATCATGAGGTCAATAAAAGAATGATAAAGAGCAATCAAATTTGAATATGTGAAAATGGATAGTGCAGGATGGATGGATATTATTTTAGAGGGCACTCATAATTACCATTTATGTGTTGTTCGAAAGGAGACGACATGGAAACTAGTGAAAATGAAAAAGCACTTTGTGATGAGAGTACATCCGACTTTCATAATTGAGCATGTATCGGCTACTTTCAGAACTGACTGAGATATGAAGGTGTATCTTACTGTGTATGTGTATGGCCACTCCATTTTCCATGCGGTTATTCTAGGGTCTTGTAACTCTGCAGAGCAGGACAAGGAGCCAACGAGAAGTTTTCATACTGCCTAAATAGGAGTATGGAACTGGTCAGATTCTGTTTCACTCCATCATGATGCAATTATATGATAGACAGTACTATTTAAGTAGAAATTAAATAGAGAAAGTAAACTGAATTATTGAATATGAGTGTTAAAAGGGGTCAAAATTTTGTACAGACCTAAAATTATAATTTAGGAAACCAACTGACAGGAAGAAAGAGATAGATAATTACAGATAATATCATTATATGAAAAGAAAAATAACCCTCTATGGTGACCTGACACTGAATCAAAATATACGTTTCTTATTCTAGTAAATGTCAAAAGTTGGGTATTGTAAGGATTGCAACAGGTTTCATTCTTATCCTTACAATAAAATGCATTGAACATAGAGCTTTAAACATAAAAAAAATTAAACATCTGTGAATGTAATAAGGCGTGTAAGGTGTGCGTAGATATACACATGTATGTGTTAATTTATAAAATTAATACATGTCGAACAGTTCAAGTTTATTACATATAAAGATATGAATAAAATTATATTGTATTTTACAAACTGGAAATGCTTAAAACAAAATAATAATGATAAAAGTAATTAATAGAAATTTGTTATTAATTTTCATTTTATTAATATTCTAAAATAACCCTTGACAAAACGATGTAGTTTAAACAATTGAGAAAATTTTGTAAAAAAAAAGAAGCCAATTTTATAATCTAGTGTTATAATGGGAAGGGGAAAGAAAACCTGATAGAACGTGCTTACAGTAACCATGACAACAACAACAATTTTTTTTTGGACTGCTGAAAAAATTAAAAACAAGCGCAGAAAAAGATATACGCAAGTTTTTCTTTTCTTTATTCTTTAACGACGACAAGTCAAATAGTTTGAAAATTATATTTTGATAAAAACATCAGCATTTTAAAGAAAGAAGAATCTAACACACAAGGAAAGCTAGAACTGTAAGTTATTTAATTTGATATATATATAAAAACTAAAACACAAGAATATCTTTATGCCTCCATTGGAATTGAATTTTTATATGAACTATGTACATTAAAAAAAAAAAAAAAATTATAGTCAGTTGATTGAAACCTAGTGATTTTTAGGCATCAAGACTTTTTTTTTTTTTAATATTATTTATTTATTATTATATATGATGAGAAAAAAGATATAATAAAAAAATGAATCAAATTTTTGGAAATATTGAAAAGAGATTAAAAATTATAAAAAAAAAAAAAATATTATTTAATAGTGATTTTTATTATATAGCTGTAATGACCAACCGTTGATGAAAGGAAATAATTTTATATATAAATGCTAGTGTAAAGAATTATGCAGGTGTGCTAAATAATCATTGTGAAGGGTCAAGGCACCTCAGATGGGTTTGAAGAAGACGATGTACACTACATATATGTGTGAATTCCCACCGTTACGTATATATATACACATACAATGGCTATCAGATGTTATGTGGAAGTTTTCTAGATCAATTGTGAAAGTTGCCAAACCAGATGTTATCCAAATTACTTGGTCAGCTTGTGGGAGATGGGTACATTGTTAAAGGCACTACTTTGGAAAATGAGGCAAGTATAAGAGATGCTGAAAATTCCCAATCTACAACAATGAATTTTACCATCTGAAAGAAGATGCTCATGTTACCCAAGATGTCTACAGAATCATTCATAAATTCATGTTGACATGTAATTGTTTGTTTGTTGTTGTTGACATGTTAATTTTGTAAGGTTTCTTTCCTTTATTCTTTTGCTTCCATATGTGAATTTTGAGATGGAAGTGCAAAGAAATTTAACAGTATGCATTTCATGATGTAAAATGTATTGTTGAAATAAAAGGTATAAATGGTTCTTTTTTAAAAGAAAGAGGGACTGAATTGTGATAAAACTGAGCATACAGGGAGGTAAGACATTTTTTTTTTGACAAATTATAGACACAACATTTTTAGAAACAAAGTTAATTGTTAATAAAACCATATTAACCACTTATTAATAAATTGCATACTAACCATTACCTATAAGTGCATGTAATTAATTTTAATAAATTGATGGCAATTCCAGTTTTTCATACACGGTAGTAGAGTTACAAACGAACCATTAGCTCAAATATATTTACAAGATAATGATGTACATGGTATAATGATTATATCATATTTATTTCAAATTTAAAGACCAATGTTATTTGTTAGATGGTATTATTGATTGTAAATCAATATTTTAATACAATGGCATAAAATGCAGATGCTGATGAATACCAATAGCGACATATGGTGGATATTTTCATTTTTTTTTTTTTGTTATTTTGATGAGATTATGTGGAAATGGTATGATTCATAGTTATTATGTTCTAAAATTTATATTTGTCTATCTTAATGTTTTATATTGAGTTATAATAAATTTGTTAATTTAATTTGATCTTACATCAAGAGTTGTATATAATTTATTGATAACACATCACTAACTTTACATATCTCTTTATATGGGAACATACATGCAACACGAACCTAATAAATGTACCATATGAACCATAATGTCAAGTCAGTGCTCACATTGGCTAGATATCTCCTTATCATAACTCATACCTGAACAGAGTAGCTACTCAGATTACGACTGGGTTTTATTGATAACACATCACTAACTTTACATATCTCTTTATATGGGAACATACTTGCAACACGAACCTAATAAATGTACCATATGAACCATAATGTCAAGTCAGTGCTCACATTGGCTAGATATCTCCTTTTCATAACTCATACCTGAACAGAGTAGCTACTCAGATTACGACTGGGTTTGAATTCTGGGAATTTGGGAATTTAACGGATTGAAGTGAAAAGTGGGTAGATCCTGTGAGTATTACCAAATGAAGGGGATTGAGTGGTAGTTAAGATCTACTTTGACTGTAATGTTGCTGGATCTTTCCAATTCTCCATGGATGGCCGTTTTCTTGTCACGGTGTATGTAATGGTGTGGGTTTAGGTAAATGGTTGGGGGCAGGTCGTTTGTCCGTTACAATATCTATCCTTTTTTAAAATTTATGACTGAATTTATTTTTTAGCTTATTGTAAGCAGAAGAAGTGTTAATACACTTTCAAACAGTTCATATGTTTGAGAGATTATTTCTCTATACTTGCTTTTTTTTATTATATTCTCTAGGAATAATAATTACAATTTCAGAATTTAGTTAACTGTCGTATGTGACTTTAAATACCAAAGCTCTGTTATATCACTTGAATCACAATATTCTATATATACAAGATCATAGAATTCCATTGCTTTAATTGCAATTTAGAAGGATGTGTTACACCTAATACACATGATTTGACCTTCTGCATCGTTTTAAAAATGATCAAAACTATGCTTCATCAGCAAAATAACAATGCATTGATATCCCATTATCACAAATACGACAACCTAAAGATTGAAAATATTTAAAAATCCCTACATCAATATTTGTAAGAAACTCAAATCATACATCACATGACTTAACTTATTAAGCTTGTATTGCAAATGTAATATAATGAGTGTGCTAATATCTCTAAATGAGCTTTTCTGATAAATGTCAGAATCCCAGCATCTCACTGAGGAGAGCCAACAGCTCTAGACCAGTTTAGGGATAGGAATAATTCTAGATAGAGTTTTTAAATGCTTTGACTTCCGGCATTTATCGGAAAAGCTTGTTTAAAACTATCAGCATGCTCATTATATAACATCAATATTTGTTTATATACTCATATTATTTTTCATATATATATATAAACAAAATTCTTGCCTAATTTAAATAATTAGTTAATTCCTTATTAAACTATTTTATATTATGAAATAAACATTAGCAAAACTACTAGTTCAAGATTATAATCCATGTGAGCCCTTGATTTCTTTCTAAAATCACATATATATTAAACACATAATCAAACTGTAATTACTGTGTGATGTATTCTGAGAATATTATTTCAATACCATCTGGGTAGCATCAATAACTTTATTAAAACAAATGAATCTTAAGGAAACATGTTTATTCACTTGCCAATATATGCAAATAAATAATTAAAAGCCATTAAAAATCACTCTGTAATCTCTAACTCATAACCTGCAGTTGATGAATTAATTTATTCACATACATATTAATTTAAGATAGTCATTGTTACTATTAACTACGGTTTCTTACACACATTTTATATCTCATGTATTCAATGTTTCCATAATGATCACTTATTCATCCAATACTGCTGATTACTATATATATATTGAACCGGATACTTTATCCGATTCAAGGGTTCTATCATATAAATTAGAAAAAAGAAAAACCAAGTTTTATATGTGCAATAACACACATACTTATTTATCTTGAAATCTTATATTTTTAATTCTCAGTTGATTTTAGTATAAAATATTTTTTTTTTTATGACACTTGTTTTCTTTTAAAATAATTAAAACCAAACAAAGTTTAATTAGTGTTCTTATATAAGTATTTTATTTAAACTAAAAAAATTTAATGTTGATTTATTTTTAAAGCTGAGATTTAGTTTTGTATTTTTTTTTATATAAAAAAAATAATCATTTTTGTAAGATAAAGCCCTGTAAGATATTGTTTTTCTAATTAAGATTGAGCGGGAGATAGAGATTTCCCTTGGTTGAAAGTTGCAAAAAAAGATTGCGCGGGAGATAACAAAGGACATAAAGAGCTGGGTAATTTTTTTTTATTAGAGAGGAGGATTCAGAGAGATTATTCTGGTCATTCAATTTTTTTATTTATTGCTCAGCTTCTTGTTATTGAGGATCGATCCAGATTTTAGCTGTTATTGAACTGTTGCATTGTTAAAGTGACTCTAGTTTTTTTTTTTTGTATTGGTGCCACAGGAATCGCCAAGTTGAATTTCCGTTGACCGACAATAATTCTATTTGCCACGATAATAGCAGTCATTCAGATGCTATGCCTGTAATATACACCACAAAAAATCTCCACAACATGATGGGCTGAGCCTTTCCAAAGATGAACCTCTGGAGCTCCAAATTGTGACTTCAATCATGACCTAACTGTCAAGTCCAGAGTGGATCCCAATAATGCCTCCAGACTTCTGGACCTGTAGTAAATCACAGCTGTTGTAGGGGACTCTATAAACTGAACTTTGTGTGAACAGCAGAAATTAATATTACCTCGAGGTAACTTACCTTTCCATATCAAAATCAGGGCTAAATCTCTAATTAAGTCTCTAGCAAATCTCAGCTTAATCTTAAAAAGAAATTATATTTATGATGTGTAATTTATCAATTTAAATATTAATGTATTTTTGTTTATTTTTACATTACAATCTTAGTAGGAAGATTTTCAATCTTAAAATGTTACTTGTTTGAGGGTTTATGGTGAGTGATATTTTATATGTTTAATAATTTCTCAGTTCTATGATTAACCCTTTGTTAAATACTCAGACCAACCTTAGTAGTTTTCTTTTCTTTTTGTTTGTTTGCTTCGTCGTTAAACTAAATCAAACTTGGCTTTGGCTGGAGATTTATGGGATATATGATTTATTTATTTTTTGGTAGAGATTTATTTGCTATAATTTAGATTACGTATTTCATAATGTTTCTTTTTTGGGTGAGACTAACCTTGGCTCGTTTCAATGTACTTGTCCATGAGTGTTTTGCAGAATTAGGACATTCTTGGTTCCGAAGTTTCTTTTCGGACTAAGAAAAGCTCGTCTGTGCTGTCCCGTTATTCTCCACAAACATCCATCTTACTAAATCTCTATAGGGAAAAGGGAATTGGTTAGGTGAACCGCTGGCAGGAAGATATAAGCCCTTATGTTATAGATAAGAAATGAATTTGTCTGCCTGGGTATTTAACATAGTAATGCTCGCATGCACTCAGTGTTAAGATCTGCTAAGTAAATGTAGATCAACTTTCATGTTTATTTTGTTATTATGTTTAATAAATTTAAGAAGTTCTTGTAAGTATTTAGTCTGGCACATTTATGTTCGTATATCCTGCCCACCCTTAAAATAAATGTCTAGTGATGTAATGTGATGTATTATGGCTTCTCCTTAAACGAAGTCAAGAATATCTCAGCAATTATGCTCAGATAAACCTGTTAGCCACTTTCTTTTACATTCCCCACTCTAAATTTACCCATAATCTGCTCTATCCCATTTCCACAACATAATTTTTGTCAACTCTATAACCTTTATATCTAAATCCCCCTTATCTTTTCCCAAACCCAGCATAAAAACCAATAATTCACTTTCTGTATAATCACTCTTTTCATATTTATTTTTCCACAACTTCATTATATGTACCCTTTCTGTTTTCAAACATTTACATTCAATTAACAAATGCCTAATATTTTCAATTCCTTCCTTACATAATTTACAAAATAAATCACCCATATTTTTCCATTTACATGTATATTCTTTTGTAGCTAAAGATCCCGTTCGAGCCTTAAACAATAAACTACTTTCCTTACTATCATCATATATTAACTCACACCTAATATTCTGTTTATTTCCGATATATTTAAACTCTTTTTACTCTCCATACTATTTCTCCATCTCTCTAATTCCCTAGTCTTTATTAATAAATTTATTCTTTTATCCCATTCCTTACTACTATAACACTCAATAATCCTCTTAACACAATCATCCCATCTTTTGTACAAATATACTGATATAAATTCTTTATCCAAATCTTTTGCATACCACATTACCTTTCTCACCCATCTTGTTACCTGCCCTTTACTCATAACCCAATTAAATACTATTTTAGCTATTCTTTTATTATCCATAAACTGCAATCTACCAAACATTTTCATTTTACTTTTTGCATCTCTCATATGAAAACTTGACCATCCCATTTCTCCTTGAATTGCCTCCCTTGCTGTCCATACTTCTGCATCCAATGCATGTCTTCCTACTTCCCTTTGAGCTTTTTCTAAGTAATCTAATATCTTTTTACTAACATATAATGCATCATTACCATATGTTAACCCTGCTACTGCAACTCCTTTCCATATAATTCTAGCTACATCATATTTATTATATGAAAATACTGTTAATTTCTTTATCAATCTCTTTCTTTTCTTTGCTTCATTTATCAATTTTTTCTCCCATTCATCCAAATAATTTTTCTGATTACTTAAAATAATTCCCAAATAACTATATCTATTCACCACACTTAACTTAATATCTCCCAATAAAAATTCTACATCTTCTCTTTCCTCAGTATTAACCATCATTATATTTGATTTTTCTTCACTAAATTTAATCCCCATCTCTTTACCCACCCTTGCACATGTCCTCAACATAACTTCCATATCTTCTCTTTTTTCTGCACACAAAAATATATCATCTGCAAAAAAAAGACCTGACAAAATATATACTCCCTTACTACCTATTAACGGTATCTCTATCCCTCTTCCTAATCTTTCTATTGCTCTTTCCATTTCACTCAAATACAACACAAACAAAATAGGTGACATAGGGCATCCTTGCCTTAGTCCCACACCATTTTTAACTTTAATTGATTCTATATTCTCTAATTGATATATATAATAATTATTTTCATATAATTTCTTAATAATATCTATTAAAGCTTCATCCATTCCCAAATTTGCTAAACTTATCCATAATCTATTTCTATTTACTCTATCATATGCCTTCTCTATATCTATAAAACTCATATATAACTGTTTATCTGCATTCCTACTCATATCCATAAGTTGTGTAACTACAAATAAACTATCTCCTATACGCCTATCTAATCTAAAACCTCCTTGCATTTCACCCACTACATTATTCCCTTCCATCCATTTTACAACTTTACTAGCCACCATATACAAAAAAACTTTATATAAAACTGATGTTACCGCTATCGGTCTATAATTATTCAACTTTCTATGATCCTTACCCTTTCCTTTAAATAATAACCTTACTCTTGTATTACTCCAACTACTTGGGAAAACTCTATTCTGTGCCATTTTATTAAAACAGGATAATAACTTTACTTTTGCCTATATCCTAAATTCATTACCATCTCTGCTGCCCATCCATCTAAACCTCTTGCCTTCCCACTTTTCAATTTCTTCTCTACCTCATTTAGTTCATTTTCTGAAAAACTAATATTCCCATTACTATATTCTTTCATATTTTCTAATATTCTATCATTCACATCTAACATCTTTTCTATATTCATTACATAACTATTTAAGATTCTCTCTAAATCTTCTCTAGAACTACACTCAGTTCCCTCATCATCTAGTAATACTAACTCTCTCTCTCCCCTACATTTTTCCTTTTAATATAATTCCAAAATTTTTTACTTCCATCTCTTCCACTTTTATTAATATCCTCCAACAATTTCCTATTCAATTTCATTCTCTCTCTATAAATATCTATTTTAGCCAACTTCTTCTTTTCTAAGTACTTTTCCCATTTAGCATTAATATCTTTTTCACTTTCCTTATTCTTAATAGCACACTTATATTCTCTACATGCTTCTTTCCTTTCTTTTACACTTTTACTAATTTTAATTTTTTTATTACTTTTATTCTTTTCAATATTCTCACCTAAAACCCTATTTGCAACTTTTTCTACTTCCTTACACCAATCCTTATACTCATCCCCAACCCACTCTTCCATTATTTCTTCAACTTGTATTTTATACTCTTCCAACTTATTCTCCGTCCACATCTTTCACTATTATTTCTACTTTTATTTCTATTCTCCATCACATTACTAACCATTTCAATTACAATGAAATTATGATCACTAGTGCATACTTTTTCTTCATTATCAAATATCTTAATTTTCCGTATTTTATTTATTCCCTCTTTCTCTACCAATACATAATCTATTGTGTGAAATATATTATTTCTGGACCATGTGTACTGTCCCTCATAAATATTTAATAAATTTCCAATACTCAAATTCACTTTCTGACAAAAATTCTTCAAAAGCTGTCCATTTTTATTATCTACATCATCAATTTCTTCAATATGTCCATTCATATCCCCTATAACCATTATTCTCTTCCCCCTTTCTTTAAAACTTTGTATATCCTTAACTAAACATTCGTATATATTACTATTCCACTCCAATATAATTTGACTATCTCCAGTAGCTATATAAACTATAGCCACCATCCATTCTTGTCTACCCAACCTTATTTCAAACCACAAGTGTTCTTGACATTTAACAATATTTAAATATTTTTTTGATATAATACCTATACCACCACCCCTTTTTTCTTTTTCTTTTCTATTTATACCCTGCCATACCAACTGTTCCAAAATAGGTTCTTCTTCTTCTCTTAAATGTGTTTCCACTACTGCTAATACCTCAAGCTCTTCATTTTCAATTGTTTTATTTAATTCCATCCATTTTTCTGGTTTCCTACCACCTTGCATATTCAAAAACCCAATTTTAACAATTTATTCTTTCCTAACTACTCTTTTATAAATTCTTTTAATTCTTTCTTCTGATTTTCGGACTAGTGGCGCCCTCGTGGTCAGGATATACGAAACTAAAACGTTTTGTCCGGCACAATATATTCACTATACCAGTGCATCCCTGAGTAGATGATTGTAGGTTTATATCAGTTCTCCTGCATAATCTAAACTCATATTTTAATAATATTCAATGATATGAAGAGTGGCAATTACACATATATTGTCTATATATACATGCACAGACAATCCAATATGTAAAGTGTAGCATCTAAAATTATTGATTTTAAATTTATGTATCATATCTAGAAATATTAAATAATTAAACATTATTTAAATTTTTTTTTTTTTTAGAAATATGTTTAAATAAGCTATTTGTTTAAGTTAAACATTAATTTATTTATTAAAATAAATAGAATTTTTTTTCTCTCTTTCATTTAAAAATCTGTCTTAGATTTGAAAAAACTATGTTCTGCCTTTTATAATAATTTTTGCATTTATAAATTTTATTGAAAATTTTGAGCAAGTATTTATTAACTCTCCCTCCCCCCTCCATGCATGTAATAATTACATCTTAAAATAATAAATGAAATTTATATAGAGAGATTAGAGATAAGTATGTAAATTACTAGACTAAATATGCAAATATATATAAATTTATCCAAAGAATCCAATTTAAATTATTAGCAAGAATTAAGAGCTTTATTAAATTTCAAAAAGATTAATTATGAAAATAGATATTTGGAAGAAGGAGGATATTAATATAAATTTATGCACATCAGTGAATGAAAACCATAATCTTAAAATGTTTTTTTTTTCTGATTTCATCACTTTGTGTTAGTGACTTTTTATGTGAATTTAGAAAAAGTTGGTCATTATTTTTAGGTATAAATTTTTTTGGAAATTTGTGTAAATGAAAAATCATACTAATGTGTAGTTTTATAACTTACAGTAGGATTATTAGCATCGATCGTGTCTGAAATTGATGTGGCAGATTGAAAAGAGATGTTTAATTGGTTTTGGTTTGTTTTAGCTACTATTATTTAGAGCATGGAACTAATATCTGACTTTTAAAGAAAAGTTTTTATCACAATTTACATTCTCAAATTGATTTTAATTTTTATTCTTAGACTATGAATAAATACTTTTAAACTCTGCACTTATGAAAAATCGATTTTACTACTGAAATAAGATATCACCTTTTTTGTACATATTTCAGGGTTTGTAATCTCTTATTTTTAGTAAACTTTTACACTAAAAGTACTCTTTAATGGCATCCATTTATCTATAAATGAATTTAAATGACAACATAATCTATATGTAAAGATTATATTAATTCAAACCCTAAAATAGCTATCTGCTATTTTATTTTTAAACTAATTAGCCATTATTGCAGTGGCCAATTTATTGTTTAATCATATTTTAAATCAGAATAAGTTAAACACAATTAACAAAATTTTTAGTTTTTTATTTTATTTGGAATGACTTTTAAAACTTACATCTATTATTCATAAACATTCATATTGAGGTAGATTGATCTCATATCACACAATGTTGCTCATACTATATATAAAAATGTATTAAAAGTTCAAGCAGAAATGATCTTAGATAAAATTTATTTATAACAAAGTCTGGAGTAACTGAAATATTGATTGAGTAATGATAAAAATTATTTAAAATCAAATTTAAGAATTTTTGACTTATTTTGGATTTTGACAAATATAAAATATTTAACAATGAAATAAAACTTTTTTGTTTAAAACAAAGATCTTTATAATTTACATTAATTGTAGGGTTAATCATGTAATTATTTTTATTTAAAAGATTAATTAAGAATTTTTTAAAATTAAAACTCATTTTACTTTTGATGAATGTCAATTTAAAAAAAAAACCCTCATAATTTAGTTATTTTGCTTTTATTTATCAGAAAGAAAAAAATTCACTATTAATTATCCTGTTTATAAATTCCATTGTATCTACTATAAATAATGGATTCCATTTACTGCAAAGAAATGGCAGATGCTGCTAATCTCCATGTTGGATAAATTTGCATTTCCAGAGAAATAAAACAGAATAATTGCATCTTTCAAAACCCAATATGTGTGAAGTAAATTTTGCTCAGCTGATGTTGGAAATTGTAGAAGCTAAACTGAGTTGAGGATGACCAGCATTTATTTTGTCTATTTGGTTGTCAAGAAGCAAGCCTAATCATGAAAGTCTCCATTGCTATATGCTACTTTATGTATGGATAGAAACAAAAAAAAATATATTGTCTCATATATATATATATGAAAGCACATGAAAAAAATCAACTATTGTGAATATTGTGCATATTAGTTCTAAAGAATGAAGAAAAAAAAATCTATTCAAACCAAGTTATTTAGTTTTAATTTGCTTGTTTGTTTGTTTTTTTTAAAAAAAATGAAAATTTCTTGCAATAACTGAAGATAAACAACTTTTGAATAAGATTAAAATGATTGACTAAGAAACAGGTTAAAATGAATTTGGGAAATCTTTTTTAAAATTTGCAAGTGAAAAAAAAAAAAAATTAAAGAGTTTTAAAAGAACTTCAAAGTGGACTTTCAAAGAAAATAAATAATGTTTATTAGAAAATTTTTTTTTTACAGTTTGAGTATTCAAAAAACAATAATAACTTAGTTTGTAATATAAAGATGATTAAAATATGCATGTGTGTGTTCACATCGTATACACTTAACATTAAATTATGTAGTTAAAATAAAATTATCACTTTTATGAATTTATTAAAAATTCAAATATTCTTTTTATATAGTGTGCATATCTATATGCTTACTGTATATGTCTAAAATTCACTATATATTATAATAATAATTATTAGCTTATTAATGATTGGAATATTTTGTATTAATAGATTATGTATATATAAAAGTACTCTAGGTAAATTTGGTTATGGTGATAGAAATAAGAGAGGACATAGACTTGTGGAGTTTTCAGAAAAAATAAAAACTTTATATTATGAATTATTTTTTTTAGAAAAATATTAAACAGAAATGGACATAGAAGCATCCAAATGAAGAATATGTATTTCAAGATTGTAATGTTCTTAATAAATTCAATGCAGAAAGTAATTATCAATTAGTGACATGTAAGATACATGTTAATGCAAAATTAGACAAAAATTATTAAAAAAACAATCTTCAAAGTTGATATTCCTAATCTTCAGAAATATTACTTGCAAAACGTTTTCAAATATTAACATGAACATGACTCAGATTTGATGGAAATCATTATGAAGATAGCTGGATACACTATTAGTTGCAACAAAGAGAGTTGATACAAAAAAAACAGCAATTGACCAATAAAATTTATACTGGGACAAGGCAATTTATGAAGAAATATGAAATATATAAAAATGATGCATTAAGAAAGTGAAAAAGAGTTGATAATAATATAGGAAAGTATAATTGTGAACTGGCATTTATATATAAAAGATCACTCATATTAAAAACTCCAGTCTAAAACTAGGACTGATGGAAAGATGGCTAATTAGTGAATGAAATGTGTGTGTCCTATGTAAGCACAAACCTTGGACAGAGTATGATCTGTTTATTTTTAATAACAGATTGTAGGTCAAAGTAAAATATTGAATTACCAGGAATATAATTGTTCAGAAAGCACATACACATATATAAAAGTAACAAGCACATGAGAAAAAGGCATTATAATTAAAGCACATAAAGTTGCTTTATAATCCTGTGTGTGTGAGATGTGAAATAGACAACCAGAAGATTAATAATAGACTTTACTTTTTTATGGAATTCCAAATTATTCATATTTATTATTAAGTAAATTATTTTACTATTACACAAATGTAATTTATTTAAAGTTAATTGAAGTTCTCCTGACTGGTATATAATTAATACCCTTGAGGCTGTGGTCTTGCATTGATGGTCGAGAGGTCAGTGCGACTGCCTTGCACTTGCAGGCAGTTGCCCGGGTTGCGGGTTCACATCCCAGCTGATGCTATGACACTTTAAATAAAAAAAAAGAAGAATCTGTGCAAACAATAGCAGTCTTTGTGAGAATAATAAAAAAATAGATAGCATGATTGAGACTAAGAAACAAAACAATTACCTCTGAAAAATATGTACATTATGACATCACATTGAGAAATTTGGCTAAGGATTATTATTTTGACCTAAAAATTAATATGTTGTTAGCCCAACTTCAGTATGGCATGTTGAATGTGAATTTCAAAAAAATTTTGTTAAGTAAATCCAACCTAAACTATAAACATTCTATAAAGAAATGTATCATGCAAAAAACTATTCTTGATAACACTTCAGAATTTTCATTATTGCAACAACTGGATAAAATATGTTAATATGGAAAACAAATACACCTGACCCCAGTAGAATAAAAGATGTTGTAATGTGATACTGTTGTCCTAAAACTGGCTACAAATAAAAACTGCAAATACAAAAGTAAAACAGGCACTAGTTGCAAGAAAATGTGATATTTAGTATGTGTTTATCACAGTAAAAAATACAGTGTCAAAATTAAACAAACACCAAAGTATATATGTGAAGAGGCAGAATGAGTTGTAATTATGATGTGAAGAAGTTTTAATAACATAAAATATTTCAAACAGAAAAGTAGAGTACGTACTATTTGCAAGAAAAGAGGGCATTTAGCATGTGGTTGTTGCAGTAAAGAATATTGTCAAAAATAAGTAAACATTGAACTATAAACTAGAGAAGGAGAATAAGTAGTAATTATGATGTAAAGTTTTAATGACACAAACAATGACCACATGATCAAAATTAATAGAGGAGGGGGATAATGGTGCAAGCATATCATTGATATACAAAGAGTCATTTAAAATCAGCAGAAGATATTGTAAAAAAATAACACTCATGAAAATAGATATTTTAACAACAAATATTAATGGCAATAAAATTGATATGCATAGAAGAGTAACAAGTACCTACAAAACTGAATTTGAGGGTCAAATTTCTCCCATTGTATATCATTAACAAAGATTTTACTCTGCTACATAGATGAAATTAGTTTCACTTTTTAGGAATCCATACAACCATTAAAAGAAAGTTCAAATAGAAACTAATATGGAAGAAATACCCTGGATTAATTCTAGACAGAGTTAAAAACATGACCAATCTTGAATTATTAAAGAAAACACAACCCATTGTCTGCTAACCATGTAAAAATACATTTGTCCTGAAATAAAAAATAGATAAAACTATCAATGATATGGTACCCAAGAGAATATTAATACCAGTAGAAGATTCTTTCTGGGTATGCCTGTAATTATTATTATGAAATCAGATGGAAATCTTAAACTATGTGGATGCTAAAGTGTTATGTTAAATAAATTTATTAATAAAAGTGTCTATCCAGTTTCTAGCATATATGAAGTATTGGCTTTATTGTAAAAAGTTTACTTTCCAAAAATATACCTCAAAGCTACATTCCACTAAATTCCTATGACAGAAAAAAACAGTGGAATTATCGTTGATCATACATTTGCAATTTTATACATGTAATAAATTGACATGAAATTACAGTAAAATTGAATATTTTTTGGCAAAAATGGATGATTTTTTTCATGGCATGGACAGCTTCATTCCATACTTAAATGATATTTTAGTCATCACAGAATCAGAGCTGAAATTAGAAAGGCAAATAAATACTTTTTTTTTTCAAAATTGGATAAAGCAAGGGCCAAGAGAAATGCCTCAAATTGTATCTTATCTACAATTGAGATAAAGTTCTTAGACACAGCATGAATAAAAATTGAAAGTATCTAAATCCAGACAAGATGAAGGCCATAAAAAATGTCGTAAGACCAAGAAATAAAAAAGTATAAGCATTTTTAGGACTGTTAAACTTTTACAATAGCTTCCTTAAAGGAAAATCATTTGCTATTACTGCCATATCGTTTAAAAAAAGAAACAATGTTGGAAATGATCTAAGGCAGTGGTCTTCAATCCTTGGTCCACAGACCGGTGCCGGGCCATAGAAGTTTTCTGCCGGTCTGCGATAGACTAGCAGGAAAGTTTATAATAACAAAATAATAAGAGTTTAAACTTTTAATTAATATAAACAGTTTTTATTTAATTTTTCATCTCATTTTTACCCAATTAAAAAAAAAGAAACAGAACGAAAACAAAATCTAAGTAATCATACATAAATTAATTTGTTTTTCTAGTTATCACAGATGTTTATGGGGGGGGGGGTAGAATTAAATTTTTTATTATTTTTCTAAAAACATTCAAAATTTTAAAAAAATATTTTTTTTATTATACAAACTCCACATATATATAACTTCATCTTGTATATTTGACATTAGATACAGATATTACATTTATCATAATCATTGTCATATAATTACACTAATGTGATATTTCCAAACATTCAGGTGAATAACATTTTATTCTTGCATGTTTTAACAATGAAATAATAAATCAAGCAATGCAGGCACATTAATGAGAATGGTTGTTATTGTACTATTTTCTATAACAGTATGACTGCGCAACTTGAGAAAGAGTGTTCAACATGTGAAGGTAAGCAATACCATTACTATACACAGTAACTAGTGTTTTGTTTTGGTCAGTTATAACAATTACGCTCATCTAAAGCTAAGCAGTTTACATCTTTAAGAAAATTTATCTATAAACTTCTGCCGATCCACAAAACCTTATCCTTATTTTTGCCGGTCCGCAAAGGTTGAAGACCACTGGTCTAAGGAACAAGATTTAACTTGCCAAAAAAAGACTTTCAACTTCAAATCAACTCTTAGTAATTTTGATATTATTATTAGTATGGATGCACCTGAATATGGTGTTGAAATCATAATTTCCCATCCATGCTACGAAGATGAACACCATATAGCCTATGCCTCTAAAACATTGTTGGCATTTGAAAAAGACTACAGCCAAATTGACAAAGAAGCATTAGCAGTTATTTCATTAGTATACTTATGGATGAAATTTCAAATTTTCATGGATCATCATCTGATTCTAGGAATATTTGGCACTGGAAAAAAATCCCTGAATACATAATCAGTTAATGTTGCACTGGATAAATATAATATCAGAATATGCTTATAAACTTGTATATAATCCAGGAAAGCAGATTGGACATAAGGACACTTTATCACATCTACAGGTTAAGAAATACAATATGGCATTAGTGAGATAAATTATATAGACATTATGAACTCTACTTTGCGTAATAGTTCAATAATCATTAAGTGAATTAAACAACCAAAGTTATATTGAAATGGTTAAAATATGACTGATCAGAAAGATGTCCCTTTGAAGTTGTAAAGCCTGTTTAGAACATATGAAATAGCTCATCATCTTTCATTATATTAATGACAGTTTACTCATGCCACCAGAAGGCCTGAAGTATGCACTTGCCTTAGTTCATCACAGTCATCCTGGAATTGTGAATATGAAAGCTTTAGATAAATCATATGTCTAGTGGACTAAGTGGTGAAATAGAACAAAGACAGAAAAATACATAAGTTATCAATAAACCACTAAATTACCATCTAAAAAATTTGAAGAATAGCTCAAGTCCATGTAACCTTGGAAACATTTACATTTAAATTATGCAGGACAAATGCATGGATATCTAATTTAGATAGGTGTGTTACATTTTTCTGTTGGTTCAAATATTAGATAGTAAAAAAATATGAATGCAGAGTGTACAATTAAAGTGCTTAAAGAAATTTTTTCTTTTTATGGTTATTCAAAGATTATTGCAACCAATAACAGGACCATTTTTTTCTCTCAGTATTTTGTGGATTATTTAGATGATAAAGGAATATAGCACATTCTTATTTTACCATATCATTCCAAAAAGAATGACATAGCTGAGAAAGCCATTCATCATTTAAACATTACATTGAACAAAACTTATTATAAGAATCTATCAACACTTTACTTTGTGCACAGCAACTAACAAGACACCAGTCAAGTAATTAATACATCTACATTTTTACATTCATCTTACTAAGTTAAGAACAATTTTGATTGTAAAAAAAAAATTAATCAGAGAAAGTGTGTAGGTATATGATATTTTAAAAAAGAAATGGATACTAGGAATGATATTGCAAACTTTGTCAATGCAACTAATATTGGTAAAATTAGAAAATGGCATATGTGAATCATTTATGTCCTCATTTAAATGAATTATCTGATGTTGATGTCTTTGAAAGTAAATTAGCAAAAATAAAGAAAATCCTGTTATGAAGGAAGTAGAGCAAAGAAAAATGCTTTATTAGATGGAAAAAAAATTTAAAAACCAAGTAAAAATAAATGATCACACTATGAATCAAATGATTAAGTCCAAGGAAGATCACATTACACCTAAGTAAATACAGAAAAAATAAACTGTTATAATTTCAAAAAAGGAGAAAAAAAGTGTTTTCCTAGAAAGACTTGCTTATATAGGGAACCTGCTAGTTTAATAGAATATATATGCAATTGAAAGCATTATTTTTAGAGTAGGAGGAGGATTGGCATTTTTGTGCATATATTATACAGATATAGATTGTAAATAAAATGGATTTCATAATTATGTAAATACATATAGATTGTTCCTGAATCAATTATTTTATTATACTCTAGAAAAATCTACATATATTAATTTTAATAATTTGCAAGTATAATAAACAGACTATTATGTAAATTAGTCATTTATATGCAAAAGGATCAGACTCATATTAAAAAATCCCAGTCTAAAACAAGCATTAACAGAGAGATGGTTGATGAGAGCATGAAAAGTTTTTGTGCTATGTAAGCACAAAGAAAATTGGGAGTACAGTATAATCTATTTACTTTTAAAAACAGATTGTCTGTCAAAATAAAATATTGAATTGCCAAAAGTGTAATTGTTTTGTAAAGCATATATGCATACATAATAATAACAAACACATGTGTGTAAAAGACTTCATAAATAAAGCACTTAATGTTGCTTATAATATCCTGTGTAAGCTAAACACTCATCTAGAGGATTAATAATAGACTATTTTTTATGGAATTCCAAATTATTCATTTCTTATTTATTCATATTTATTATTTGTAAATTATTTTGTTACTAAACTTATGTTAATTCATGTAAATTTTTTGAGGCTCTCCTGACTGGTATCTAATTAATACCTTCAGGATATAGCAATTTCAATCTGGTTTCATAACAATAACTACAGACATAGTTTTTTTTTTACTTTCTCTCTCAAGGCAAATGGAATTTTATGTAGTTTACTAATAATGGATTATACTTCCTTCATTAATTCAATATCAACTGATTTCCTGGTTCAGACTTAAACAACCCAGAGTACTTTTTTGTACTATAGTTTCCAATTGAACTGTCTTCATGATGTTTGGATGGATTGTTTAAGAGAAAAACCAGTTCCATCCAAATAGTGGACTAAAATCTTTGTTAATAATATACAATGAAGAAATTTGACACTCAAATTTAGTTTTATTGATACTATTACTCTGCAATCCATATCATTTTATTGCCATTAACATCTGTTGTGAAAACATCTGTTTTACAAGCATTATTTTCTTACAATACCCTCCACTGATTTTCAACCAATCTTTATATGATATTGATAGTAGGTCTGCACCACTATCCACATCCATTGTTAATTTTTGATCACAGATATCCACATCAAGCAATATGTGATTATTGTGTCATTTACCTTCTTCACATTATAATTACTATTCATTTTTTCTCCCCAGATGTATAGTTCAGCTTTTGCTTAATTTTGACACAGTTTTTTTACTGTGACAGACAGACACCTCTCTTTTTTTTTTTCAAATTAGTGCATGTTTTTATGTTTGTAGTTTTTAATTAAATGGCCAGTATTGTCACAACAGTAGATACTGGGGTCTGATATATCTGTATTTGGTTTTTATACTGAAAAAAAGATTTTATCCAGCTATTGTGACAATGAAAATTCTGAAGTGTCAAGTATAGTTTATTATGTCACACATTTCTCTATAACACATTTATAGTTGAAGTCAGGTTTGCTCAACAATATTTTTCTGAAATTTGAATCTAACATGCCATACAGAAGCTGGTTTAACAACATAACATTAATTTTGAGGTTGAAATCACAATCCTTCACCAAATTCCTCAATGCTATATCATAATCTGCATACTTTTTGTGAAGTAATTGCTTTCTTTTTCTTAGTCTCAATTATGCTACACATTTTGTTATTTTTGTAGTGAAATATTCATTTAATTTTTCAGTCAATTTATGGTATGGAAATTCCTCAGGTATTTTAGAGTCACATAAATTATTTTCCAGTTGTACAAGATCTTGTCCCACAAATCCTAATAATGTGGACATTTTTAATCATTCCTCATCTATTTTTTTATGAACATGTAGCATTCCACATTTTCTATGTAATTTTTCCATGTAGTTGCATTCTTCATAATAAATAGTTTTATATTATTACATAATGTGACATTATTCTTGTTTTTAAGGTGATAGTATTATTCACAATTGCTATTATTTTCGTGAAAGATTGCTATTAGTTTTCTTTGCATAGGTATAGTCAAACTGTCAACTATAGCAGTGGTCTTCAACCTTTTCACACCTGCGGACTGGTAAAAATAAGTATAAGGTTCCACGGACCAGCAAAAATAAGGATAAGATTTCGCAGACCAGCAGAAGTCTATAGATAAATTTTCTTAAAGATAAGCATAATTGTTATAACTGATCAAAACAACAATGTTTATAAGATAAAGTTTTTTATATATATGGAGTTTATATAATAAAAAACTTTTTTTTAAATTTTTTTTAGAAAAGTAATAAAAAAAATTATTTCTACCCCCCCCTCCCCATAAACATCTGTGATAACTAGAAAAACAAATTAATTTATGAATGATTGATTAGATTTTGTTTTCGTTCTGTTTTTTTTTTAATTGGGTAAAAATGAGATGAAAAAATAAATAAAAATTGGCTATATTAATTAAAAGTTTAAACTCTTATTATTTATTATTACAAACTTTTTACTGCCGGTCTAGCACGCGGACCTGCAGAAAAGTTCCGCAGCCCGGCTTGAAGAACACTGAACTATAGCATTGTGATATTGTTTGAACAGGTTTTTCTTAAACTGTCAATTGTATTCATTCTGCTTTGTCCCAAGGGTATTAATTAGATACCAGTTGGGAAAGCATCAATAACTTTAAATAAATTATATGAAGAGTGCCTGTATTTCAAATATTACACATTCTGTATCCTGCCCATCCCTCTTCTATGTATTTAAATAGATACAGTCCTGTACATGAGGGATCAAAGTGTCTTTAGGTCAACATGGGCATGACAACAATATTGGCATCAGCATGGGATTTGGGCTTTCCATCAGATTTTCAATAGTGTGGATGGCTGAAGAGTTGGAGTAGATTGAAGCCTATCCATTAAAATGTGAAGATTTTTTATCTTAATATAAACTGAGCAGTGATTATATATGGGTGTGTGAGATAATAATCTGGACCAACTGATGAGTGCTGGTCCAGCACGAAGTACCTATATTGGTGATTATTGATCTTTTCTACATGTGTGTGATCATGTGTATCAATGATATGAGATAGTGAGGATAGTTGAAAGGTGCTTGAAAGTCTGAGTTCAAATCTATATTTAAATAAATTAACACAAATTTAGTAACAAAACAATTTATTTAATAATAATAAATACAACTAAATAAAAAAATTAATAGTCTATTATCAATCCTTTAGCTGTGAGTTTCATTTCTCACACACACAGGGGAATATTATAAGCAACATTGTGTGTTTTAATTACAAAGGCTTTTAAACACGTGATTGTTACTGTTATATATGTGCACATGCTTCTGGCAAATCATTCTTTTACTTTAATCAACAATCTTATTAAAAGTAAACAGATCATTCTCCAAGTTTCTTTGTGCTTACTTAGCAACTATATTTTTCATAAACTAATTAATCATTTCTCTATCAATCCTAGTTTTAGAGTGGAATTTTTATATGAGTCTGATTTTTAATATATTGAACCGTGTGGGGAGAAATCGAATGAAAAATATAGAATTTAATTTTGTTTACTCTTGAATAAAATAACTAGAATAAAACTTACTCTTTAATAAAAACAAAATTGTGGAAAACATTGTTGATTTCTTTTATAGAAAAATGACAATATTATACAATTATTTATTATAAATTCGATCCAGTTGCAATTTAAGTATTGCACCACACCGGTCCCTTAGGCAGAGAAGCATAATACCCAGATGGTACCTATGACCAGGCTTAAACTATATAAGATACATAACCACAACCACATTTCCAGGCCACTGATCTTCTCAACTGCTGAATTCAACTCCTGTCATTCAGAGCACTTTATTTGTTTTGAAGTAACAGCAAACTAATTCAATGCCTAAGAAATCCCAACTAGCTCAATGGAAATATAATTCAATAAACTGTTTATATAACTTCTCTGCTAAGTTGTTCTTAGTGGTATAATTAAAGAATTGACCGACAATAATTAACAGACAAGTACTTTGTTTTAAATAAAGTATTTACTTTAATTTGTAAACTAATTTTATAAATTTTTAATTAAATAAACAATGATTTTATATATGATAACTACACACATTCTTAATACAACATATAATAGTAACATAATATAAACATAAAGTATTAAAATAAGTACAAAGCATTAAAACATGCACATATATTTTACCATAAGCTATTTGTATGCTTAAGAAAGTTATACCAATATCTGTTCATTACACTAAGCCTGCACATAAATAGTTCATTTTATGCTAGCTCTGGAAATACTCAAAGATTGCAATGGCTACTTAGATTAATATAAGGAATGGGAATAAGAAAATATTATTACCTATAGAATTTTAAATGTTTATGGCTTGTTGCTCTTTGCTGCTGCATATGTGGTTTACCAATCGGTTGGATTTCAGGCTTCTGATGCAGTCCTGACGATTGCGGTTCCAGGATACTTCTATTTCAGGCAATTAGACATTTCTTGGAAGCTTCAAATTATTAGATGGGCATGGCTCCTATCAGGAAGACTGCTGATGTTCTTGCTGATGAAGGCTGGAGCTCGGTCACATGCTGACTTCTGCTTAGCATGGCATTGTCCACATTGAAAAATATGTCTAATAGGTGATTGAATCTAGATACATAAAAGACTAAATGATAAAATTTGCTGTTCTATTTATGTGATGTGATCTTGTTGTTAACTTTTAATTAATTTTAAATCCGCTAATTATTTTCATTGTTCAAAATCCATCCACTGCTTATATTGATTACATTTTGAATAAGATGCATTTTAATTAGTCCTGTTGTTTATGGATTTTCTTAATTAGTAGCCATTGCTAATCCCATTCCTATGCAGCTTAGCAGTATATGCAATCTTTAAGGGAATTTTAAAAAAAACTCAATTCTAAGCTTTCATTTGTTTTAATATTTAACTTTTGTATTTTATTTACACACATCTATACACATTTTAATATATTTTTTAAAATCAACATGCATTTTCTTATTTTCTTTAAATAAATGATGAGAGAAATAGTTTTTAAATCTTTTTTTTATTTAGTTAAATTTCTCCCCCCTCACATTGTTTTATTATTATTCTAAACTAGTAAAATTTATACTAATAATCTGCGCTGTCTTTTCAACAAAATCAAACAAAACCTCTTTTTAAACTTTACTATTGACATCAGACTTCTAACACTAATTATTTTTCCCTCTTAAATATATTTGGAATAAAATTTTAATCTTAAATTTTTTATTATGAAATTTGTAAAGCTTAGCAGTACAATATAAATGGGTAATTTACATAATTTATTTATTGTACTTGCAAACATTAATATTAACATATAAAGAATTTTTTTCTATATTAAAATTAAGATAATTAATTTAGAGACAATCTAGATATGTTTACATAATTATGAAATCCATTTTATTTACAGTTTATATATAATATATGCATAGACATTCCACCATTACATAAACCATTTTCATATTTTTGAACTTCTTCATACTTATTTTCTACCCCGAATAATCACTAAATCCCAGGAACTATTTTAAGCCCAATTGTCAACAATCTAACACTTCTAAGATAATCATTCATTCTAGGCTATATACTATTCCTAAATATCTTTTGCATATTAACAATTTCATGTTATCTTTTATCATGAATTTACTTTTTGTCTAAACAAATTCATCATATTGATGGACTATACCCAGTACTATTAGTTTGATTCCTTAAGGCCAATACACTTCATTCCCTACTAAATAACCTTTGCCCTATCTCTGCATTTTCTTTCCTTATAAAAATTATTCAATCTATCATAAAGATAAGGTTTGACCAATTATACTCCCTTCAATTTTAGAATACCAGTATGCAAAGAAGGGAATTTTTACCTCTGATGCCATCATGCTGTGCAAAATTATAATGGATTATATCAGAACTTCAAAGAAAACTGTCCCAATTATGATGCAAAAAGATATTTCATCTGTCTTTAATTCTGTAACCATGGCCTCTCTCACTGAATTTTTACAGAGCCATAACATACCTATTCCTATTCTCTACATATTAGATAACCTATTAACAAACAGAGAAATTTATATGATTTTCAATGGCAAAGTGTCCTCAGACCTTAAGCCTTTTAACTCTATTACACAAGGGTCACCATAGAGTGCATTATTTGTCATCACCTATGCCAATCCACTCCTTCTTAAAATAGAAGAGAAATTATCTGGCATTCATATCCCAATGATTAGTAGGGCTATCAAGTATATAACTTTTATGGATGATCTTCTTATGTTCCTGCCCTCCAAGAAATATCTACAATTATTTAACTCCAAGGATACAGTATTCATTTTAAATTGCAATTTAACATTAATAAATCATCCACACAAAATATATTATCTGGTAAGAGTATCTTGTCTCTCTTTCCTGCATCCCCACACAATTTTCTTGACTTTCCTATCCAATTCAATAAATGCCATGAGATTGTCAATCCAAAACACCCTATTTTCATCTATTGAAAAAATCATTAATTCCCTGTCCAAAACATACCAGTCTTTTCATGCAAAAAACTCTCTAACCAACATCTTAATTTTTCCAAAAAGCATATACTATATGCCAATCATTATTCACTAATGCATTTAAGTGGAAGATAAATTTACTTTGTTCCAAATTAATTTGTAATTAAAAAGCTGTGGTCATCAGTGTTAGGAAACTGAATAGGCATACCAAAGATAATGGTCTCTCACTTCACTCAATTCCTATTATTTTTTTTCAGAGAACATTTAACTTGGTACTTAAATTTGTATCCAGGTACACCGATGCTATAAAATTTGTCCACATTATCTCTTACTGATAAGTCACTGCCCAGTGGTGGTAAGTTTTTTCAATATGTTAAATGTGTTGTGGTTCATCTTGACCTGCATCAACATTCCATTTTAGGGGAAATAATTTACTGAACATGATTCATAATACCCATCAGTCCCAATGATAGTCTCTGCTTAATCTCAATAATAAACAAATCATTTCAAAATTCAAATTCTGGCATCTAGAACCAAAATACCTAGATTTCCTTTTTAAAGTCAATCTAGATGCTCTACCCACTAATGACCATTTGTCGTGAAGAATGATATATTCTAACATTGACCCTATCTGCTCATTCTATCATAAATCAGAAGAAACAATTTATCACCTCTTATTTCAATGTCCAGACCTTCTCGTATATGAAAATATTATTGAATCAATCACTAAATCACATATTTCATCAATCACTAACCTCATAGATAGTATGAAGAATGGCATCTTTCCATTAGAGTCACAATTTTCATCATGTTCACCTTTTATATCCTGAGATGTTATTTTTGTTTCAACCCTCCATCCAAGAAATTGCAATCTCTGTTTATATCTAAAATCAAAAACAAAGATAAGGCACTTGCTCTCTCTATATCTATCATGTCACATAGAGCCTCATTACTTTCATTTGTAATTCTAGGCTATTAACTAAAGGATATATATCAAGAATATCAATAGACATGGTATAGATTTGTAGTAGAGTATGTTTCTGATATATTTATAATTATTATTACTAAGAACATCTATACAATTCATTTTTCCATGTAATAAATTAAACTGAAAACACATAAATCTTGTATTATCCATATATATTGTTAACTTTTTTTCTCTCAAACTATTCACTGTTAAACTTATAATCAATTCAAAGACCTAATTAAAGTTAATTTTTAAAAAAGTTATTTATGAATGTGACTTTTGTTCTTTTAATAAAACAATACTTATGGTTATGTCTATTTCTATCCTAGAGTAAAATAAAATATTCTTATAACTTCATTTCCTTTTACCTCAAGCCTCTAATAATAAACTTTCTATCTTCACTGCTTTGTTCATCATTCAGCTGTTTCGTATATTTACAATAGTTTTGTTCTAATCATTAAAAAAATAGTGTGCTCATTTCTGGGAATATACACTTCTATTTATTTAATTTTGTTTTTTCTAGTGATCTTAGCTGTATAAAATACATTATAACATCCTATGTTCTGAGAGTCACTAAAGATCAGTCAGGGAATTAAATAAAATGTGTTTCAAAATGTACATATAATAAGATTTATTTAATAACAGATACTAATATGGTAAAGCAACTTAAAAAGGTATAAATCGATTTCATTCATATGCTATTTATTTTCCTGGAGTGAAAATAGTTTTTCAGATCAAGGATAACTGTTATTATATTTATGCTTTCAAATCAATCGTCTCTTGAAACACAAATGAGCATATATAATTTCCATATAGAATAAATTAATAAAGTTCGCAGTTTATATGTTATATTAACCATCTCCATTCCCAACTTGTCTCTTGCGGTTTGGTTAAGCTTCAGTACAACAGGGGTGATGTAATTTGTATGCAACTAACTTTATTTGCATACAAATTCTGTTTTAATTTAGTCTATAATTTTGGAACAATTTCTCAAGTAAATTTCTAGAATAATTTTCTCCAATAAAGGTAATGTTATTAAAATGAAGAAATCCATACACAACAGAAAAAGTATATAAGATACTTGTATACTAAACCTACAACACAGAGCCTGGTCACATTTGTATCAATCCGCCATTTCTGATGTGGCCAAAATAATGTGTACATGGATCTTTCTCATGGAAAGTATAAACGACAGTACAAAACAAAATGTGTACACAGATCTTTCTTGATCAAAATAAATATATATATATTGTAACAGTCAGAATCGTCTATCTCGCTAACACACTGCAGAATTCAAACCCCGAAACTGAACATTCTAGGAGGGGTTGCCTTCTAGATATACTAAGTTCGAATCTAAAGCCCAAATTTCACAGCACCACCTACGTGATAACGCATCTGATGCTACTACTAGTATAACCTTTGACCGGTACCTGGTGGTCAGGGAGAAACAAAGAACTCTATACTAAAAGAAGCTTGCCTGGGTGGTTAATTAACGTCTATGGATTTACAAAAGAAATGCAGAAAATATATATATAGACCGAGACAGTGATAGGAATCAAATAAAATAAGAGATCAAATTTAATTTTAAATAATTTCACAAAATTTATTTATATAAATTATATATATAACACCACTATCTGCTTATATGAGATAGGGACACATATTAAATAATTGTTGGCATTATATTCCAATAAATGACAAAAAGGTTTTAAAGCAAAGTGATATATTCTATTCCTCGGGCTAATAGTATTACGATAATGTGCTTGAAGAGATAGGAACATATGTGAGGTGCTTTGAGCAATTATACAAGTTTAAGAAAATATTTGAAAATTAAGTGTTATAAAATATTTATTGATTTCGAGAATAGCACGGACAAAAGCTTACTAAGCAACAAAGTGGGAATGTGATCAAGGCATTTATTTGATAATAATAATAATAAAGTTACATTGGGAGGTCAGTATTGCTGATAATGAATTTATTAAAGTTGGAGGGTGTGATATGTTTAAGTCATGGATGCTTTGTAAAATAAATAAAACAATATTGAATATCCGGAATGATTACAGAGGGCATCTCGCCGCTAACCCGTAGGAAAGTATTTTATGAACAGCCGAAACTTAGCGACTGGGTGACGATTGCGTTTAATTCCCAGGTGTGTCATTTGTGGACACACTCTGCCTGGAAACTGCAAAAAGTGAAGAGAATGGCATTGGCCGTGTAAAGAATCCTTGGAAAATTAAAACAAAGTGGTCTCAACAACCAATTCATTTACCAGCAATACGAGACTAGTGTATATAAAACATACTGAATGGGTTTTACTTGGATTAAGAGAAATGCCCAATCAAATTCCCAGAAATTCATTTAAAAGGGTCCGCACATTCTCGACATCAATGATGAACTTTGTAATTAAAGTAGAACACGGTAATTAAAATAGGAAAATGCATGCTTGCAGGTTTGAGAAGTAAGTATAGATTTATATATGCAATCATGCATTAGGGTACACATTTAATCATTGACCTCACACATACTCTCATATTAGATTAAAATCAATAACATGTAGATTTTAAACTATGTGATTATATTATATATTAAAGAAAAGAATCGCTCTCGAACGAGTGATTTGCAAGATAATAAAATTGGAAATTATTTAGAAATTTAAAATATGCCTTCATAGCGGCATCTTATTTTCAACAAAAGGAATAATTCACTTGGTCAAAGATGATTCTGACACATTATCATAATAAAATAACAGAAAGCTTAATAAATAGAAAATGTAAACCCAAGGATAGAGAGCAAAAATGTTGATTATATTTAAAGAAGTACATAATGATGTTATGTGAAATATAAGAAAACAATTTAAAATAGCTATAGCATGTTAGTTATCACAAGAGCTCTTGGGTTAATTTAGGATTACCTCTGGAGAAGCATTTTAGGTAGATTGATGGTCGGCAGGTTTTTATATAAATTAACAGCAAAATCTGGAAATGTTCATATTTTTGGCAGCAGCAGCAGTTCTGGGGTTCCTTGTGTGATAGCTTCCGATGGTCTATGGCAGCATATGGCCATTCCGGAGAGCCTTCTTTCACTCTACTCCGTCATGTCAAGATTTACAAATTACTACAAATTTTGGTTAGAAACATTAGACCTCAGAATGATTTCTCTTAGAAACATTAGAATGGAGAACAAAAGAAAACCCTCCTTTTTATATTAGAAATTAACAATAGAACTGCCCTGGAGTGTTACAAAAATATATCGGACTTATCAGCTGTAATTAAATCTATCCAAATGTCTAAAGGAATTCAACAAAATTTTAATTAATTTCTTTTGTTAATTTCCCTGTTGACATTCGAATTACAAACTAGATTTAATTAAAAATTCCTTTAACTAATTAAAGAAAACCTTAAGTGGACATCTGCTGTTTTTAGATAAACTTATATAACATTAACTAATTAAACTATTGTCCCTCATTTATTTTAACAGAAATATTTGGAATGACTTTTATTAAATTAAACGAAAATTACTTTACTTTTAAATTGCAATATTTGAATCTATTTACTAAACGAATATTTACTAAATGAATTTTATTTTAAATCAAAAATATATTATGACGGTAATATATCTTTGTAAATAGATTCAAACAAAATAACTTTAACAATTTATAAATTTGATGTTTTAAAAGTCATATCATAGTGTGTGCGCAATTATGACCTATATAACCTACTTTTAAATAAATTTAAATTAGGTGAACAAATACATAATCTATAATATTTTATTTATTTGGGAATGAGTTATATATATAATCTGAGCATTGTGCTCGTGGTTTAAAATTAGGCGGGATTTTCGGTATATAAGCATATTGCAGACACACTACGATAGATTGGGGTTCAAACTAAGGTATGAGGGTAGGAAATAGGTGAGAAAAGGTCAAACGAAGACCTGCATAGCAGACCTTACTGTTTCAATATATATACAGAAACTACAAACTACAGCACAAAAACAAATGTGTACATGGACCTTTCTTGATCAAACAACAATATATTTATATATAGAAATTACAGCACAAAACAAAACGTGTACATGGATTTTTCTCGATCAAAACTATATATATATAGAAACTACAAATTACAGCAGAACAAAATGGGGGTGTGAATAGGCCAGATCTCCCCTATCCCTCTATGTTGCAGGGTTTAGTACTCAAAAGAAATTATTCAAAAACATAAGATTTGAATTATGTTTGAAAATGCAATAAAAAAAAAAAGGGCCTCAATTAAATGTTCTTAAAAAAACAACAAAATATATTAATCTAATTGTTATACTTTTTTTTTTTTCTCATATGTCATAGCATCGGCCGGGACGCGAACCCACTGCGATACCTCTCGGCTAACAACGCAAGACTAATTGTTATACTTTGTTATTGCTTGCTACTACAGGGCAAATGTTTTTTTCAAAGAACATCCCCACCCCTCCAAATAGTGTCAGTGAAGAAAAATGACCACCCTTGTCAACTGCTGAGTAATAACAGTTTTAGCTAAAAATAGTATGCATAACCGACAACTACCAAATCAAATAATGCTTGAAAATGAATATTTTTATGCTTTTTTTTTTACCTATTATCTGTAAATGTATTGTTTATAATATATCTCCTACTAACTTTTAAAAGACAATGAATATTAAATATTGTTCAAATGATGTGCAAATGAAGTTAAAGTGTTTAAATCCAGTATAAGATTTTATTATTAGTCTAAAGAAGAAGTTAATTCTTAATGTTATTTTAAAGTGCTTTTTAAAATCCTAGAAAATATTATTTGAATGCTAAAAATTACAAAAATCTTGCGAGAACTAACAATTAAGTATGCTCACATTGGAAAGAAAGAAATCTTAAAATTAAAAAGAATTTTGTATTAAAAGTTATTATCAGCCAGATGCTCGTATCTACATGAAAAAAAAAATTAATGAAAGAATTATTTGTTGGAAAATTTAAAATGATAAATGATACTATTTTATAAAGTTTTTAACTTTATGCTTCCTGAAGAAAATATTTTGTATAGTGATTTATTAAGAGGCTGGATAAACAAGGAAAATATTTAAATGTGAAAAATTACCTGATGGAATAAGTGATTTTATTGTGAATTTTCCCCTGAAATTTGTGTTTTCCTTGATGAATAAAGTGAAGTTTATAAGAAGAAACTTTTATCAAGAAGAAGTGGACAAAATTTCTATTAGATTTTAAGTGATTAACATTTTGTGCTTTGTGGAGTCCAGAGTGTATGGAGAGCAGGAAACGAAAAAAATCTTTGTTCAGTGAACTTGAATCGTCATCGTAACTACTCTCTCCTTTCAACTTAGCAGCAAACAAGCAAGTGAAAGACTTTGCAGTAGTTTAAATTTTTATTATTTTTTACTTGTATTATTAGTTGTTCAGATATATAAAAAAATATATATGAATTAATATTTGTTTTAGAGATAAGGTTTATTTAAACTATTTGAATATTTTTTTAAATAAATACGTGATAGAAAATTTAATATTTTCTGAAAAGGTAAAATGCCTATAACTTTTTATATGCATGGACATCAATGAAGAGGATGGATTCACCTTATTTAATCCTAATATTTAGGATTAAGGTAAATGGTTATTTATCTATAGAAATATTTTATGTGTATTTATTCATTGTGGTGCTTGATTACTGAAACCAGATGGTATGATTATTTTTATTATTAATAATCTATTGATCATATGAAGGAGTAAAAATATATTATATGAGTTGTCTAAATTTATTTAGATGATTCATGAATGCTGAAGTATCCATATTGCAAATATTATGTTTAATTATAAACATATTCTAGACTGTATCTATTTAGATACAAATGAATATGTTGATCTCTAATTTATTTAATAAAACAAAGTATGGGAATGAAAATATTATAAAGATGAACTATTTAAGATAATTTGTTCTTGATATCACATTTGAATATTTTTTTGAAATGAAATTATTTTATGTCAAACTGATAGAATTTGTTTATGATGTTAAAGGAAGTATTCTGAGTGTAGAAGATAAATAATAATGGTTCAGAATAGTAATAGGAGTTGAAACAAAATCCTGTGTAATAGAGATGTTTGAATATAAATATTATCTGTGAAATATAATGTTGTGAATTGATAAATAAAATACGGTTAACAGAGTCCTGTATGTATAAAACATGGTTAATAGCATTTCTTTCCATAGATCAATAAGTCCTCAACTAGAAGTCATGAAAGGAATTTAAGGTAGGCACAAAAATATGTGGTCTTAAGCACTGCAACCATGATATTTTATTACTTATTTGAATTGTTGTATTTTTTGCATCCCTCACTTTAATCACTGTTTATCAGCACTGGATCTTGCGTGGTAAATGTTATAGTTATAAAATGTTTGAAGGAATAATGGCTGGATTATAGAAAGTTACTAGTATTTGTTGAGAGCAAGAGAAGAAAAAGATTTATCACAAATAATATTTATTTAATATGGATAAAAATAAGAAAATAATTTAATATTCCTGATAGTAATAATAAGAGATCACTAGAATATCAAATGTATATTTTGTGATGGTGAGAGGATGAATGCAGGTGACATCTGAATGATATTAATATAATGCAAACTGGGATAAATATGATATATATATATATATTATAATAATCCAGAGAAAAGAGACTTAACATAACTGCATTACAGGGCACCACTAGGCATTTGAACCTATAAAATTTATAAAGTAGGCAGATATGTAAGTCAAAAAAAATATTTTTTTTTATATATTCTGATTCTGGTTATTAGCCCATTGCCATTAGCTCAGTGAAATCAGCAGAGATTAATATTTTATATTAAATTCCTATCTAAGATATATAAAAAAGAATAAAATAAGCCACTGCCAGTAATTATACACACAAACATTTATTTACGCACATATATATATATATAAAATTTAACATTATTATTTTAGTATGTTTACTTTAACATCTAACATTATTTTTAACTTTTATTTTAGATTTTAATTTTCATTTTAATTTTTATACTATTATAAGTTCGCACAGATGGATTTATAAAAGTTTGTTTTATAATGTTGAGTATAGATCGGTTACATAGATTATATGGTCAAAAACATTTCAAAATAAACATAAATGATCAAAATATAAAATCATTGGTGGAATTGCAGAGGGAAATTTATAAGAAACCCAATAGCATTCATCATAAGATGCTGCATTGACACCAATAACTTAAAAGGCATCCAAATAAATACATTTTAGATACTCACCGTAAGGTATCATTATTTACCGAATGTCTATATATTTTGATCAAATATGAAAACCAAAAACATAATTGACTGATAATGAATCCATGCAAGCGTCTATACCCAGCTTAAATTTAATGCATTTTTATTTAGAGAGTCGAGTATGAATAGACTACATAGATTTGCATTTGAAAAGAAAATATTCTATCCTTATTTAACCTTAGGCCAAAAGTTCGCAGTTAAACCAACGTCAATCCATCTGATATATCGATGTGTTCAATGTAATATGAATATGACAGCACAAATAGGTTAAGAGAAGAAATTGCCTCTCATCAGATAGGAATACTACATCTATCTGATGATAAGAGCAATAAAAAAAAACTCCATAGAAAGGAACTGCGGTCTCCATCTTATAATTCCTTCCATAGGCAAAATGAGTGTGTGCGGCATATAAAGCGATTCTGCCCTTAGCGAATCTCATACTACATCTACCAATTATACCAATCTATCCAATCCATTGACCTAATTTAACTACGAATAAATAACCTAAGATTACCCTCCCCTAATATAACTTTACAAAACTATATAGCTATTCACGCCCGACTTAAGTTTAACATTTATATAATTTAATTTAACGAAAAACAGAAATCATAATAAAAAACTTAAAAGAACAAAAAAAAAAATGGAAATGATTTTACAAAAGAAATATATCAAATTAAAATTACTTATTAATAAATAAAGTTGGTCAGATAGGATTCTATTGCAATTATTTTAAATATGGAACAAGTTTTAGAATTAAAGTTCTTGTTGTTTAGTATACTGGAGTTTTAGAAATATATTTAAGGCTTAGAGTTCAAAAAGTTCTTACGATTTTAAAACATTCCTTTTTATCCATTGCTTGCCATTTGAACATGAATTCACATGCTGTCCTAAAGAAATTGGTATTCTGTTGCCTGTTTTATTTATTCATCCGGAGGTCTTTTACTTTAGCTGGGCCTCAATGTAGAAAATGATAGGTCATTTCTCTTTCTTTCTTAGCAGAACTGAAGGGATTGAAGAGTGTGTCTTTTCAATCCCTTCTCCTTCAACTCCACACTAATACATATCACCACTGCTGTCATACATCCTTCCCTCTAATTTTCTTCACTCACTTTTTATAGTAGTCTTTCATATCCAGTCGACATTACGTCATGACGATGTGATGGTCTTTTCGCTGAGGTCTGATTCCATTGTTTTTCTCTCCTATCTGAACTTTTCTTATACATTTTAAATGCCCAAGGGCTAGTTTATATTTAACTAATTAAAACAATCATTTCCATTTTCTGATTAATTAATGTGTTTTCCAAACGTAAAGATATATTTTTATCTCTAAATCTTTTTGTTGAAAGATTTAGTTTTTCTATTTTTAATAAAGTTTTATTTTAATAATTTTTTTTATCTGTGCGATTTTATATATATATGAGTTTAGTATAGAATTTTAATTTTCAATTTTTATTTCTTAAAAAAAGGAAGTTTTATTTGCGAACTTTTATTTTTTCATGTTTAATAATAAAAAAAATAATGTAATGTCGTATGTGCCTGTTACAATATATATATAAGTAATTTTCGATTATTTGAAATAATCTGCTTATTCTAATGAATAAGATAAATTAAGAAGGATAAAGTTATAGAGTTATTATAGAAATTTTATTGTATATAAATTACAAAATAGAGAGTGAATATATACTAATGGAAATATTTTTCTTTATTACCATATAATGATATTGATGATTTAACTGAATAATAAAGGTAAAGTTTTATTGAAAAATGTACAAAAATACATGTTATTGTCTTGGAATAAATTTATGAATCAAACCTTATTAGTTATTAATCTTATTTTGAGGTTACAATGGTGGTGAATATCACTATGATTATAATTTTTGAAGTATAAAAAATATATGTTATTATTTATGTATAATTTTATTTATCAAGCCCTAGTAATTATTGATATTATTTTGAAATTACAACAGTGATGATGAATATTACTATAAGTTTAAAAGATGGTAATAATATTACTGTTGAGCTGTATTATATTTTTATATTATTTTTTTATAGTAAATACTTGGAGTGAAGACTATTTAATATTGTTTTTTTATTTCTTATGTAAATATTTTTGAATATAACTTTTTTTTTATTTTTTAAATTTTGGAATATTTAGATATTTTGTAAATTTAAATAATATTTTGTTAAAAATAAATTTGTTAATGTTGTTTTGCTTTTATATCATGTCTTGAGAGTTTCATTACTTGTTATGTCCAAGTGATTTATTAATCTTCTCATCCACACACATGTATTATAAGAATTAATTATATGATTCCATTAATGCACATGATCTATAACAAATATATTATGGTTATTAAGATTATCATTGTAGAAGATATTATTATTGCTAAATGTGAAAGTAGATAATGCCAATTTATAAATTATTTGATATAATTATATTGAAAGTTTAATATTTCTGAAGATGCCACATAAAAGGATGATAAGAATTTTAAAGCATAATATGACATGAAAATAATTTGAACTTATTAAAGAGATTAAATATTATGTTTATGCGAGTCTATAATTTCAAATGTGTTTTATCTATGGGAAAATTAAGTAGATGTGTTATATTAAGAGTCTTGAAATATTTTATTTTTGTTTATTATTGTTTGGTAATATAGTTGAGTATATGCAAAATCCTCACTATATTTAGCTATATTATTTCATATGTAATTATTATAATAAGATGAACCTGAAATAATGATAACTTTAAGAGCTAGATTAGATGATAATGTGTAAGAATTTTATTTGTTTTTTTAGTGATTTATTGTAAATTTGATAATTGTTTAATTAGAATTTATTTTGTGTATTATGTGAGTCATGGAATTATTACAGATAATATTAATAAGTTAGATAGTGGTGATATTCCTATGCCAGTGGGAGCGTATCTTTCAGGTATATTCTTAATATTAAACTAACTGTATACCTTGCTAAAAACTTTGTGTTGAGTCTCATAATTTTTTAATATTTTATTGAACCATTTTATTAATAAAGTGAGTTAGTCATATTTTAAATTAATGTAATGATAAATGAGCTGGGTATTTGATTTGATTCTTGGTTACTTATTATTTAATTTGTGTTTGACTTTATTAATTTATTAAATAAATTATTTTAAGTATTAATTTTTCTAGATGTATTATTTTAGAGATGTGTATGAGCTCGTTAAAGTATTGTATTAATTATTTTGTTGTGTAAACAACTTGACTGAGAATTAAATAGTAGTAATGCAGTTAGCCGGAATGTCGCTAGGTCCAGGTCTAGTACTAGTGTTAGTAAGGATAAGGTTACAGTATGTAATATTTAAACTTAAATTTTAACAATTTTTTCATAATGTAATAATATAGATTTTTTTGATCTAGTACATTATCATTATAAAAAAAAAGTTAAATTAAATATTAATTAAATAATAGAGCAAATATCATATGGCACATGTCAATTAGAATGAAAAAAATCCCTATATGTAAACTCTAAAATGTTTGCACTTATTCTTGAATTTACACCTACAAGTATGTATTAAATAAATAAAAATATTTTAAAATAAAAGAAGTGAATTAAATAAAACATAACCCGTGCAAAATGTGTGTGAAATTAAAATAAACAAAAGATTGTTTAATATACATTTGTAATGATGAATTCAACAGTAAATGTGGACATTTTATTTTTGACTTCAGCTTTCTAGTGTCAAATTATCAATTTCAGTGATCACTTCTTTTTTTTCTTACTAATATGAAATTCAACGTAATATTTTATCTGTCAGGCATGATTTTATTTTGGGAATTTTATCTCTTAAAAGATTTGCATTTAGTTTTACACCTGCATTTAGTTTGCTATCTATACCTATCAATATGCTGTGTTTTGCTTAGTTTTATTTAATACTCATATATTATTGCCTTTATTTTATTTAATATACATTTATAGTCTTAAATTCAAGAATAAATATTTTATTTTTTGATAATTAATTTTTTTTAGTCCAATGGTAAAGGCTAATAGAAATAAATCTTATGTTATATGAACATCAAGAAATAACTACATTTATTCTTGAATTTTCAATAATCTCATTTATAATTGAATTTAAAGCTACAAATATATATTAAATATTGCTTATTTTTATTTGAGATGATTTGTGTGTGGACAGCTTTTTCTTTTAATCAATATGCAATTTTTATTGCAAAATATTATACAAATTATTTTATTTTAATTAATATACAATTGTCACTGTAAATTCAATAGTAAATGCAGACATTTCTTATAAATTTTCATTTCTGTTTATATTTTATTTGTCATTAATGCATTTTTTTTTGTTAAAATAATTAATATTATATTGATAAATAAATTATTTTTATTGCAAATTACTTAAAACAAATATATCATACTTTCTGTGAAGCAAGCCAATGGAGCTTTATCAGAAGGAATCACAGCATTCCTCAGAATCACACTGACAACTATGCATTTGTAATTCTGCCAACTATAATAGAAGATAAATTTTTAATTGTTGTATATATATTGTTGCTATAAATAGATGTAGTAATATTAATCTTTATTTGTATTTCATTTATTTATCAGTCAGAATATATTATTTCCCAGCAGAAAAAAAACTTATATAAACATAACAGAATTGGTATAGTTGATAAGTTCTTCCCACACAGATCGATTAGATCTTCATCAGCATTAAAAATCATCAACAGTAACTAACCTCATTAAGTGGGTGATTAAGGGAAAAAACAACCTAATACCAAAGACTGCTTAATTTTTATGAAAAAGTTGAGAAAATTTTTCCTGCAGGGCAGAAAAAGAAAAACATTTATCAAAATGATGAAGATTGCTTATTTAAAAGAATTTGATCTGGGCAATTAAAAAAAGGGTCAATATACATGGATTAAATTGTTTATTAAAGCAATATGTGTGGAGAGAGACTGCAACTTATGAGATCTTAGGCTTGCAATCAGCTCCTATGTTTCCATCTTAACTAGATTTCGACAAAGCAATATCTTCTCTAATGGTTTACTTCTGACTTAAACCTCTAATTATATTATAGAGGTACAAATTCAACCTTCCATTCAGGGAAAAGAGGAAAAGGTTAGAGAAAGTGCAAGAAGCTAAAACTGAGCTGTGATTTCAAAGATTTCCTAAATGAGACATTGAGAAAACATTTTAGCACAGAAAACACAACTTTAAGATCTGGCTATTAGTGAATTCAAGCATATTTTCAATTCTGCAATCTCTCTGGTAACCTTAAATAAAACTACAAATAATTCAGGTGGTATCATTAAAGATGGTCCCAATATTAAAGTTATCAATCAGAAATCTGGATGATCAAAACTAAAATTAGGGAACCTGCAGCAAAAAATATTGTTAAATCCACAAAATATAGCATCGGCAAAAACATCTGGAAAAGTTTGTTATAAATGCAACAAGCAGCAACACACACATGCTGAATATCTATGTAGATATATAATGTTTATAGATATTTAATTTTATTTCCACTTCATTGTTTAGTTGTAATAAGTTTGCATAAATATGTTATTATAATTGTATGGGTATATGAAGCAAAAGTAAAAATTACAATCCTTGAACTATTTATTTGCCTCTTGATATGTCTGCAAGTAAATATAGCAATTTATTGGGACATGGCTGCTTTAATGATTAAAATGAGCTAAAAATATAATAAACTTTAAAAAGGACTGCTCAAGAAATATTTTATGATAAATTGGATTTATATATGAGATGGCCAATTTACGTGGCATTAAGTAAAAATATAAAACCAATAAGTTGACATTGCAGAATCTTTGCCTATACCTTAAAAGCTAAGGTAGCAACTGAGCTGAATAAATGACTAGTCAAAGAATTAATTAAGCTAAAAACCTCATAAAGAATGGCTATATCAATTATATGCATTATAAAAAGCAATAGTGATGTCAAAATCTGTGAGATTATTAGTGCATGATCAACAAACCACTCAGTTGATAATTATCTTTTATTATCAAACAGATTTTCTTCACAGTTTGCTTAGGGGGACTTCACAAAAAGTGATCTAAATTATTCTCACTTGCAGCATAATGAACACTTCACAAGGCATTAACAATTATTACTCACAAAAGTGTAATTGAAATGAATTGCCTGCTTTTCATGACATCAATCATTCCAGCAATAATATCTCAGTGAATAGCCTATCAACTTGCTGCTGGAATACAAGCTGCATGGCTAAAACTCCAAAATAGCTCTGGTCATCTACAAAGAAACTATTGAATAAAATTCAAAACCTCAGACATTAAAATGTCTCGAAAAAGTATATTTGAGGCTAAAGAGCTTGGATTTCTTACATATAAATTAGATGCAAAAGGCACACAACAAAAATTTAAAGAAGATAGCAAGGCAAGGACTTATATGAACAAAAGGGAGTTCCAATCATTTCTAGGTCTCTTTAATTATTATGAGAGTTTTCTACACTATAAAATAAAGCTTCTCTCTTTTTCATCTTCTATGCATTGACCATATTAACAAATATGATTAATAAATATTTTCGTTTATATTTTATTTAATGCAAACATATTCATTCTACAAATAATTTTATTTTCTTACAGTTTCAACTGGCCACAGTCTTTATCAAAGCTACAAAATATTTAAATATATATAATAACATAGATATGATATATTAAATAGAGATGTGAACTTAGGATTTTCAGTCTATATTCATTCTCCACTCCATCTCAAACTACCGATACACATAACCACACATGTGAAAAAGATAAATGATCCCCAATGTATCTAAAATATATATAATTTATGTTTTAATTACAAATATACAAAATATTGCATATATTTTTATAAATAATTTTTAATTCATATTTTATTTTAGTTAATATTTACATTATTTGTTTTAAAATCTTAATATACACTTTTATTTATAAAATATTTAATGGCTAATTTTATATTTATTTTTTTAATTTTATATATTTTTTAAATTAATTATTATCATTTAATTAAATCTATTTTTAGTTTAATAATATATTTCTTAATTTTTTACATTTTAAATAATCTATCTTTTATTAGCTCCAAAAACTTTTATATTTAAATTATTTTACTTTATATATATATATGGTTCATTTGTAACTAATGCTTTCTTTTACTTTGTTAATTTTTTAATTTATATTATTCTTTATTTTATTATTTTTACATCTAAATCTTTATTTAATCTTGAATTATTATTTTTTAATTAATATAGATTCTTTAATTTTTCTTTCTCTTTTATGTACAGTAAACTATTTTTATACTATCTTTTCCAAACTTATGTCCTGTTTCTAGAAAGAATATATTTGTATTGAATAAAATCTAAATGAGGGAATTATTAATCATATTTATAAAATTGTTCAACTACTAATTAGATGTCTATAGGATAAAAACTCAATCTGGGAATGGAAAGTGAAGCATATCAGAATTTTTTAAAAATTAAAAATGTGATATAAAATTCATTAATATTATCACATTTTGATACAAGAGAAAATGTTGATACTCACTAGGGATGTATTACTTGGGTCAGGGAAAAACTGTTTATATGATAGGACACAAATTTCCTACTGCATTTGCTTCAATGTGTTTTATCTAAAGCTGAAAAAAATTATGCACAAATAATCAGAGATGCCTTAGCTCTGATCATTAGCATAAAAAATTTCACAACTACTTATATGTTAGGAAATTCATATTGTAAAATGACCACAGACCACTGTTGGGAATTTTTTCATGAGATAAAGGTATTCTCCAGTAAACCTCTCCATGCATGCTGAGATAATTGAAATATTATCACTCATTGCTGTAGCATCTTTTGAAGTATATAAGATACTATTTGCAACTTATAATCCATTTAAAACTAGGGTCACATAACAAAATAATCATCACATCAAGCTTATGCTATAGCCAAGGGGATTATTATTAATATATGTCAAGAGAGCCTAGGTAATCTTTAAATAAATTTAAATACAGCTTTATCATATCAAAATAAGGTAAATACCCAAAATAAATTTATTTAATATCAACCACAAACTACAAAAAAGTAGAATAAAAAATGATTAGAAATTTCATTAAATTTTTTTAATAAACATCTGCACGTGTGTCAATTTTTTCACATGCTTAATAAATAAATATCTATTACAGTGTGTTTTAATTGAAGAAAATTTTTTAAGCATTTATTTGTATACAATTCCAGTATATATATATATATTGATATGTATGTGTATGTTTAAATGCACATACATATATAGATATGTAATATAAATAAAATGTCCATTAATTAAAACAAAATTGTAATCATGATATTATTTTTATATATAGATATAATTGTAAAAACTTATAGAGAAAAAAGTAATAAGTTAAAAATATTACAGAACTTAAAAAGATTTATTCTTTTAATATAGAAATAAAATATTATAGTCTTTAGATTAGAAAAATATTAATTTCTAAATGAACAATAGACTAATTAATAAGAATAGAATAGAATAGAATAAGTCGTTAATCACATCAAATGAAACAAATTATGGAATTCGACTTGGATTCCTTTTTTAAGATAACGACAATCTACAAATAACTGATTAATTAAAAAGGCAGAAAGATAATACTAAAATTCCGATGGAACATAGAAAGAAAGAATCACCTAATTGGATGGGCAGAGAACTAACCAATCATTTGCAGGGATTCAGAGACAATGAACTGCCTTGGGTACTAATCAAAAGAAGAAATGCAATCCTTGGAGCTTCATCTGTGCACACGGACATATATGTTGGAGAAGATCATCTCCCATGGCACGGTAACTTCAAGTAAGGAGAGCTGATTTCCGAATGTGAGAACAGTCAGCTAGGATGCTTAAAGGTCATATTGATCTTAATTATTATTTGTGTATGTCTTCTGCTTTATTATGTTAATGATTATGCTATTAAGGATGTAAAGAAAGAATTACTTAAATATTAATTGTTATTATTGATTTGTACTCATGGGAAGTACACTCTTAAATCAGCTAGACATAGCAATTGGCGCAGTCGACCGGATATATATATATATATTAGCAACAGCAATTATAAACTTCAGCAGTAATCATATCACCCATATGCAGACAATCTGCTGGTATTGCAATATGTGAATCATATAATTATTATGCTTCCTCACAGTTCATTATACTTCATAACACCTTCATAGCACACACATGAATGTTAGTGGAAGTTTTTACAAAAAATCCATTTATGCACAATTGTTTCTATTTGCATAATTGACATATGCAGATTGTCTAGAGCAGTTTAATAATAAAATAATTTATTCATGTACTGTCTGCACATATTTACATAACATAATCTTTTTTTTCACATTCACATATATGTTATATATGTATAGACAGTCCAGTTTATTCAACAATTTTGTGCCACCAAAACTATCATTTCATTCTGATAATAGTTCAGAAATTGGTTCAAGAGTTTCAGAGAGTTATTGAAAAGGCTTTAGCATGTAGTCAGAACACCTACCTAGTTAAATATGCATATTACACCTAACACAATCATGTCTGAATGATAATAAAAAATAAAAGTTATATATTATGTTTTGTGCTATACATTCAGTGGAACCACCAAATAAATTCCAGCAATAATTATAAAGGCAAAGGGCCTGAGTACAATGGTTATCTAAACACTGATAAACAGTAGGATGGAGATCTATTGAGATATGACTATCAAGTATACTATGCAGCAATAGCATCTACCAGATCAGATGTTAAAGATCCAAGCAGAATACTGATTGTGAGATCTACATAAACCAGATCAGATAATGAGCAACAAAAATGTAGTCTCATTTTAAGCTTACTTTCAATAATGGATTTGTCTAAACTATAAAGCTATATAGATCAGATTCAGTGAGAATACAGCCAATCAATGAAATCATAATAATGTAAACAAATTTCAATGATATAAACAGGCCATCATATAACTAAATCAGTAAATCTATTCACAGTTAGAATGGTGATGAGGGCAGACAAAATAAGGTCACTAAATCATGCTCAGAATAATAATTTGTTGTCTGAAATTCTTTGGATAGGGAAGCATATTACAGAAAAGCATATATATTTGCTAAAATACATTCAGGCATGCTCATGCTTAGATAGGAAGCTGATAGTGGCAGGCTACTATATTTTCCAAGAAGCATACTAACATGGCTAAAAATATTAATTTTATCAGGTGTTTCAGCATAACTTCAAAATGCTGGTTATTATTGCTAATAACCATACATTTTAAATTCCATTAACCAAAATGGAAGGCAAACTTTTTTAACTGTGTTAAAAATATATTATTGTAAATTAGATGCAATAAATATTTTAACATAGCTTTTTATTTGTTTCTCATTTATTTATTAGCTGGACATTGTTTTTTAGAGCAAAACATGTAAAATTATTTTTTTGATTTTATTTAATATATTCTTGTAGCCAAAAATTCAAGAATAAATGCATACATTTAATATTTTTGACTTTTTTTTTCTCACTCAGTGGTAAGTACTAAATGGCTCCATCATGCAGTTAGACCATACAATTTATGACCACCTGATTTTCTCTTAAGATAATATACTGTATGGGAACTTTGATTTCCTATGAAGTTTCCATTTTTACATGTATTAGAAATATGAATCTCAAGAAAAAGGCATTTTGTTTATAATCATAGTTTACTCCTCTGGATCTCAGTAAACAGTTCACAGTTTAAAATATTGGTATAAGTGATGTTTAACATTATAATCTCTTATTCTTTTATTATTTATTACATTATATTGGGCATGTTTCATTTATCTTTTTTCTTCTTCACAGTATTAAAACATTTTAGAGATCATTATTTCATTTTATCAAAATCTTTACATTTATTTATATTAATGGTGTTATGTCTCAACTTTCTTTCAACTAATTAAATTGTACAGATTTCATCTTATCCCAGTAACAGACCAAGAGATATATAAATAAATAACATACAGACAATAGGAGACACAGGCCAATAGGTGATGATGCTCAGTGAATCCAATTGCATTCATTATGGGATACTGGCTATAAAGAGTGTCGGGGGGGGGGGGGCAACAACTGTTCATTGTCAAATCTGAATGGCAGTATGCACACTGTCCACTATATAATTAAAGCAATGAGGCAAGTTCACATTAGTATCAGAAACTGCTAAAACCTGAATCAGACATGCAGCAAACTGTCACAGAACAGCCAGAAGAGTTATCTATTTGCTCATGAGGCAAATTGTCATGGTATATCTAAAAGTGGTAGGTAACTTAGAAAGATATGTGATATCCCTTACATTAACAGTTGCACAGCAACTATGTGTTTATACCAAGCCAATAATTATAAAAGTTGTATATATTGCAAATTCATATTAATAAATATTTCATCTATTTATATGAGTTTATGTTTAGTAAAATCAGCACAAATTCAACAGTTTGATGCTGTCATGACACAACAGGGTTTTGCCTCCATTTAGATCTTTGTCATTAAGTACCAAAAATTGACAGCTAACATTAAGGCATCAATAAAAAAATTTAAAAAAATCAAATGTGAGTGGTTGTCACTTATTAACTATAAAAAAAAGTCTGAATTTTTTTCTCTTGGTCTCAGCAGCAAAAAAAATCAATATGGCTACAAGTGAGTCATTAGAAGAGTTTGATCTGGCCTATTCTGAAAATTGATCATCCTCCTTGGATTGAGTACTTTTCTATATGTAAACTAATCAAATCAAAAAAATCAGAAGGGTAATATAAAATCAAATAAAATCAGCGATGTTTATATAAATAATTTGAGAGGCATTGATTCATCTTTCATGAGTAGAATTATTATTGATATACCAATAACATTGGAACTGGACACCAGGTCTGCAGTATCCATTATGCCAAGTAAGATGTAGGCTATCGTTAATAGGGAAAATAATCATTGACTGTCCTAACAATAAAGTGATTATTGATTATTAAGGCAATCAAATATTACTTTTGCCTAAAACAATTTATCTGCTTTTATTGGGTCTGCTAGTAGGCTATGACTGGTTTAATTATTTGGGCTTAATAGTGACTAAAGTGAAAATAGTTCACAAAAATACAATTATAAAGCATATACCCAGAAATAAATGATAATAATCTGGGTTTGAAACATGTAAAAATCCTTGAAAATAGAATTACTATAGTGAAAATAGGTATCCAAGGTCTATGTCATATGTTTAGTGGATCCATCAAATGAATTCCAGAAATTGTGATCAAATTGCTAACACTGGTTGTTCAATAGTTGATGAACAACACGACCATAGGCACAGAAGACCATCTAATATTGAACTATATTTCACAGCCAACAGTGAAAAGTTGAGTCAACAGCCAAATAGTCAAAAGTTATTAAGCAACAGTGAAGAGTCACGAGCCAGCAGTGATGAGTCTACAAAGTTCAAAGTCTCCAGATCCATAATTGAAGACACTGGACCGGCTAATGAAGTCACTGAATCTGATGAAGCCAAAAAGTAATGACTTCCCAGAAAAGCATTTGAATGGCTATATTCCTCAGGATTAATTACAGCCATGGGGAAATCACTCAACGTATCTTCAATTAGTCCAGATTTTATGTTATCTCGATCAGAATGAGCATTCATCAATAATTGGAAGCTGTTAAAATCTTAATCAGACACAAGGCAACCTATCAGAGAACAACCGGAAGTGTACCATACCTATTCACGAGGCCAGCTGTCACCTTATGACTGGAAATGGTAGGTAAATTTAGAAAGATACCCGAAGCCCCATACTTTAATAGATATACGGTAACTAGATGCTATAACAAGACAAGAGCATCAGGCGAAGGTATGTATATATTGTAAATACATATTTGTGTATTTGTTTTAATTAATAAATATTTAATCGTATTTATGCGAGTTTGTGTTCAGTAGACACGCTTAAACACAAATGCCCAACTAGCAGGCAAGTATAAGTTATTTCAATTACAATTTTTTTTTATTTAGTTTCCTTTCTGAATTTATGCAAAAATAGATAAATTCAAAGCAGATATGGTACTTATTAAACAAAATAATTTATATATCACCACCCTTCCCCATCTACCGCCCACAAAAAGCTAGGGATATATTTAACACTGCAATTATTTTTAATTACGAAAAATGTAAGCTTATATTTATTTTTTGAAAAAAAAAAAGGATAGTATTCAATAATCTACAGATATTTTAAGTCAAACATTATTATATCCTGGCATATAAATGAGAAGTTTAGTTCGCATCAATAATTTTTAAAAAACATGCTATAGTCTCTCTACATTATATTTTTTACTGCAAAATACTAATATAGAAAAATATATATTGGTGATAAAATGAAAAGTTTATTTATTTATTTGAATTTAAAAAGTATGAGGCACTATAATCGTTACGAGATCTCGTAGCTCAAAAGGAAGTAAATAAATCTGCTTATCTAATCTCGGTCATTTTTTAAATTGTAATATTATTATTAATCCGAGATGAAATTGTCAGCAAAGGACTGATTTGCTTACATGGCTAATAGTCTCTTCGAAGATCGGGAACAAACTATTTTCTATCAGAAATATAGACATGTTCCTCCCCAATCGATATATGACAGAATATTCAAATTTCTAGGAGAAAAGGTACTGTAGTATGAATCAGCATGTATGGCCAATTTTGAACAGATAAAACATTTTCTTTTTATCATTCAAAAATAAAGATTCTATAGATCTAAAAAAAAAAATAATAATAACAACGCTACTTTAAATTAACTAGCAAAATAAATATTCAATCTTCACACAGTTGACGAAATACCGTCATATCAATATTGTCAATAGTGGTTATTACACTGATATTATCAAGATACCGGAAAGAATTCTTAATAGCAAAAAAGTTTAAGATTTAGAAATCCAGTAAATATCTTCTCTTTTTGAAATTAGCAACTTATTATTATTTGTTGTTGTTTTTTTTTTTTCGGAATATCCATTATTAGGAATAATTTGAGAAAACTTTTTAGCGATTTATTTTCAATTTTTCGATTGTGATTGCTTTTTGACTGATATATTTTTCTTTTCAACTTTGTAGGCAAAGATCTTATAAAATGTCAGTAATAATATAGTGTTTGATATTGGTTTTTTGTCATCATTCTGGACTATTTCATTAAGTTTCGATATAGTGATCGATAACAGTTTGGTGCTTTGCTATATGTTCCACATCTCAAGGGGCGCTTTTTTCAAATAGTTGGACCTAGAAGCTTATTCGTTACGGCTATGATGTTACCAAAACATTTTTCTATTTTTTTAATAGTAATATTCATTTGGTTAATAAGCATATACATTAATAGTAAAAATCTTACAAATTATAAAGATGTAGTAATAATAATTTATTTTTTTTAATGTTAAAAATATAATTTGTTGCTAATTTCAAGCAAAGATTTTAAGAATTTATTTAAGCTGAGTGTAATTCTTTTTTTTTTTTTTTTTGATAACAAGTATCAAATGAGAGCAGTTATGATTGATTTTATTTCAAAATTATATGTTTAGATGAATTCTCTTTTACTATCAGTTCAAAAATGCCCAGAATTAAGCAACTATATATAGAAATGAAATTTAATGTAAAATGACATTAAAATTATGTCAAACAATTTTTAGCTGGTTTATTATTATTATTATTATTTTAATTATAAATTTTATGAATCAAAACATTTGTGTTCTCTATTTATTCATTATTTAATTTTTACATGTTATAACAAGATTTAGAGAATCAGTTTCAGGGAACTTCTTTTATCAAGTATCATTTTATAGAGTAAACTTGAATCATATTTTTTCATTAAACAAATTTCACTTTTTATTTCAATATATGAAAAATGAAACTTTGCTTAAGTCATTTTTATTTGTGAAATAAGTAATTATGTATTTTATTTTATTACTAATTAATGTAATATTGTGTTTTGTTTAAAATTTTGGCACTTTAGACTTTTGGAACTTTCAAATCTCATTATTTTCAACCATTTCCATAGCAATGAGAACAGAATATTCTCATGTAAATCCAAAAAAAAAGTATTATGAGTAAAGAAATATGAAGTCACTAATCACTTGGCAGAAACTTATAAATCCAATCACTTGTCAAAATTTGTTTAGTCTTCTTTAATTACAATATGATAACTTTATTGTTCTTATTGCATTGCCAAATCCATGTAATATTAATATTGTCTATATTCTTTATTACTTTTTACAAAAAGCATTGTAAAATGTAATAAAGAATATAGATGATATTAATATTATAATTACAGGGTGTTGAAGGACTGCATCATATTTAAACCTGAAATTTTTTTTTATCTTTCACCAATAGCATATCTGAGTAGAAATCGGCTAAATATTTGCTTCTTAAGGGCAAATATTTCCACTATATCATTCTAAATGGAGAAATGAAATTATTAACAGTGTTTATCATTTAGTAATGCAGTTAAAAGAATGAAATTTTAATATTTTGATTCAATTGTGAAAATTTTAAAATTATTTGTAGAATGCTGTAGCTTGGGTCAGCACTGGAATAAATTATTCATCTCTTCTCTAAAAACTAAACTATTTATTTGGAATTATATTGGCTTCATCAACCTAAAGTTTTTATTGAACAGTATAAAATTCATGGGAATTTATGGATTAATGTATTGTTTCATTTTATATTTGTGAAAACTATCTAAAATAGTAAAGGAATATTATAAAATGAATTCAAGTTGATGGACTCACATTTGTGAAAATGACCTGAATTCTAGCTGAATAATATAAATTGACTTGAGACAATAGATCAATGAATCTCTGTATAATATATTGATGAAAAACTACTTTAAGCCTTGGATATTCTGTGAAAAACTAATTTAACTTATGGATTAATATTATTGGTATTATATCTTTGTAAATATGCCTAGAGACATTAAAATTTATGAAAGCTATCACTTAAAAAGAATTAATTACAATGACAATATTTAAAGGAATCCGAATAAGTAATTGGAGATCTATTGAATGCTTTTGGAAAATCGATATTAGTGAATTTCTACTATAAAAACTCAGCCTTCAAAATTAATTATGGCCTTTTATGGATTAAGTGTATGAAATTCATTTTAGTTGATGTTTATCACATTATAAAATGCCAAAATGATATTTTTTTATCCAATAGGAAATATTTAAAGTATGCCTGGATAAAGTTTCTTGGACGTTTATTTAATGGTTGTGTATTATTTTTATTATGGTTTAATAAAAGTTTTCCAGGAAGAAAAATAGTATGTGAAAGACACAGGTAATATAGTATATTTATCGGTGAAATCTGGTAATATGCATTGGAAGTAAAATATGCAAATCCAATTTAATACTTAATCTCTATCATCCCTATGGCATTGCTAATCACAAATATTGATTAGTTGAGTTTGACTCTTAACAATATGTTGTAAGGTTTTAACCCTAATATAAACCTAAAAGATATATTATGTCATGCCACCAACACCTGTGCTGGCCAGATCTCATCAATGTTATATATTTCAAGAATAATAATATGAATTGAGTATATGCTTTATTCTTTCATGAGAGGGTTAATAAGAAATGAGTTTGATATTTGCTATTATGATTATTATTATTAGCACACTTAAGAATGCATAAAACATTCCTGAATCTCATTCTCAGTTAATGCTCTGCTTTTAAATAAGCACTATATAACATTTGCCAATGGAGTATTTTGTTATCGCATAACATTTGTGATAACACACAGGTATTTATAATTTGAATAAAAAATATTTTTTAAATATAACAGCGCAATATGATTTATAATCTTTTCAGATAACATTATTATTATGATTATGTTTGTCTAAATATTTTTTATAATAATTTTACAATCAATAAATTAATTATATTTTTTTTTTATTTTATGGCTGTTTGTTGTTAATTTAAAATCATCATCATTCTCTATACATCTTATAAATAAATATGGTCACAATTACACTTTATTTTTAAGAAGTAATATTTTTTTTTATTCAATTTTTTGCTCAATTTTTATTTTAATATTGAATTTGCTGATATGAGTAGATACAATAAAATACCTTTGCTATTTTGAGATTTTAATTTATTTTTTTTTTTTTTCAAATCATACCATTTATATTGTAATGGTATGGAAAGATGGGGTAATCATGGAGTGATGGGAATCACGTGATCATCCCTGTAGCTCACAATTATAGTGAATAATCAAAAGGAATAAAAATATAAGTAGCAGGAGATCAGCATTTCAGCATGGATTAAATTTTAGTTACACCCCAGCATTAGACAAGAAAAATTAAATCAACAACAATCAATCAAAAATTTATTAGCAATCAACAAAGAACTGTCAAATCATCAATCAACATTCAACCTTGTGACTGGAGCTAAAGAAGTGCATTATAAACATGCTACTTATCTAGCCGCTGTTAAACTTATGATAAGATATGCAGTCATATTTGAATGCACATTCCTAGGTGCTAAAATATTCCCAGAATATAAAAAATAATGTTGGGACATTGATCATCATCAATGCTCTGGCCATATAGTACCATTAGTGTACAGGCAACAATAAATTTAATTTCTAAATAAAAACAAAATGTAGTGAATAGACTTTAAAGGTGATTTCTTTGCATCATTCAGAGTTATCATCTGGATGTCCAATCATAAACCCTTATGTCCATAGAACACCATTACGCTTAAACTAGTTCAGGAAGCAAGAACATTAGAGACTGGGCCTGTGAACAAGAGAGAAACAAATGTGATTGCTTACTTTAATTCATTTTAAATTATTTATAGGTTTCCTCTACAATAATTAAATAGTTTTACTGGGTTAATCTAAAAATCCCTAAAACACTAAGCTGTAATAATATCAAGTCACACACACTGCCAGTTCATGTAACAGAATAGTTGGAGGAGTAATCATTAACACTAAAATATATTTTAAACAATTATTTAATAAACTGACTGATTAATAATTTAAAAATAATATAATATAATAATTTAAATTTATACATTCTTATCAAAAGTATAGTTTTATGTTAAAAAAGATTAACCATTTGGTTTTCATTTATTAATTGAATTAACTTTTCTATCATTATTTTCTTTTCAATAAGTAAAATTGAAAAATGACTTTTTAATTTGAGATAAGGAGTTAAATTAGTTTAACCTTTGTAAGATTTTGGGAGGGAGTGGGGGATAAATGAATATATAAAAAAAAAAACATGTTTCACAAGAAAATGTTATTTTACTAAAATTTATTCCTATCAATTATTGTTTCTTTAAAAAAATTTTTTATTTCTAAATGAAAGTATAATGTGCACATTAAAAAATACCTTATCCCATGGTTAGAATTTTTTTTGGGAGTCCTTTGCAGTTGTAATTTACAGTTTTCATTTATGTTTTCTTTTTGAAAGCTTCTCCATTCCAGGTTAATTTACACAGGCAAATTTTTCTCCATTTTGCAATGGAATATTTCAGGCTAACATACAGAAAGAATTTATTAATTTTTTTTCTAATAAAATTTCAAGGTCAGATTAACATGTAGAGTCACTCTTGCTCTTAGTAGATACAGGCTTCTTGGCAGATTACTTCACATGATCACTATTCTTTTTGCTTACACAAGCTGTTTACACAGAGGCTAAAGTCTCCATACAGTAGCACCACTCAGTGCAAGCCAGAATAATCACTGTATGCAAGAAGGTTTGTATATAAAATTCCATCTAGTGCCTACTCATCCAATATCCCCAGACTAGTTTCTAACTTGAGGCAGTGAGGAGTCTTGGATCTGAGAGCACTGCAACTAGATCTTAGGATCTAATGCAACCCTCCAGCAGCCACCTTTTACCTTATTAGTTAACCAAAATCTTGAGTCCACAATGAAAATGCAGAAATGTTTTCAATTCATGCTTATTAGCATGTATAGTTGTATAGATCTGAACTCTGTTCAGCATCCATATTTTTTGGTGTCTTTGGACCTTTAATAATCAGTCACCATAAATTCCTATTGGCTAGAATTGGTATTAAACTAGTAAACATCACATGATCAACATTCTTTTTGCTTATACAACCTGTTTACATGGAGGCTAAACTCTCCATACAGTAGGACCACTCAGTACAAATCATAATAACCAATGGATGCAAGAAGATTTGCCCATAAAATCCCAATCTAGTGCCTACTCATCCAATATTCTCAGATTAGTTTCCATCTTGTAGCTTTCATCAATGAAGAGCCTTGCATCTGATAGATGGGGATTTTATATACAAATCTTGCATCCATTGATTACTCTGGTTTGCACTGAGTGGTCCTACTGTATGGAGAGTTTAGCCTCTGTATAAACAGCTTATATAAGCAAAAAGAATGGTGATCATGTGATGTTTAGCAGTTTAATACTAATCCTGCCCAATAGAATTATGAAGACTGGTTATCAAAGAGTCAAATGTCACCAAAAAGTATGGATACTAAACTGAGTTCCGATCTATACAACTATACTTACTAATGAACTTGAGTTGAAAACATTTTTGTGTTTTCTTCATTTTGAACTCAAAGCTTTATAGTTAACTAATAAATTAAAAGTGATTGCTGGAGGGCTGCTTTAGATCTTAAGATCTAGGTGCAGTGCTCTCAGATTCAAAGCTTCTCACTGACAAAAGCCAGAAGCTAGAAACTAGTCTGAGGTAATTGGATGAGTAGGTAATTAGATGGGGGATTTTATGCACAAATATTTTTGCATCTATTAATTACTCTGTGTAGGCAGATTATTTCAGAATATCTTATCAAATTTTTTTCCAGTGAAGCAAGTTATATAGAGGTAGATGATGTTTAGCTTTTATCTAAACTTAGCACATTCATAGCTTCATTTAGAAAAGATTTTTTTACAGCTAAACTTATAGTGTGCTCTACATAGCTAAATTCTATTGTTCTCTTTAACAGGTTGGTTAAGACTTCTATTGTTCTCTTCAACAGCTTGGTTATGATTTCTATTACTGTCTTCTTCAGCAGCTTGATTATAACTTTTCTTCTGTCTTCAGTGGCATGATTGGTACTTCCTGTCCTCTTCAACAGCTGGGTTAGGAATGCGTACTTCTTATAAAACACAGATCAATTGATGCACCCACACCCCTATTTTTTGAGTAAATCTGTCAACCAAACAACCACGTTTCCTACATGACAATTTAATAACCAATTAGATCAATTTTGACAAAAACAATTGTTCAACTATTTCCGTCCTTCAACATCGAGATTGGAAAACAAATCAAAAACTTAAATTAAAATCATAGTTTTTTGACATTCCTTTTTAATTACAAAATTTTTTTTTGCCAAAAGAAAACAAAATAATCAGATTAATTATCTTGATTCCTTTTTAGATAGATAACGAAAGAATGAAAAACAACTGATTAATTAAAATAAAATTTTAACAAAATGTTAAAATCATATTTTTTGTCTTTGCTTCTTAAAAATATTACTAAATATAAAAATTTATCTGCTTTATCTTTTTTAAATGTTAAAATTAAATAATTTTAATGAAGAGAAATCATTTTCCTTTCAGTACATTTTTTCAAAATGAAATTTAATACTGATATATAGACAAAATTATTGAAGAGAGAGAGAGAGAGAGAGCAAAAGAAACTATTTGATTTTATAATTTTTTTCTCTTTTACAAACATTTATAAACTGTAATATATTTCAAATATTAAAATTATGATTAAAATATATGAAAATTCTCATACCATCATGTGATACATAAAATGTTTAAATTAATTGAATGCCAATTATTATTATTAAAACATGTAGGAAAATTTAATATTATTTGTCCATGAATTAAATTATTGTAAATTAAAGGAGTGTGCTGTTTTAACCACATGGCTACAATACATATAGCACCAAAAAAAATACTTTCTTTATAAAATTTATAATTATTGATATGCTTCTAGATAATAATCCATTTTCGCTAAATTATAGTATATGTATATAACAATCAAATGTATAATTAACATTATTATGGAGCTATGTCTTATAAAATTATGATCATTTAAGCAACTTCTATTAGTTCTGAAATTGTGGACAATGATAATACAAGCAGTTTTATCCTTGTGCCAAATCCCAACATCACTAAATACAAATCAGAATAGACTTAAATCTTATTTTTTTTATTAAGCAAAATCTGCTTCTTTTATTTCAAAGTATGAAAGATGAAATAATCTCTTTAAATATGTTATTCTTTTTAGCTAACAAGCACAATTATAATTCCAAAAAAATAGAAATTATAATCAATTTCATTTTTTACAAACCTTATTATTACTATATGTATATTTGTAAAGAAAGTGTTATTTAACTTTGTTATGAAATAGACATTTATTATTGCATACCTTTTACACAATTAATAAGCACATTTACACATATATATTAATTACATAATTGATTTATTTAAATAAATTATTAATTTAAATTTAATCTTTTAGCCACTATTTTTATATTTATTCCTAGTGTGTTATATTTATATGTGTGTTGTGTAAAATGTGAGATGATCAGGGATGATAATATCAATTTTTTCATAAATGTATAAATAAATCAAAAAGACATGCAACATTAGAGCACCAAAAGAATTGAGTTCAATTCAGGAATTTTTAGATCTCAAATTTGTCACTATTATAGTGCTAAACTTTTTCAATGAAATGAGATAGTGATAAATTAATTATTGATTGTATACACACAATCCTATACTTATTCATGTTTACATAGCTTAATAATAAGTACTATTAGTTACAGAATTAATTTTTATGTTTAACATCTTTTATAGTTTAGAATGATGAATGTTCTACCACATAATAGTTTATTTGGCCTTCTTGATGGGTCATGAATGAATGGTTAAACAATCATGTCGGAAACTGCCACAAACATATAATAATACTTGAATGTAAATTAAAAGAAATCCAATATACGTATTATGAAAATTAATACAGAATCAAATTAATTTTTGAAAGTTACTTTTTTTAAATGATGGTTATATATATATACTTGATTTAAAAAAAACAAAACTGCTCTATATAGTTTTGTAAATTATTTAGAACATTTGAGGTCAAAGTGATGATAATTCAGTTATGATATGACAAAGTGCCAGATTTAACTTACTAGAATAAGACACTGTGTGCTCATATGTTCGTAAAGAATTCAAAAAGAAGTAGGAAGACATGCAACGAATGTGAACAATAAATAAAACAATTCAAGATAGATGGGATTGTCAAAAAGATTATCCCAATTAGTTTGTTGAGACTCAAAAAGCAAATTGAAGAAAAATGTTTGGTAGATTACATTTTATGAATAATGATAGAATAGTTAAAATAGTCCAATTGGATTTTAAGGAAAGGACCAAAAACAGGGTAGGTATTAAAAATAGAATAGACTAAAGAATTGCATAAAGATTAACTTTTCTTTATAAAAAATGTTTGAATGTGTTGAAATTGATTGCTACACTAATGAAACCTGAAACAGGAGGATATTATCATTAATAAAAAGCAGATAGATGGATAATAGATATGGAAAATAAGAAAAGTTTGTATGAATATAGAAATAAGTAATTATCAAGAATGAGGCATTTTATAATAAAAATAAGGAAAATAATTTACCTTTTTAAACTACAATAAGAGCATATATTTTTAATTTGGAAAATTTGTTTTGTAAACTATAAACAGTCATTTATTATTATGTTGTAGAGTTTTCCAATCAGAAAGAATGGAATTATTGAATTTATAGAAAAGTGAGTATAAAATAAATAAATGTGGTTTTCTGGCTTTTAATGTTGGGATTGGATAGTAATAAAAATTCTTCAAAATTAAATTGTTGAATGGACAAATATAATATTATGGAAATGAAATAGAAAATAAAATAATTTTGAAATTTTAAATGATGATGGAGCTTTAAAAAAACAAAGGTAGAGATATGATGGTTAATAAATTTATTAGATATATAAACTCATATTTCCGGCTTTAAAAAAGGAGAAACCATATTTTCATCATATCATATAACATCAAGAATTAGTCAACAAATTTTCAGATATTTAACTACATTAGTCATGGCAATCAATTACCTCTAGACCCACTAATGGAGTTATCTATAACTGCAGAAGAAATATATAAAATATCTACATAAGAACCCAAGTAGTTGACTTTTAATTAACAAATTTGAAATTTATGTCATCACAAATTATATAGAAAACACCAAGAATCAATTTTAATTGGATAATCTTGATTCTTCACAAATTTTGTGACCAGTCAAAAAGCAGATTAACAAATAGGTAAATAGCTGCAAGTCAATAGCTTCTCCCAGGGAGTTTTTTGCACTAGCAACAGATAATTGCTTTTAATGAATAGCATGATTGATAACTACAACTAAAATACAATTTTAATTGAACTGTATCAGTAAACTGTGACTTTTTAATGATCAAGCTTAGTGGACAAAATTAATCACTTCAGTTATTGATGTAATAAATTAACGATCTCTATCAGCAACAAAACTCAACTTTTTCATGATATAAATATAACTGAAATTTTAATATTCATATTGTCAGATTTTGACTCGTAGAGAAAAACTTGAAAGACCTTAATTAATATTTAAATAACAAAAAAATATTGCATTTTTATAAGAAATTATAGCAAAAAACTTTAACTCATTATTATGATTAGGAGTTTATTAATATCAGGAGTTTTTAAAGTTTAGTTTTACATCGGATTTAAATATCACATTCATTTTGATACTGGTAGAAAGTGATATATTTAAAAGCTTGATTAAAACCTTAATTTTTCTGATAGGGAATATCAATAATATAACTAGATTAATATGCTAATGTTCACCTAAGCTTCTTACAAATGAAAACATAGTTTCAAGAAGTGCTTCCACTCCTTTGGAAAACACCTCACTTGAATAAATAACAAAGAAACTTTTTCATTATTTAAGATTTCCAGAATAAAATTACCGATATTGTAAATAATAAAATCCATGAAATAATGATATTTATAATGCAATTTTTTTTCTCAATAAATACAGATGTAATATTGATATTTCATATCAAAAGCAAACTATTATTTATTAGATATGTTAATTTAAATAATAAAAAAAAAAAACTAAAAATTTAGCAGATATACTTACATTTTTAAAAAAGTCTTATTTTTATAGATATATATAGAGCTAATGAAATTAATATGAGAGAAATATTTTTAAAAATTCTTAAAAAGGAAAATTGAATGCACAAAATCTATTTTCAACCCATTTCTTGATTTTTTTACAAATTCACAAATACAAGCATTCCCCATTAAGTGATTTTTTTAAATTTACTACAATCTCTATACAGTATTTTCCTTTATCTATGCAGTGATGAGAAATTTACTTAAACTATAATATATAGTGTATATGAGCACAGACTTTCACATGACCCACCACTCTATCTCATAACACTAATACACTTGAACACATATGTCAAAAAGATAAATAATCACCAATATATGTATTTCATACTGAACCAGCAATCATCAGTTGGTCCAGATTATCATCTCTGCACATAAATGCAATAAGTGCTGAGATATATATTAACATAGCCAATCTTCATCATTTAATGGACAGGCTTCAATCCACTCCACCGTCCATCCAATTGAAAATCTGATGATGGAAACGCTCAAAAGCCACCCTGAGCCCGAGATTCTTGTTACACCCATGTTGACCTAAAGTCAATCTGATCCCTCATGTACAGGACATAATGTACTAAATGGATTATGTCCTGTACATGAGGGGTCAGATTGACTTTAGGTCAACATGGATATGACAAGAATCTCGGGCTCAGGGTGGCCTTTGAGCATTCCATCATCAGATTTTCAATTGGGTGGACGGTTGAAGAGTTGTAGTATGGAGTGGATTAAAGCCTGTCCATTAAAGTATGAAGATTGGCTATCTTAATATATATCTCAGCACTTATTGCATATATGTATATAGATGATAATCTGGACCAACTGATGATTGTTAGTTTAGCATGAAATATGTATATTGATGATTATTTATCTGTTCGACATATATGTGTTCAACTGTATCGGTGTTATGAGATAAGATTGGAGATTCATGTGAAAATATGTGCTCATATACTCTATATATTCCATATATTGATACAGGTATATAAAAGCCTGTATTTCAGTTATTAAACTATTTATAGAATTTTTTTTTTTTTTTTGCAAAACTATTACATTCAGTAAGATTGGGAAGTACTTTGAAGCAATTATGGCAGTAAAATTTCAGATCCAAAAAATATATAATTCTTTGCTTTTTGTGATTGATAATGTTCAATTTAGTTGGACAATATAGCAAGAATAAAAGCTCAAAGAGTTGCAATGATAATTGTCAGTTTATGCTTTAAGTATATTTGTTAACATGGCGTACTTAATGAAATAAATATCATTATTACAAAAGATTTTAGGAGTTATAGAAGAGCAGATTTGGAGTTAAAGATTTCAAAATTGATTCTTGAGTGAATAAAGTAAAAAAAAAAGTTCATTTCAGTCATAATGCCAAAAATAAATCATTGAAATTACAGAGTAGGGGCATGAAAAAAATATTCTCATGGAAAAATTATCTCAAGGTTATCATCATCATTGATTTACATTTAACCAGATCATTTTAACTTCTATTTATTTGAGCATGGGATCTATCCTTCAAATTACAAATACATATTTTTTTCTAATTTTGTTATTGTAACTAATGTGTATAATGAAGCTAGACTGGAAAGAAGATTTAACAAGAACAATGTAAGAAAGGAAAAAGTCAAATTTACCTAATTTACTTTTATTGAAGAGCCTCAAGATGTAATAGTGCATCATGATGATGAATTGGTGTTTTAATCTGGATTGTATGAATCTTGGAAAATTTTCAGATTACAAGCAAGTATAGATTTTTTTTCAAATAGCCAATCTAGATGTTATATAATATTGTTAATAAGACAGATCAAAGGTTCCAAGGTGATAAGAGTTAATTAGATCACTATCAATGCATTAAGTGTTAAAATAGAACTATGTAATATAAAGTAACTTTCACCACTGATGGGAAATGTCATACTTCTGTAAGTGCTGAGCTCATAGTTTTCACTTAATCTATTTTTAACTAATATAATAATTATATATAAAAAAGCAGAAATTCCCAAATAATAAGTCTGATATTTGCTTGCTATTCTATCTCAAAATATGATTTAAAGAAGTAAAAAAAAAAAAGGAATATAAATTTATAAAATATCTGACAAAGAAAGAAATGAATTTAAAATGGTAGCTTAAGATAAATTATTAATCTAAAATGTAAAAATAACATTTTTATAGACTTCCTATTTCTGTAAATAGTTTTTAAGTCCATTTGCTCAGGTTTATGATATTAACTTGCTTTATGTAGTTAATGAAGTGACAAACTTGATTTAAAGATCCTGAATTGATTCTCCGCTCTGATATCATGTCTAAAACAAAAGTATTGACCTCCAGAGGGTTTTTTTTTTTTTTACATAAGTCTATTGCCCCCCCCCCCCTAAACTTTCACTTCCTCTTAGCAACTACAAAATTCCAATTCAGTTTCATCTGATTTAGTTATCAGTTGTTTTTTTATACTCTTTCAAAATTGTTCATCAAAATAACCAGATACTCTTTTTTTTTTTCACAAGTATATTTCATTTAATTTGAAAAATAATGCATATTAACAAATGTAATATAATCAGAGATAACTAATCTTAAGACTTACATCTAAATTATTTACAAAAAAAATCAAGTTTTCAAATACAAGTAAACAAAGAGAAAACTATTATTTTTCTAAGTACTCAACTTTTTAAATTTGTTTTTAAAATATAGACAAACTAAAAAAAATCACTATAATTCAATTGTAAGTATATTGCAAAGTTAGGCTGAATTGTCCATACAGGCATTCTAAAATACATTATAAATTTATATGAAGGCTCATCCTAAAGGCTGATTGAATAACTAAATAAAAGAATACTATCATGTTTTAGCAATTATTTTTTGTGGTAGTAATCCACTGTCCCCTCTTAACCTACTTCATTTTAGCATTTTCAAATTTAGAACTACATTAAAATTTAAGATCTTTTTTATCACAAACTCTGATATACAATATATATATATGTTCCTGCTTATAATTTGTTTATTTAAGCATGAGAACTGTAGTGATGTAATTTATTTATAATAACCGGTTAATTGTTGTCACAAGTTTTGATATACAAATACATTAATTCTAAAAATAAAAATAAAAATTGAATAATTATAAAATAAATAAAATAAAATTTAATTATTTTAAGATAAATGAAGGAGGAAAAAATCAATAGATTGTATATTAAGAATTTAATGACCAGCTTGTAATTGTCATTCTGCTTAAATGATATGTCAAAAATGTAAATAAAATTGTATGTATAGTTACATGTTGAACTGTTTGCAATATCTAGTTTGAATTCTCAAATGGTTTTTTTAAAAAGTCCACTTTACTGATGATTACTAATATGGAATTAGAATTGTGAATATTGAATTTAAGATGTTGCTCTAACCATCTAAGCTATTCTGTCTAAAGCAACAGTTAATAGAAAATTTTTATATATAATTATCTAATTTCTTACTTTATTTTTTTAAGGCAAGTTTAATCAGTAATTTCCAAATATTCTAATTTTCCCGTAGACTTATGAAGTTATTTGCCATCATCATATGAACTTTATTTTTTTTTTTTTTTACTTTTTATTTTTAATACTTTTTGTATTCATTGGTTCATGCACAATCTGCTACTTTAGATGCATTTGTTTTCCTCTAATTATTGTTTTATGTTCTTTTAATTATTTGTCAATGGAACAGTTTTATGATATATGCTGTCCAAAAAAAAAGTTATTTTAACTGTTTGTCTTTAATTGGTTAGAATATTATTTTAAATTCAATATTCACGGATTTAAGTCATCATTTCAGTTCTAATGTTACTTATTACTAATCAAATAAGAAATATAGAAGAATAGGTGAGAGTGATACCACTTGAAATATTGGGTTTTTCAAAAAACATTTAATAATTTAATTAGATGATGAAAATAGTCCAACATATAACTACAAGTAAATTCCATTTTTATAAACCTTCAGACAGTCATTAAATTATATTTGTTTTTCGAAGCTATATTGAATTTTTTTTGCTAATGTAACTAACTGTTCTCATGCATTACATGTTTATATATATTGTAACAAAATTTAATATATGAATTGCAACAATAATTATAATTTTTAAATTTTTTTATTGGCTTATCACAATATATTGAGACTATTATTTATTATTATCTTTGTTGCAAATATCCTTGTTCAGGTTATATTAATATTATTGATAATATTGTCTTATATAGTGAATTATTTAACTGATTCAAGATGTCTTCTCATATATATTTTATAAATACAGTGTTTTTGAATATGTGTATTAAATTTTTTTATCACTGTTTATATTTAATTATAAAAAACATAAAATTAATTTTAAAAAAGCAATACATAGGATAAAAAAGTATAATACTAACAGTAATAATAATAAATTATTTAAAAATAGTACTAGTATAATAATAACTTTATTAGTGTACATATACAATTAAAATTACACTTATTAATTACTGAAAGCTTTAACATAATATTTAAATATATATGTGTGTGCATGCACAAATGGTTGTAGTTCTTGAATATATTTAAATTTAAAAGGATATAAGAACAAAATACTTACATCAATTTATTATTCTTGGTAATAAAAGATTAATTATAATGAGAACTTAAAAAATAAAGTAAAATCATTTATTTTAATATTTACAATATAAATATTTATTTGTAAAATAATAATATATATTTTATTTTTATTAATTAATGTGATAGGATATTTAAGTATTTTTAAAATATTATTTTGTCATTTTTAAAAAATTTCATTACAAATTTGGTGCTACAAATTCTTAACACTTCCAAAGATTGACTGCTTCATATCGTACCCTGGCAACAATGATAAAATTTTCCCATAATAAGCCAAAAGAATGAAGAATTTTGAATGAAAATGATGATCTCATTAATCATATGACACAAATCTATAAATACATCTACATGTTCAAAATTGTTTAGTCTTCTTTTTTAACTGCTTGCAAGTGAACTGTATTGGACTTCAATTTAAAGATCCACATTGGCATCTTGCAGTACAATAATAATACTGTCCTTAATGGGGAACTAAATATGTAACCATATTAATCATCTTTTAATGCACTTTAAATGGAATGAAATTTTAAACTTGGATTTAAACATGAAATTTGAAAAATAGTTTGGGAATGCTACTTTTGTTTAAATTATGTTACATTAATTTTCCAAATATTTTGATTCATGTTATAATTACAGCTAGGGTTTTCCAGATAAACAGCTATGTATTGGACAGTTATAGTTGAAAATGAATTTTGTCTTCATCTGGAAAAACATTTTTATATTGAATAATTATTGTTAAAATGAATTTTTTAACTAATGGATTTATCTTCATAAGTATTTAGAGAAATATTATAATTTATTTTCTGGAATAATTTTAACTCACTATTAGTAGATACAAAGGATTATTTATTTTATTTCACACCTATGAAATAAAACAACTTAGTATGATTTTGTAATATTTTAAACTCACTATTATTGTATTGTACTTATTACTAATTACTTTAAGGATTAAATTTTGTTTCACCCATCCATTAGGAGTTTACAAATTAAAACACCAAAGGATTTAATCACTTTCAAATATTTTGGAAGATTGCACCAGAATAAATATTTTGAACTTTTTAAAAGATTTTGAAGTAATTTTAAATTATAAGGATATATTATATTTCTCATATTTGTTTAATTGTTATATTATCTAGAAGTATCTTGTTCAGTGACATTTCTCACAAGAAGGAAGGTATCAAAAGAATATACAGAGAATATATGAAATTTATGATTACAATTTAGTATAAGTATGTGTTATTGATTCTTTGTACTATGGAAATGTTAATGTTTAAAGTTGATTAATAATTATAGTTAAGTCAGAATATCTGACATTTTATATGTTTTATTGATCTGTTAATTTAATCCTATGTTTCTATAATTAAAGATATCTGAAGAATATAGTTTAAATATTATAAATAAATACCCTTCTTATTTATCCACATTTAAGTTACTCCTGACAATATTGTATTCTCATTTTTATTCATAATTTGAGCTTGATAAGCCTCTTATGGAATGCCACCAGTAACTATTGGGATCAGGTTAATTAAAGCCATACTTTAAGAAGAATATTATAAGTTGTATTAAATCAGATATCTAGAAGAAATGGATCTTTTTATTTAATTAAAAATATAATAAAATTCTTTTGTTTTGTTCATTGTTTATAATTAAGTCCTTTGACTAGATCATAATAAACTCTCTCCAATAAAGTGTTTTGTTTTACATCATGTCAAGATATATCACACATTTAGTTATTAACAAAGTAGGAGTTATTTTCTTGATTAATGGCATCGCAAAAATATTTATAATCATTGTGGATAACTTGTTATTTTGTTTATTTAAATTTTGTCATTAATTAGTTAGTACTCATTATTTACTAATTTTACAACTAAATATGGCCACATGATTTTATAATTATTAAATGTTATTTAAAAGTCATAGTGCTCTATAAGAAATGTTCATTATTTTTATATATTTACACCATTTTCACTTTAATATTTAGTTGCTTTAGATATGAATTAATTACAATAAAATGCCCTTTGCTATTTAATCATATCAATAATAATAATTTATAATGTTAAAGATTTAACACTTTAAGAATAGTATTTACTACATTTTAATCTTATAACATTGAGATAACTTCAAATTGAATTTATATAATAAGAAAGCTTAGAACACACTTGCTAGCCCGAATATATGATTGTTATAGGATTCATTTATTCTTGTAAATCCAAAGTTATACTTTAAGTTGTAATAGAATCCTGAGATATTATTGTGATTAGTTATAAATACACATCTGTATAATGCTTCCTTAAAATAAATATTTGTTTATTACAGAGAGTCTCATAAAGTGATCGTCCAAGTATTTTAAAAGGTTAAGCTCGACCTTATTCAATCTCTAATTGGTTGTCATTATCATATTTTTGGTCACAATATACTGAACTGGGTCCATTTAATAGAAGTTGTTTAATTGGGTTTAAATCTTATTTAAATATAATTTTAAATTTTTATATTTTTAATATTACATGGACGGACTGGCTCTTCGAGCAGAGGGGAGAATATTATCGATATCAAAGACATCAATGATACTCATGGTCAGACCGAGCTATGCAAAGCATAATGCACTCACATTTCAAGACCGTGGCCCACCTCGACTGCTAGATTCAAACCTCTGCCATCCAAAGCATTTTATATGTTTAGAGGTAAAACCCCAGGCGCCAGCTAATCATAATTTATAATTAGCATGCTTGGACAATAGGTAAACACAATCCAGCATTTGAAATATCCCATGACTACCTCACACTCTGTCTCAAGGTCAAGCATATTTAGTTAACACATAACATAATTCTACATTACTTTATTGGTGATGCAGTGACAAGAGAGAAAGAGATAATAGACAAAATAATAATTAAAGCAAACATTAATATTTAATTATTTATGCACATATATATTTACTACAATATAAAATAACAATAAATTTTTACACAAGAAAATTTTAAATGATTACTTTAGACTATAGTTATAATAGTCCATTAATTAAAGTTCATTTCATTTAAAATTAAGTGTGTACAGTTATTTAAAAGTATATTTACCCAGGTTTTATTTTGTGCATATTGTCCAATGGTTTTGCTTTCTAACTGGTTGGTTATTTGTTCCTCCATCGATGGCTTTCCTTCCGGATTTATGTCGAATAATGAGAGGGTATGCGACAGCTTTTACTTCATAATCTCGGCATTGATTCCAGGTCCTGATCCAGTGGGATAGTTGAGGGCTTAGGGCATGAAACCCTGTCAGACACTTCTATGGCTTATGCAGCCTCTCCATTAATATTGACTGCAGCAGTAATGATTGGCTTACTACTGAATTACAAGTTCTGAATGTTCTACATTCTTTAGAAAGAACCTGAACTCCAGACTAATAACAAATTGATGACTGGAATAACTTGATCATAAAATACAAACCAGACTGAAGAACAATAGAGAGAGCGACTTTATATACTTTTTTTTTATTTACAAAGAGAAAGAAAAAGGAAAGACCCCTCCTTCTTGCTAAGAAGTTTTATTCTAAAATAAAAATTATAACGCAATACTTTTATTTTTGCAAAATTTCATTTTACAAATCTTAAACCTAATAAAAAATAAAAATTATGAAACATGTAACACTATTCAGTATCTGTACAATACAGGGACTTAATAACCCCTTCATAAAATATTACTTTGATATTTTATTATAATGTCAGTTACATTTTGATGACAAATAATAAAAAGATATTTCTTTTGGTCTGTTTGTTTATTTGTTTTTATCATCTTTTGATTAAATATTTTGATAGTGAAGTAATTATAGTAAGAGAAAGAAAGTAACAGAAATTTCTTATTTATATATGTAAATTGTTACTTTACTTTACTAGAATCATTTGATTTTAATGAAATGAGAAATCTTAAAAAAGCAGCAAAATGAAAATACTTTTTTTTAATACCAAAGTCTTTTAAGACTTAGCAAATTAAGATGGAATGTATCCTATGTGAAAAGGTTGTAGCATTTCATAGTCGTTCAATAAAATAAGAAGATAAGAAAAAGAAATTATTATGTGAATATGAAATTTTTTCCCTGAATTTTCAAGAGCTAGTGACACACTTAATTTTAAAACATTAAGATTTTTATATTTGTGTCATTAGCTCGAATAGAATGAATAAATTGTTTACAAAATATATATAATGCAGCAGTTATATAAATTAGAGATATACTATTTACTAGTAATATTTCATGGAAATCTGTTAGTATTATTATTTATTGTCCATTGACTAAATCAATATATTTTAATCATTATTGATTCATTTCTCCCACTCAGGTCATTCTATTTATTCAGTGGATTTTTATGATCTTTTAGAATCAGATTTAGATCTAAATCACTCTAATATTATTTGTTGTGAAAAAGTTTTAATTTATTTCTTATTTCAAACTTTAATATTATATTTTACATCCCAAATATATTGGTTTTTTTTCTTTAGTTTCAATAAGTTCTAAAAATTATATATATAATGCAAAAGATAATAAATCTTTTTCAGTGTAATTAATATAAGCACTAGAAACATTGAGTAAGAAAAGCTTAAAATAAAATTTTTATTATATTATACCGAGCAACTTTCAATATCTTCCTAACACTTATATCAATTATAATTGCATAGGAAAAGTTAACCAATGTATATAGTCTGTAATTCTTATTTTAACAGTGAAAGAAAATAATTTATTGAAATTGCTATGGTAAACCTTAAAATTAATTCTAAATTATATTTTTTCAATCAGCTGATACATTGTTATGTAATATTTAAAAATATTTTAGAATTAAAATTTATCATTGATGCTCAGTATCCTGACCTAGTATTTGTACTGTTAATAATGTTGGCATTATTTGCATAGAATATTGTAAGAAATATAACATTTTGATTTTTGTTGAGAATGAATATACTAAAATTGGATTTTTATTTTTATTAGACTTTAAATATTGGGATATTCTGGTCAGATTTTTCTTTCTACTTCATTTTTTTTTTAAAAAAATAAAATAAAATAGAATCCATCATTGACGTGCAAATACAAATAAAGACTGATATAATGATTGCACATCTGCTATATCTACAATCTAGATTTTTTTTTTTTTACATTTTAATATTATGTTTAGTTTTTATTTATTGTGTTAAATTATATTTTCAGTTGTCTCCACCATACAAAATAGCAGTAGACGCAGGTTGTGGGAGTGGCCAAAGTACAAAACCACTTGCAGGATATTTTGAATTAGTCTATGGCTGTGATATTAGCAAGGAACAAATAAACCAGGCAGTAATTAATAACAAGCATTCTAATATTATATACAAGTAAGAGATTACTTCTCAGCATAATTAAATTTATCTTTATATATATATTGTGATAAAGTAATGAGAAATGCTAATACTTTTTTAAATGAAATTATTTGACTTATTTTAGTACAAACCCTCTTTTTTTTTCTCTTGATGTCTACAAAAAATGCACTATTTCATGATAAACATTTCTATATAAAATTATGTTCAAAAGATGGAAACTAAATGCTATTCAAATTATTTTGAATTATCAAACTGTCTTCAAAAGTCAATTTCCAATTTTATCTATTAAGATTTGTTACTGTCTCTTTAATTCATTTAGTTTTTTAAATAATTTTTCATATCTAGCTATTTTAATGAAAGATATATGAGGTTTATTAAAGTTTATGATGTTATCCTAAAATGTATGGTTATTATTGTTTGGAAAGTCATGTCTTATTCAAACATTCAAATGATAGATTAAGTTCAATAATTTCATTCAATTTAGCAAATTGAGTTGTTTTTTTATTTTTGTTTCCTTGTCTTTTTTAAATGCTGCTCAATTGAAAATATATCCAGGAAACTTTAGCTCTTGAGTCCACCATTTTATCTATGCAATGATAAATTTTGTCAAATGTGAAGATGCTATTGATAATGATAAGTATACAATCTTTGAAAGCCAGGATGCAAGAGTTTTTTTTATCTTGTATCTTTGTTTTAATTTAGTATAATTATAGCAATTATCTTTAGCTTTTATTAATTCTAATAAATGGAAATAATTAATTTTGGGCAGTGATAATTAAACTTAATTTTTACTTGTTATTAAACAACAAAAAAAGATATATATATATGCTATTACATCAGTGACCCCCCCCCCCCAAGGATTTGTTATTGATATATATGCAGTATATTGTATTACATATTTGATGAATTCCAAAATAAAAACTACTTTAAAATATCATGTACAAGCTATGTGTTATATATTTATATGAACAATACAGATATATAAACACTGTAAAAATGTACTAACTTTATGTCGAAATTAAGAAACTGACCTTGATTAATTAATGTTGCAATATCTAATTTATGTTCAAGATTGAAAACCATTTTCCTAACTGATATTAATTAGTCAATGTTGCTGTTTCTACCTTATGTTAAGATTCAACCATTTTCTTTCAAATATGCATTTACAGGATTATAATGTTTATTTAAAGGAGTTTTTAAGTGAATATTGGAGTAATGATTAATGGAACCAATTATTTTTGAAATTATTTACTAGTTTTGTTACAGTTGTTTCTGTTGTGAAATGTTTTTATATGAGAAGCAAAAAGTATTTATTTTTTTATGAACCAATTGTTACCACTATTAAACTTTTGAAAATTTTTTTTTAAAGATGTACATTTGTAGTGTATTGTCTTTACATATTTGAACTATTAAATGTGTATTTTACAGGTGTATAATATGTGCTGAAGTGTTTATGGACATCTCTACACTTTATCTGTATTTTTAATACATCTATATTTTTCTCTTTCTCTTAATAAATTCTTTATATTACAAATTATTCCGAATTAATAAAAACTGAAATTTATTGATATAATAAAATCTTTATATCAGCTGTTAGGAAAATTGACAAAGTGATACAAATATTAATAGGATTTGCAGATTGTAGTTGAATTTTTTCAAGTCTAATGTAGTACAAATAAATAAAACAGTGAACTTTAAAGTAATGATTGTTAATTAAAAGTATTGATTAAACATATCTTACATTGCATTAGAATCTAAAAAATGATTAAATTGTTGAGAACAGGGAAATTTGTAATATAAAGTAGTGAGTACCTATTAATGCTACTACTACTTCTAGGGCTTTTTAGCCATTTAGGATGATAGAAGCAAATCTTCGGATATGGGATTAAATGACCAATTTACTTTGGATCATAATTTTCAAGTCGATGAATTTGTATAGTTTTTTACTTTTAGTAGATTTTGTTCTCTTTGCATTTAAATGCAAATGGAACAAATAAAAATCATTTTATTTATTTGACACTTTAAATTCAGTATATAGTAGATAAAATAAACTTCAAATAGTCTATTACAAATTGGAGATCTCTCCAATAGCATTTCATAGAGATGTAGTGAAAGAAAAGACAGTATTCCATTAGGCATAATTATTTTCCTCTGATTTGACATGTCCATATAAGTTATTTTGTACAGTTTTTTTTTTTTTCAGGAAAAAAACAAATATTTTTACATCACCATAAGAATACAGAAAATTAATAAATTTTAAGTATGTATAATAGTGAACATGTATCATAAAATACTTCTTTACTAAGCTAGAAAATATAATACTTAGTACACACATAACATTCCTATCCTGAATTACTTTCATTTTATACTGATTTTACAAATTCTTTTTTTTAATGCATATTTGATTCAATGAAATATTATATGCACAAGTTTGAGGTGTTGTATATACCCATATATTTTATAGAAATATAGAATAATGAGGGTTTGAGTAGTTTGCCTTGCTTTACTCTTTCTAAACAGATAGATATCCATTTATTGATCATATTGACTAAACTCAAGCCCAAGTTGTAAGATATGATGGGTGAATGTATTTTTGGTGCACCATGAAATCATTGTGTTAATGGAATTATTTATTTATCACCTTGTCAGTTGTTTAAACTTCAAAAGGTCTGATTGAACTTCGCAATTTTGTTTACCAATTGACCAAATGTAAGATTTTTTTTTTTTACTTGCCCCAGATTGGAATTAATCCATTATCTTTTGAAGCAGCCATCCTAAAGAGATAAAGGATTGACAAACTCCTAAGTATTATCTCTTTTTCATTAATCAGTTATCTCCATCTGCCTTTTAATGAAGAGCTTAACATCAGTAATAGTTGAGTGTTTCATTATGACAAAGAATGATAGTACAGTCAATCATTAGCAAGTTAATAGCTAATATTTTATTCATATAATTATTCTTCAGCAAATAATGATATTTTATTACATCAGAATTTGTTAAAATTTTACTTTGTCAACACACTGCATTTTACATTTATATAAGTAATTTTCTGAAAATAGATTTAGAATTTTGAATATTTTTGTTTTTTTACAATCCTATTATTATGTACTTTTATGAAGTTTCTCAGGAAATCAATGATATTTGAGAATTAAAGTGATAGATAGAATATAATCATTTGATTTGATTGGTAGATTCTAGCTGCTAAATTAAGATTTTTCTTCTCACTTTTTTTCTCACTTTTCTCAGTCAAAAATTGATTTAGAAATCTTTTACTCTTTAGCCAGAAACTATTACCATTGAGATGAATGTTCTTGTACAAAATGTTTTATTAATAAGAAGAAAAGAAAGGTTTTTAATATTTTTTTGCAACTGGGAAAATATTTGAACCTGTTACATTTTTATTTTTATTCTAGGCAAACTCCAAGTGAGAAATTAGACATTGCCAACAACTCAGTGCAGCTCATAACTGTCTGTGCTGCTTTGCATTGGTTTGATATTGAGGAATTCTTCAAAGAAGTTGATCGGATTTTAGTACCAAATGGGGTATTGGCTGTCAGTAGCTACAAATTTATAGGAGATTATCACTCTATATACACTGAAGTTAATGAACTCTATACGAAGGTAAATTAACTTTGATAATATTTTTCATGTAATTAAAAAAAATTATTTAAAAAAAATTGATATTTTTTTTTATAATCTAATAGTAAAAATATAATTTTATAACCTTTTATAAATGTGGAGAGAGAAATAAAAATCAATACTTTTTTAATTTTTTAACTTGATAAGATGTTGTTATTTTCTTGTAACATGCATAAATAACAAAATGTTAACTATATATGAGATTATACATCAAATAAATGTTAAAACAAGAAGCTAAAACTGATAAATATTTATTTGCTGTTTCAAAAACAAATTGCTTTCTGCTATTCTGTTTCCAAAGTGAACTTTATTTCTATAATTTTTTCCTTACTTTTAAATTTCTTTTCCAAATAAATTTGCCTTCATAAATATGGCGCAAACTCAAAAGTTCAGACTTATTGAAGAATTATGTGCTGATATTAAAATATATATATTCCTATTAAAAATATCTAAATAAATAATAAATTTGTTTAGAAATCAAGCCTCTGAATTCTGTTTTAAATGTTTTTTTAAAAAAAATCATATTTAAAAGAAAAAAATAAAATTTTTCTCTATTTGTTTTTCCTTTTGTTAAAAGCTTACTATGCATTTTTTTTATTCAGTTTTTTTTTTTTTTTCATTTTATTTTTCCACCATTTTGTTATTGTCTTATGCTCTTCTATGACTCTCACAGTCATATCTGTTTGGCTAAATCTTAATTTTTTAAAAGTATTCTCATTATTTACTAGAATTTTTATTACATTTGTTTTCTGTTATCTATTTTTTTGCTACATAACTTTTTCGTGTATATATATTGAAGCATTTTGCCCGTCTGACTAGGTCTCTGTTACACATAGAATGCGTGAGTTGATCAATATGGAAAAAGAAAGTTTCATTCCTATTTCTAAAAACATAACTATATTTCCTAATCAACTCTACCTAGTAATTGTTATGATTTACGCTATCGTCAGAATCAGCTTTTATTTTTTTTATAAGGGCGCCAGGATTCATATAAGAATCCACTGAAATCCATCGCATCACATCTCGAAAATTAAAAAGAAAAATGCTTTTAAAAGAATCAGTATCATATTTTACCATAACTAGAGTTATTTTCTAAATATTATTATTCCTGGAGCTTAGTCAACACATATTGGCAAAGATAAATTATATTTTTAAATCTTACTAAACTAATGTATTAAACTAATATTAATAAATTTAATAATAATCATCAATAACATACAATGAAAAGTTGATATTAGAAATAAATATTTTTTTATTCTAACAAATTAAAATGTTGAAAGGTAAATTACTAATTAAATAAAACTGGAGAGAACACACGCTAATCCAGACATGAATTCATTAATAAAAAATAACATTTAAACAATTAAAGTTCTTGGGGAAAAAAGTCTTGAATAATAAAATTACAGTCTCTATCGGGATTATTTTAAGCTTTTTTTTTTTTTAAGAGTTGTTTGCAAACTTTAAGTCACAATCGGGAAAAGTTAATCTTAGCTTACCGGTAAGTTTAGTGAGAAGATTGTAGATTACTATGCATAGTTTTTTTGTGTGGGAGAATGAGCTCGGCCATCAGTTATAAGTTGATCTTGGTCTATCCTATTGGTTGGTCACGAAAGCTTTTCTGGTGTCCGTCTTCAGGAACGATGTCAGCAAAGCCCCAGTCCACTCCAACATGCAGAATTATTTCAGTGTAGAGTTGTCCTGGATATATTTTTGTTATCCAGGACCAACCATAGGAAAAACAGACAAAACAAGACATTGATTTAACTGGTCTCTTTCTTTTTATACTCGAGGTCCAGTTTTTAGACTTCTGCGCATGTTATTATTATCATGGCGTTTAGGTTTATAATCTTGTACATTCTTTGTCATTTTTCAGTTGCAAAGTCTTTATTTTTTTAGCATAATTCTGCCATCTTTAATTAACTAAAATATTTTTCTTTTAGCTTATCTGGATTAGTAATTTGTGGGTCTTTTGTTCTCTCCAATTTTTACTTTTATTTTTAATTAGATAAAAAAAAATATGGACGAAAAATTTAATTGCGTCTTTTTCTTAGCTTTTACCAAATGCCAATACGTATATTTGTACCATATATAAATAAACAGTACAATATATATATATTAATTTACAAATGATCATTCTTTTTTTTTTTTCATTTGCTTCAAAATTTGTTTCAAATCATTGCTAAAGTATAGTTAGAATTTGCATCAATCCCAAAATATCATATATTTCATATTATTTCTAAACACACTTTGGATTAATATATATTCTAACTAAAATCTGTTCCTATAATTTAAAAATTTCTGTGAATTTTTCTCTTTTAATCTTTATACTCATATTCACCATAATAATTTAAAAAAAAAAAAAAAAGTATTTTCTTTTACTTTTCTCTTTGTTTATTTCTAATCAGGTTCTGCTAATAGATGAATAGAAACAGACTTACCTCAGGGCATCAGATTAAAAAAGCATTGAAATGAAAAAAAAAAAGCCATAAATTATAAAAGATGCCAAATAACTTATATCTAAAATATAGTTATCTTTCGTGAAAAGCACTGGCAATGAGATAAATATGTATGCCTACTGTAATTATAATAACTAATTTGCAAATAACTGCTTATATTTGGCCATCTTTTAATTTGCGAATACAAAACTAATTAAAATTTAATTTATTCTATTTTGGTCTTCTATATTTTACCTTATTGATATTCAATCATTGTTAAAAATTATACTTTAAATAGTAAATATGGTATCACTTAATTTTATTTCTAGATTTACATCAACTGCCTATTTAGTTTTTACTATTTATTATTTTCATTTTAATTAATTATAAAAAAAATCTTAAAATATTTTATTTATATTTAATCTGACTTATTTATGCCCTGTGGAATTTAGTGCAATGGTCGAGTATCAGACTCTAGAGCAGGGATGGCGAACCTATGACATGTGTGCCAGAGATGGCACTTTTGAATTTTTTACTGGCACGCGAACTATTTGCATATACTAATTTTCTATGCTTTAAATTATTCAATATTTTTTTTATTGCTAAAATCTGTACTAATAAAAATTACTTGTAAACCAAAAATAAAATAAATATAATACTAAGCAATAAATTACAAAGTTTGAAAGGAAAAATTATACATATATAGATGGGAATGATATTTTAAGTCAACCTGTCAAATGATTCCAATATAACTTTTTGAAGTAATTTTTTTTCAAAGTAAAGTAAAAGTAATAAAATTATTTTCTTTTCTAATCTTTTTTTATCTAAACATGTTGACACCATTCATTTTTTTAACATAATCAAAATTGTGAACAAATGAACGAAATGCCTAATCAATACTATTAAATGAGGTTTTTTTTTTTTTGCTTGAAGTTTTGTTGTAAAAGTGTAGTGTAAAGATAATAATATATTTTTATAATAAATCTTTGATTTATAAAATTAAAGCTCATTTAAATTTACTTTTAAATAATTTGTTACCATTATACTAATATGATTAGTGATAATAAAAGAAACAAAAATTGTTAGTAGAAAATTTCAAAATTGATGGACTGATGAGTATGGAATGATTAACAAAGGTACCAAAGCAATATGTGTTTTATGTTCCAGAAGTTGTATTGAGAACATCATCGGTAAAACATCATTACGAGACCAATCATAAATTGCTCTGCGAAGAAAGTAAAGATGAACAAAAATAATATATTGCCCAAGCATTTAAAAATATAAATATTCAATCAACATCTTGATGAAATTTATCGAAAATCATTCAAATATAACTGCTGCTAGTTTTTTTTATTTCGAATGTAATTGCCAAATATGGGAAACCTTTTAATGATGGAGAATATATGAAAGAAGCTTGGATGAAAAGTGCATTAGTTCTTTTTGAAGATTTTGAAAACAAAGCAAAAATTATTCAGAGCATAAAAGATTTATCATTGGCTAGAAATACAGTTAAAGAAAGAGCCCTGCAAATGGCTAATAAAATAACTTACCAACAAAAACGAGATATAAAATCTAGTTTAATTTCTCTCTGCATTGGTGAAAGTGCAGACATAAATGAATCAGCCTGCTGGCCATTTTTATTTGCTATTGTGTTGGAAATAATATTAAAGAATTGATCTGATTAAGCTCATTAGTAACAACAACAATAACTTCTCTTCCTCTTTTCTTCTTTATTTTTGCTTTTCTAATATATAACATATAATAACCACATTCCACTCTTTTGACACTTTGAAGCAAAATATATTTATTTATTAATATTACAGTTCAACTGTTCCTAGCAGTCTTCATCAGATCTACAAAAATTTAAACATTATATTAATACAACCATATTTCATACATATATCTATTAAATTTTTTTTACAATTTTATCAACTTAATTATTAACATAACTTTATTCATAAAACTTATTATTATATAACTTTAAAATCTATTTTACCCTTTATTTCTATTCTTAGTTATTATTATATTGATATTTATTCACCTTTTTTCTTTTGCCATAATTTTATAAATTCAATTTAATATTAATAAAATCTTTCTTATATTACTATATTCATATATTTAACCTTATTTTACATATTACTTTATTCACAAATTTACCTTTATTTTATATTTCACCTATTATCTTAATTTTTAATTATCTTATTCCATTCTAATTCTATTTTCCCCCTTTTTTCCCCCCTCCTCCCCCTTCTCTCTTTTAAAAAAATTTTATTTATATGTATTTTTATTTTATTTCTTACTTTATTATCTACTAAACTATGTTACTCCACCATTTTCTATCTCATAATATACTCTAATTTCTTCTTAATCTATATACAGCTCCCTCTATTATCTATTATACAAATTACTTATTTTAATTCTTATTAGTTTTCACTGCTTATTTTATTTATTTTTTATACTAAGATAGTTTTTAAACCACTTTTTCTATTAATATTTGGATTTATCTTCTTTATTAAAATTGCCTCCCTTATTTTTCTATCCCTTCTACTACTTGCAAATAGAGGAAGTAAGACATACATAAAGAATAATAAAGATTTAGTAAACGAAATTAAGACAAAAGTAAAGGAATATAGTAAATATAGATTGACAATGGTAAAGATGGATGTAGTGTCCATGTATACAAATATTGATGTAGAAAGAGCAATTAATTTGGCAATTAATAAATATAAGGAAGATAGAAAAGGGAAATAGAATTACCTGTAGAGATAGTAAAGAATTTAATGGAAATATGTTGTAAAGATATAACTTTTGAATTTAATAGAGGGTTTTATAAACAGAAGGATTGTTAATAGGAGGTGCATTGAGTGGGGTATTGAGTGAGATATATATGCAGGATATGGAAGATCAAATGATAAGGGATGAGAATGCACCAGTATTAATTAAAAGATATGTGGTTGATTTTCTGTTAATATTTAATAGAGGTGAAAGACAGATAAAGATTTATAGTTAAAATAAATAAAATAGATAAGAAGATACATTTTACAATAGAATGGGAGAATGATAATAGATTGGCGTATCTAGACATAATGATAAAGAAGGAATATTGTGAGAAAAGATGTGAAGTAAAAACAGAAGTGTATAGAAAAATAGGTATTACAAATGTAGTAAATTGGGGTTCTAATATGGATATTAAGCATAAAATTAGTGCTATAAGTTCTAAGGTATATAGAACAAAATATTACTGTGATGAAGGAGAGGAATATGATAAGGAAATAAATAGAATATAGGAAGATTTTAAGAAAAATGAATATTCAGAAAAGGTAATAAAAAACAATATAAAAAAGTTAGAAGAGTAAAAGAGGGAAAGGATGAAGGGAAAAGAAAAGAAAAAAAAGGAATACATAGGAATAAAAGTTAATGATAGTAGCATAGTAAGGGGAATTAATAATATTATTAAAAAAATTAATAAAGATTTTAAAAATGATATTAAATATAAAGTAGTGAATAAAAAGAAGAAAAATGTAATGGATATTTTAGATAATAGATATATAAGTGGGGAGAAAAAATATATAAATGGGGTTTATGAGATAGAATGCAGAAAATGTAGGGATAAAGGGATTACAAATAAATATGTTGGTGAGATGAAAAATTCAATATATACTAGGTTAAAATGACATAAATATGATAGAGGATCACTGGTATATATGCATTTTATGGAGACAGGTCATAAACTAGAAAAAGAGAATATTAGAATGATAAGTTATGCAAGTAGTAGGAGGGATAGAAAAATAAGGGAGGCAATTTTAATAAAGAAGATGGATCCAAATATTAATAGAGAAAGTGGTTTAAAAACTATCTTAGTATAAAAAATAAATAAAATAAGCAGTGAAAACTAATAAGAATTAAAATAAGTAGTTTGTATAATAAATAATAGAGAGAGCTGTATATAGATTAAAAGAAATTAGAGTATATTATGAGATAGAAAATGGTGGAGTAACATAGTTTAATAGTTAATAAGGTAAGAAATAAAATAAAAATACATATAAGATTTAAAATAATTTTATGAAGGATAAGTAAATGGAAGAGGCAGGAATAAAATATGGGTAAAATGGAATTAAGAAATGGAATAAGATAATTAAAAATTAAGATAATAGGTGAAATGTAAAATAAAGTTAAATTTGTGAATAAAGTAATATGTAAAATAAGGTTAAATATATGAATATAGTAATATAAGAAAGATTTTATTAATATTAAATTGAATTTATAAAATTATGGCAAAAGAAAAAAGGTGAATAAATATCAATATAATAATAATTAAGAATAGAAATAAAGGGTAAAGTAGATTTTAAAGTTATATAATAATAAGTTTTATGAATAAGGTTAATAATTAAGTTGGTAAAATTGTAAAAAAAATTTAATAGATATATGTATGAAATATGGTTGTATTAATATAATGTTTAAATTTTTGTAGATCTGACGAAGACTGCTAGGAACAGTCGAAACTGTAATATTAATAAATAAATATATTTTGCTTCAAAGAGTCAAAAGAGTGGAATGTGGTTATTATATGTTATAGTAACAACAACAAAGGGAATAGATATTTGCAATGAAGTTTCAAATATACTCGCTGAAAAAAAAATAGATGTTGCCAACATTGTATCATTAATTACAGATAATGCTCGAAGTATGGCTGAAAAAGAAAATGGTTTTCTCAGTTTATTTACCCAACCGTATTGGACATTCAATTTTGGGTTTTCATTGCATTATACATCAGCAGGTTTTATACACAAGGTCAATTTTAAGCCACTGGATGATGTTATGAACTGTTGTGACTAAATTAGCCAGTTTATTTTATAAATTTATTGAGTGAGGTGAACTCAGCATACTATGGTTTATTTATGTACTACAAATGTCAGATGGTTCAGTTGAAGAAAAGTTCTTCAAAGATTCATTGAATGTTTAGATGAAATTAGTCTGATTTTATGATAAGAAAATCATTGAAAAATATGAATTAATGGATGTTGAATGACTTTCGAAATTAATGTTTTTATTATGTGTTCACATCTAAATGAATTAAAAGTGAATCTACAAGGTTACAATAAGACAATTGTTCTTATATTTTATTTGATCAAAGCATTAGAAATTAAATTCGAATATTCAACCGTGATGTTATTTCTTACACCTTCAATATTTTCCAAATCTAAAAAAGTTCTTGAGTGATTTAGAATCTCACAAGAAACCAAATCACATAAAGTTGATGCAAACTTTTGTGCACTAATTCAATTGATAATTAATGATTTTTTTTTAAGATTTACACAGTTCAGACAATTTTCAAAAACATCAAAATTTATTTTATACCTAGACACAATATCAATGGAGTCTCAAGTTAGAAAATTTTGAATGGCTTAATTTGGAAAATATGGAAATGCAATCAATCAATTTTCAATCTAGTTCTATATGGAAACAGAAATTTGTTGATTTGAGGAATGAGTTAAAAACAATGGAAAGTAATTGATTATTGGACATATGTACAAAGAATGGTGAAGAGGAACTATTGATTGCCTGGAATGCTATTCCTGAAACATTTGATTGTTTAAAAAAATTAACGACCACTATATTATCAGTTTTCTCCTCTACATATGCATGTGAATCATTGTTTTCAGAAATGAATTTAATTAAAGACAGTTCAAGAAATAGAATGACAGATGAATCTAGTTCAGCATCTACATTATTAAAATTGACAAAATGTGAAACAGATATATAAAGCATTTGGCATCCAATGTACAACAGCAAAAATCTCATTAAATAATGTCTATTTACATTGATTTTATGTTTATTTCCAAAATTTTATTTTAATTACTATTAATTTTTTACTATTAAATTTTGTTCAACATGTGCTCTTCAAAATAAATATTGTTCACTTTTATTTAGCTTTTTTAGAATTTTTGTTTGTTATTATTTTGTTTTATAAACTTTTAAAAAGCTGTAAAAATTAAGTTCCTTATATTTTGATTTAATAACTGTATGGCACACCAATCATTCAATAAATACTTTTTGGCATGTACACATAAAAATGTTCACCACCCTTGCTCTAGAGGATAAAATCCTGGAGTCAGTTCCAGTTTTAGCGCTTATATGACTATATAAGCTGATGGGCTTGGATTGAAAACATTAAGGTGTTTTTGGTTTAAGACTCATAGTTTTGTAGTTAAATGGAGATAAAAGGTGGTTGCTGGAGGGTTGCATTAGAACCAGATCTAGGTGCAGTGCTCTCAGATCCAAGGCTCCTCACTGAAGAAGGCCATAAGCCAGAAACTAGTCTGAAGATATTGGATGAGTAGGCACTAGATGGGGATTTTATGCACAAGCCTTCTGGCATCCATTGATTACTTTAGCTTGCTGTGTGTGGCAATATATATATATACGTAGTGAGTTTTGCCTGTTTTAACAACAGTTATAAACAAGCACAAGAGGAGGTGGGCATGTGATGTTTATTCACTTATGGAGCTCAAACTTTTTATAAATTCCCAAGCAATAAAGCCATTTGATTATTTATTTGCAGTTTTTTAATATCTAATATTCATTATTTGATATTTTAAGTATAATAAAGTGAATTCATATCTGTTCAAGTCAACATTAAATTAGAAAATAATTTTAAATCTATTTTAACCAATTGCAGAATAAGCATTAATTATGTAAACATGGCATATTTATAATATTTTAATACAGTATATTTTGTAAAAGAATTAAGAATAATGCTATAATTATAGTTTTCCCATATTATTCTCCAAAATCTGAAATAAAATTATAATGTATTTTGCTTATTTTAATTTTAATGTTAATTTGGTATAGTGATCATATTTATGTAATTCAGTATGATGTTTATAAAGAATTACTACTAATATTTGTTATTTCTTAAAAATGTTGGTATTTTATAATCATAATTCAGTTAATAAATTTATAATTTTATAGCATTTCAGCAATCATACCTTCAAAAAAAAAAGTTATCCATAGTTCAAAATTTGAAAAAGGAAACTATCTTAATTGGTAGGAAATGAAAAACATAATGATTCTTTGAATCATTTTTTTAAAAAAAAAATATTGATATCAACAACATGGCATGACCAATTTCTGATGAAAATTTATATTCTGGTGAAAAACTCTATGAAGACTAATTTAATGTGACAAATTTGAGAATAAAGATTAACAATACAATATTAATAAAGGTATTGAAAATGACAAATGATATGAAGAGTTGAATCGTCAATAGGAACTGAAAAAATGCAATAAGTGTGATGAATAGGAAATTCAAAGAGAAATCAGTATATTTACTTAAGCATACCCTGAGCATGTACTTAGTAGATTGTGAACGGTTGCTCTCAATTACATGTAAAATATAACAAATAAATATTCATTCATATTGGTTCAACACAAACAAATAATTTTTCCAAAAATTGGAAAATATTTTTTTCCCCTTCATTATAAATGCCATTTAATAAATGGTAAAGAAGTGAAGAGAAAGTGATTAGTATATTTGAAAAGTAACTATATAATATATTGCTTTTGTTGCATTCTTTTTTTTTATCAAAATGTATATTAATTAAGAAAGAGTGGATGTTTTGAGGATCATCTGATTAAAAAAATGTTTCAAGAAATATTTTAAATTATGAATGCTCAAAACAAAACATTGATTGTTCCAAGAAATAAGGGGAGTTGAAAATAAAGATTAAAGAAAAATTTAACAATAGATATAAAAGAAAATCATTGGAAGAACATTTTATGATTAATATTGGCTATTATCAATTTTTTTTTGAAAAACAAAACTTAGCTTTGAGAGTAACTTATTGGAAGTTATTTGAATATGAAAATGGAAATTTTTTAAAAGTTTAGGATCTTAAGGTTAGAGAATTACCAAAGATAAAAAGGACAGAAAGTTACTTGCATAAGTAACAATATAAAAAAAGAATTAATATCAATCCTAGTATCTAAGATATGACCAAAAATAATTGAGATTGCAAAAGAAGTATTACATTTTTTTATTATTGCACATTGTACTTCAGATAAAATACAGATAGAATAAATGTCTTTAATCTTGAAATTTGTTGAAAGAAATTTCAATAAACTAATATTGAGAGAATTGAAACAGGATTAATCAACCTGATGAATTGAATATTTTAAGAGTAGATTTTAAAAAATTTTAGAAGCAGGGATATAATAATGACTTTAATATATAAAGTTATTCTTCTTGAATGCAAAGTAGAATTAAAATAGAATTTAACCGAACAGAATAGACATGATAAAATTTTTATGGTAAACTTAATATAAATTTTAAAAGCATTAAACAATACTACTAACAATGAATATAATTATAATTTAGTCAGACGTAAAGAGAAATGTCTAATGGAAAAAATATCTATTTAAAATTTGGAATATTTTTCAAAGAACAAATACAGTGTCTGACTTATTACAATTCCTTTAAATATTTCTGTTTGTCTATCAATGATTACTATACTCAACTTTTTCAAAAACCTAAGCAAAAAAGAGTTTCTAAATATTTTAAATGCAGCAACTGAAATTGCACATGATTTAGAAATTGAAATCATTTTCTTCTCATTTTTTTATTTAAAATGAGACAAAAGAATATTATTTTTTGTCCAAAAAAAGGAGATGAATGTATTCCCAATTCAAAAAAAAAACAGTTTGAAATTATTTTTTTAAAAAAAGTTTGTTTTATACAGTTTTAAATGTACTGTAAAATAAGATATATTTAATTTTTTTTAAAAAGATAGGGTATTTTTTATTTCTTATCCAATATCCCTGATATAAAAAATATAGACCACAGTATCCTAGAAAAATTCTGGAAAGATTTGTATTTATCGTCAAAGAAGATATTGATACAATATTTCTTAAAAAAAAAAAAAAATATTAATTTTTATCAAATATTACCATAAAAAATATTAAAATCACAGAAAGTACTAAATTTTATAGATGATAATTATTACTATCATGTTTTTGTGTGTGTATTTTAAAATATTACTAAAATTAACTATAATTGATGCAGCAGCTGAACATAATTTTTCAAGATTAAAAAAAAGTTTTACTTATTATCTTGCAGTGTACATTGTGTAATTTAGCTATAATTTCAATTGATAAAATAAATATCTAAAAATATTAATTTAAAAAGGATATGGATGCATTTGCAAAGTCAACCACTCCAATCCAAGTGAGTTGACTAGTGCAACCAACTAAGCACACACTCCATATTTAAATGTTTCAAATCCTGATTGCTGAACTTAATTATTAAAAATTATAAGGTCATAATTATCAATAACAAAATAGAGATCTTGACCCAAAAAGAATAAAGAATTAAGATGAATTTCCGGGTTTTCCACCAGAATAAGGGAAACTCATCTCACTATGGTCGAATCTAGGATCTTCTGGTAGGATGCTGTGATTGATGTGATGAATTACCTAACCTATGATCATATCTACCTCCAATGGGCTAGCTCTAAGTTTACACATTAAATTTAGATACAATTAGAGCTAGTTCATCCATTCCTCACCCCTCTTTTGGATTCCATTATACCTCAGTATTCAAACTCAGAGAGAATTCAGCTTTCGGCTCTCTTCAGGGATGAATTTACACTAGATAGCAATTTTCACACCTCTATACAGGTTCCAATTTAATTAAATATCCATCCAAACATATTACTGTATTATTATATAAGAATGAAATGTGTGTGTATGTATGTTTATCTGGTTATAAGTTGATAAATGAATGTATAAATGATTTTGATAAAGTAGAGACCAATGTAATTTAAATCAAATTAACAACGTTTATTAAATAACAAACAAAAATTCAAAACTCTTTAACATGATAAAAAGATTATAATTGTATATGTCAAGAATGTATTTCTACCATGTCCATGATTAATATATTCTCTATTCCAACCCTTACCATGGTAGAAGTGTATAACATGGCACTAATTATTTACAAAGCAAATAAAAAAAAAATCTTTAAATTGACTGTGAAACTGACTCACTAATTTGTAATATTATTATATATGTATATTGACAATAGCCTAATCGCCCAATTCCAGTTATTGATGTTCCATCTTCCTTCGGGACCCCTCCCCACCTATGTACAATTCCCTAAACTTGATAGGAAAGAACATCGCACAAGAAGATTAATCATTCATACTGAAAAAATAAACAATGATTTAGTTAATGATGAACGAATAAAACACAAACTCTGTCCTGTAGTAGTGTATGTGCTTAATATGAAATAATATCAAAAAATCTTATCTTATTCCATATCATAGTGGTGACGATCTAATATAAAATCACATGAACGGAAAGCTGACCTAAACTTTATTTAACATAAAAAATATATTCTGTCTAACTTAATACTCCCCCCTCTTTTGTTTTGTTACTTTCAATCATAATGGATTCTTCCAAGTTCTAGACATATTTAAGCTTCCTAGTATGGAGATAAAACAGAATTTTTATAAACATATATAAAAAAAGAATACATAATAAATCAAAACGGTAATTAATTCATCTTGGTTAATGTCCACGAGTTTAGCAATAATGTCTTTTATGGATAGTCTATCTTAGGATCGTTCTTCTTTGGTATGTCATCTATCTCTTGCTAGAATTCCTTGGCAACGCACTCAAAATAATGTTTCTGTTTTCTGTAGTGGCTTCCCTTCTGGATCCATTTAGGCACAGAACATTTGATGTTTCTTTAGGCATTATATAGGCAAATAGATCAAATCATCATGCTTCTATGATAGATCTTTAGCTCTTCATTCCTATGGCAATATTAATTTAGCCAGAATACATTTCACATCAATTTATAACAGATTTACTTTTTTTATGTCTTATGTAAGAAAAAGATTACTTTATCATTTATATATATCCTGGTGATGTTTTATTTCTTTTTTCTCTGTGTTCTAATAATAGCATGTTTTTTTCATTTAAATTTCAATTTAAAATCAGTTTAGTCGAACCGTACAAATTTATCAAACTTTTCTCTGTTTAAATGTCAGTTATAATTTTGCACTATGACAATTATGCAGATGGTCTAGAATATTCAAACAAGTTGTCCATCTTCTCTTGTATTCAGTCTTTAAAAGTTGGTTTTATAAAGTTATTTTACCATTTGAAAAATAACAAAAGATGACAAATGAACTGGGTTTGCATTTATACTTCACTTAGGTTCCGGTGTTTAGTATAATAGCATTTTTATTTTATTTTCCACTACCATGGCTGTCTATTGTTGTGCATATTATATTGATTGTAGTTTAAAAGAATAAAATTATATAATAGAATTCTACTTTTATTTTCCCTACTTGGTTGCCTAGAGATTGGCTTGACATTAGGTTATCAGTATGTTTACTAAGTCTTTATTTGTGACATACAGCACATTGATAAATAGCTCATTGTTGGTATATATATAGGAAGGATTTCTTTAACTGGGATTTTATTTTTCATTAAATAAGGGAAATTAATTCAATTGTGACCTTTGTTTAATATGGTGCTTAATAAAGCAAAAGTTTTGTCAGGTATATATATATGTACGTTTATAAAAAAAGAATGATAGTGCAAATTTAACTATCTGTTAGATAAGCTTATCTTTTAAGTGGATTTGTGTAGATAAATTAAGGCTGGTCTCAATAGGATTGTAGGCTATCCTTACAACTCCCCAACTTTACAGGATTAAAATTTTATGATATAATCAAAATTTTAACTAAGTAATGTATGCACTGATTTAAGGTTGCATTATCTGTTTTTTTAGAAAGGGTTATAAAGCCTACTCATTTTATCTTTAATATTTCCCTCAATTATATCTAAGTTTTTTCATGGTTTCCTACTTCATTACAGTGAGATTTATATATGTTTTTTTCTTATAATGGTTATATGGCTTGAACTCAACTGGTAATGTATGTAGATGGCACATAGTTGAACTCATTAGCCTTCATCCTGCTTCCTTTTGAGACAATGGATTTTTTTAAGGACTGACTAAATGTCCATTCTGAATGGATCAACTCCTAGGTCTCAGTTCACTCTACAGTATCCCAGTAATTGCTTTTGCACTTAGCTGGGTATGGATGTCATTTCCATATAAGCTAAATATATCAATTGTGTGATCATTCTGACTGATGAAAATATGGCTTTAAAATGCAGGCATTATAAATATCCCTAATTTCTCCTTCTATATGAGTAATAAAATTTTTTGATTTTTTTATTTCCTGCTGGTTTCCTGCTGATTACTTAGATGAAGCATTTTTACAAAAACTTTATCTCCTATCTTATTGTGTACTTTTGTTCTTGTTTTTGTTCCTTTGGTCAGCCTCATCCATGAGCTGTTTACACTTTTATTACTTTCCATGTCATTTTGAGTATGTTTAACCATGGGCTGATACTTGACTGATTTCATCACATCCTTGGGTTGCTTGTTTGGCCTATACCCTATGCAACCATAAGCTGTGATTTAGTGAAACATCCAAGTGCATCTATCCATGCCCTACTTGCTTTTGAATATCTCTTCATTGTGTTTGTGATGTCATCTGTTATTCTCTCTTTTTTAAAAAAAACATATTAGTGTTCCTTTCTTTGGGTTTGTCCGGTTTACATATTCCAGGTCATAATAGTTGAGGTCCATATTTTTGCTTTTTAAGCATCAGTATTCATATGCTTAATGAATGTGAAGGGGCCTTCATAGTAGGTATTGCATAACTTGTGGAACTGGGCACCTTTTTTGTTTAGTGGTTTGTGGTGTGGTATTCACTATCATGATCCAATCAATCGCTTTCCCTACTTGGATCATTTTCTACATGGTTGAGGGATTTTAGGTGCCGTATCAGATACCTAAGATTGTCAGACATATTGTCTTCATCTGACCTTCCCAAACAAATACGGTGGTTGCAACAATCTTTCATGATGGTCTTTTGAGCTAATATTAATCTGCTCTGAAGGCTGTTACTGTATTTGCAAACCTTGTGCTTGGAGTATGTTTCAGGTTCCTGGTACTGGTCACTCATTTCATTTGGGTCTTTGATGGTGAACTCTGGGTTGTTTCCCATGATGTTCCATCTTATTATTCTGGGTCCTTTGATCCATATCAGTCTGCTGCACTCCAGTGGCTGGTGTCCTTTGGCATAGCTGGGTCTCAATCTCTAAATCTCTGGTTGATGGCTTGATCCATCTGGCTGATCTGTTCTCATGTCTTAGTTGCATTTTTCACCAATTTCTTCAGAGTTATTTTGATCTAGATCATTGTGGTTTCCACTGAAGCCATCTTGTCCTCAAGTTATTTAATATCATGAACCAAGGTCTCTAGTGTTTTGTTCCACTGTTATGCACAGAGTTGGTTTATCTTTGAGTATATATCATGAACTTCCTTTGGACCTCATATTGTGAGATTCTTTTGGTCTGCATGAACCTTGTCTCTAAAAGTCTCTTGGTTTCTGTATACTTCATTGTACTTAATATTCAACTGACTAACAATACTAGACCAGACTTCCTCAAATTACTGTTGGCATTTCACATCTTTCTCATCTATCTCATTTGTCATTTTATCCAGTGCTTGTTTCATCTCAGAGTTGTCCTTTTGAATACTGCTAAAGTTTATTGATAACTGCTCAATGTCAGTGGACAGCGTGATTTCTATATCTTTATTTCTATTTTTAAGTCAGCCCTAACATTATCCATGTTTGCTTTTAGATTATCCTCCATATTGATCATCCTATTACTCATTTCTTCTTCGAATTCTTTATTTATACTATTTATATTGTGGTTCAAACTGTTTATGTTATTGTTTATTCTTGCTTGCATGCTGTTCATTCCTTCCTTTATGCTACTCTTGTCATCTCTTAGACTGCTTATGCTATTATTCAATCTTGTTTTCATCCTGTTCATGATCTTTTGAAACATTTGTTTTACGCTCATGTCACTTCGTGTAGCCTGTGCTATTTTGCTTTCAGATACTTGGGTCATATTATTGTCGAGTGCTCCTGAGCTTGAGGTAGCACCTGATCTGCGAAATGTGCCTGTGGAGAGTGATCAACCTCGGTCATACACCCCCCAGGTATTTGGATCAGTGAAGACCTTTCCCCATTATTAATAGTATCATCTACCTCACTATTACTACTACTTTGTGGTTCCTCAGAACATTTTCTTATTTATGCTTAATAAATGTTTTCCACTTCTGGTTATCATCAAATTTTTTTTTAATAGTTAAGTATAAAGTTATTTCTTCCTTTATAGATACAAATAAATATGTCATATGACCTTCTGCTATTCCTTGCCATTCAGCGCTTATATTTAATCTCTCTGTATTTTTTTGCATAAGTATATATTGTTTTTAATGCCTATTTTTTTAGCCTGTCCTTTTATTTGCCTAACTCACCTATTTTAATTTAGTTTATTAGTTAATTATTTATTTATGATCTCAATTTATCATTTCATTCCCATCAGTCAATTTATATTTAATGTTTCACATGAGATTTTCCATTTTTTTTTTGAGTGGTTGCTTGCTTGGAAATGGTTTAAATTCATAAGTCTCATCCTTTTATGGTTGGGTGTATCAATTGGTTGCTACTCAGGTAAATTCATCAGGGTTGTATACCGTGGAAAATTTGGCAAAAGAATAAGTTCAGGTGCCATTCTGGCACCCTTAGAAACTCTGATTTCATACCCCTAAGATTGGTTGCCAGAATGTAATGGTCCAGGTTTTCCACCAGAAGAGGGAAACGCATCTCACTATGGTCAGACCTAGGGTCTTCTGGTAGGATGCTCTGAATGACGTGATGAAGTACCTAACCTATGATATCTACCTCCAATGGGCTAGCTCTAAGTTTATTCATTAAATTTAGATACAATTTGAGCTAGTTCATCCATACCTCACCCCTCTTTTGGATTCTATTATGCCTCAGTATTCAAACTCTGAGAATTCTGCCTTTGGCTCTCTTCAGGGGTGAATTTACACTAGATAGCAAGTAACTAACAATAAAATTAAAGAGTCATCCAAACATATTACTGTATTATTATATAAAAATGAAGTGTGTGTGTGTATGTATATATATATTCGGTTATAAGTTGATGAATGAATGTATAAATGATTTTGATAAACTAGAGACCAATGTAATTTAAATCGTTTATTAAATACAAAACAAAAATTCAAAACTTTTTAACATGATAAAAAGATTTTAATTGTATGTGTCAAGAATGTATTTCTACTATATCAATGAATAATATATTCACTATTCCAACCCTTACCCATGGTAGAAGTACATAACAAGGCACTAATTATTTACAAAACAAATAAAAAAATCTTTTATTAAATTGACCATGAAGCTGACAAATTGATAATATTATATAAGTATATCCATAATAGCCTCGTCATCCAATTCCAGTTATTGATGTTCCATTTTCCTTGGGGACCCCCATCTATGTACAATTCCCTAAAGTTGATAGGAAAGAACATCAGCACAAGAAGATTTATCATTCATACCAAAAAAATAAACAATAATTGTTAGTTAAGATAAACGAATAAAACATAAACTCTGTCCTGTAGTAGTGTATGTGCTTAATATGGAATAGTATCAAAAAATCTTACCTCATTCCATATCATAATGGTGATGATCAAATGTCAAGTCACTAAAGAGAGTAAGCTGACCTAAACTTTATTTAACATAAAAAAATAATTTGTCTAACTTAAAATCTCTCCTTCTTTGTTACTTTCAATCATAATGGACTCTTCCAAGTTGTAGACACATTTAAGCTTCCAAGTATGGAGATAAAACAAAACTAGAATTTTTACAAACATATACAAAAAAAATACATAATAAATTAAAATGTCATTAGTTCATCTTGGTTAATGTCCATGAGTTTAGCAATGTCTTTTATGGATACAGTCTATCTCTCTTTGGATTATTCTTCTTTGGTAAGTCATTCATCACTCACTAGAATTCCTTGGCAACACGCTTGAAATGATGTTTTCATTTTCTGCAGTTGTTCCCCTTCTGGGTTCATTTAGGCACTTAGTGTAGGACATTTGATGTTTCTTTAGGCATTATATAGGCAAGTAGATTAAATCATGTGCTTCTCTGTAGGTCTGAAGCTCTCCAGTCCTATGGCAAGATTAATTTAGCCAGAATACATTGTACAGCAGTTCATAAGAGATTTACTTTTTTTAAATTATATAAGAAAAAGATTACTTCATCATTTATATATATGCTGGTAATGTTTTATTTCTTTTTTCCATGTTTGAATAATAGCGCAGTTTTTACTTTTAAATCTCAATTTAAAATCAGTTCAGTTCTTTTATCGAACTGCACCAATTTTAACTTTTCTCTGTTTAAATGTCGGTTATAGTTTCTTATAATTTTGCGCTATAACAATTATATGGATAATCTGGAATATTTGAACAAGTCGTCCATCTTCTCTTGGATTTGAACATTCGATCTTTAAAGGTTGGCTTTATACAGTTATTGTATTTTTTGAAAAATAGCAAAAGACGACGAAAATGAACTGGGTTTGCTTTTATACCCCGCTTACCTTCCAGTGTTTAATATACTAGCATTTCCTTTTCCTTTGCTGTTGCTGTCTATTGTTGCACGTATTATATTGATTGTAATTAAAAAATAAAATTATGTAATAGAATTCTTTTATTTTCTCTATTTGGTTGCCTAGAGATTGGCTTGACATTAGGTCATCACAATGTTTTTAAGTCTTTATTCATGACATACAACACATTGATAAATAGCTCATTGTTGGTATATATTATACCGGTCATTTTTGTTTGTTCATACCTCAAGTCCAATCATGTGCAATATACATAAGTCAGGAACACTCACAAACTCTGTCCTATTTGCCTATTTTCCAGATCTACCAACTTATGAGCAACAATCCCGATGATACCGATCTAATTTATCTCTCTCCGCCGGTATTGCAAAGTAGAGACACAAAGAGATTCTAATTTGGAAATAATATAGTGAAATCTTTTAGTATAAAAATATCATAAGTTCGACCCATTTAAAGACTGTGACCTTTCACATTAATTAGATATATAAGATTAGCGGGAGATCATCTAGTCAGAGCAAGCATAATTTATTAATCAAAGTATAATATTTTAAATAAAAGAAACAATGATGCTGCCAGTTCTGTATATATAAGATTTATTAATTTAAATAAAATAAGGGTGTTATTTTACAATATTTCTCCTTTAATCTTCACTGCCCTCTATACATTTATATAAGATGGAATTTATCTTTTATAATTTAAGTTATAAATATATACATTAATTTATTACTTTATTGCAGCTGATTTATATACCAATAATCGATAAACTATAATATCTGTAAATACAATCTTAATAGTGCTATACTACGAATCATTTAAGAGACTTTAAGCCACCCCAAGAAAGAGAAAAATAGCACTTGACCGAGTATTTACCTTATTAACTTTATTATAAACTTACACTTTACATTAATAAGTGAAATAATCTCAGTTTATACTGAGTAAGAAATGTGTGTGGGAGAGTTAATTTAAAATATATACAATTGTGTTGCAAAATGATATATACATGAAAATATTAATAAAGATCATAAAGAAATCTGCTTAGTAGAATCAGAACATTATGGCTTATGGATATCCATAGGTCTTATTTGGAACTAGAATTAAAAAAGGGTGGTGCATGCATGGTGGTGATTTATGTGATCCAGTCACGGATCCTAGAAGGTGCTTCGGAAATTCATTGAAGGAAATAAAGACCGATATATGTCTGCAGACTTTGGTAGAATCGGCTAATGAAATGAAGAACAGTCTGCTGTGAGTTGCAATGGGCTGGGCTTTTCCCAGAGCGAACCCATATAGAGCTAGCTCAAGTGACCAAATAAGTCCCTCGGGGGTTAAGAGCCTTGTTCTTGGACTTCTAGGGACAAGACGGTGTTCAGCTTTCTGATACACTCGGGTAGAGTGAAGCACAAACATATATAACGAGGAGGCCAGTATGCATGCAACGCTTGGAACAATCCTTATATAAAACTTTAAAAGAATAATTAATACCTATATATTGTGGAATATCTCATGTAATGGTATGATTTAAGTACTAAACAGTAAGGGAGAGCTTAAATTCATTAATAAAATGACAAAATATTGAAATAGAAATCCCCTTCCCCTGTTACATTAATTTATATATAAAACTTTCCACAAACGTTAAAACAAACATGAAGATTCAGTTTTAAGTGCTTGGATGATATAGTACACATCATTATATATATAAGAGTTAGGTGGTGGTTATTGATTTCATAAAATAAAATATTGATTTAATTTCACATAAACAGATTTGAACTTTTAGAATTAGCACTATTATTTTAAATTAAAATGAAAACATTTCTGAGAAAAACAGATTTCTACTTTGTTTTTTGGCAATCACACTATAATATAATTGAGTTGTTTTTTCCAAATCTGCAAGCGTCCACTGTAATTGAAATAACAAATGTTTTAATTAACAGAAACTAAACTGATCTTCACATGAAAAGAAAGGGAGGGATTTAAAAAAAAAGAGAGCGAATATTCTTGCAAATTTAGAAAATTATTGGCGAATTATTTAAAATATAATAATCAGAATACGAAATATTTTTGCCACATGAAAGTGAAATAAGAAATTAGAAGTATTTACAAGAGGTTCAAAGATAGGTAGATTAAGAGAGCTTTAGGCAGTGGAATACATTTTTAATAATAAGGTAAGAATTTACAAATTATTTTAGTTGATAATGGATTAGATGATCTTAATATTAGATATAAGGATTACGCTATATTTAAAGGAATGGTTAGACAAGGAATACAGTTAAAAATTGAAATTATACACGTAAATTTATGAGTTATAGCAGCAACATGGATTTGTTACCTTGTTCATTATTGATGGCGATTCTTGGATGATTTGAAAACATCCATCGTAGACTAGATCTAGTTTTTTTCAGGTTGGTCAGGCAGGTAGCATTTTCATTATTTAGTATATAGGTTCATAGTAATAGTTCATGAGTATCTGGATCCTGGGTGATGATGTCGGGAAGAGGGCATTCTGGAATGGTGAGAAAGGTGATGTTTTTACCTACTCTCGATACATTGAGTCAAAGGTACAGGCATGGATTTTGCTTGCCATTGCTCTTCTCAAATTATTTGCTCTTCTTGGGTGTTCAAATCCAGCACTATTTATATGATTTTAAAGTTGTTCTGGAATGTTTTTAGCTACTTGACATAAGGCAATTTATCTATTCTGGCGATCTGCAATTTGCAGACCGGATGCATACCTTTGTTCTTGTAAGTTTTAAGTCAGTGCATTCCATTAATGGATTTTACATTACTTTTATAAAATTATAACATTTTAATTCGCACTAATCGATTTCTGGTTAATTGACTTAATTGCATCCAAGAATATTCGGCAGGATTGCATCACCTTTTTGACCGCCATTACTAAAATAAATAATAAAATTTTACATAATTTTAAAAATACAAATTAATATCAAATATTTTAATATTATAAACACTTTATAAATAATCTCCCCTCACCTATGATATGTATGTATTCATTATGCACATATACGAATAATATAATATAAAATATTTATTTATTTAAGATATTTAAATTAAAACATTTATATATATCTATGGCAATGATTATTTTAATAATTAAACAAAAAAATGTATTAATAAATGTGTATATATGCATAAGGATGAAGTTTGAATATGGTTTGGTCGTGGGAGATTCTGAGTGGGCTCTGAAGCTCAATCTGAGTATCAGATTGACCGCTTCAATATATATATAGGAAGGATTTCTTTAATTGGGTTTTCATTTTTAATTAAACAAGGGAAATTAGTTCATTGTGACATTTGTTTAATTTCGTACTTAATAAAGCAAACATTTGTCGCAAATATATATGTATGTTTACAAAAAAAAAGAATGATAATGCATATTCAACTATCTCTTAGTTAAACTTATCTTTTAAATGGGTTTGTGTGTATAAATAAAGACTGGTTTTGATAGGATTGTAAACTACCCTTACAAATAATAAAAGAATTATTTTTAAATGTTTTCATAAATTGTCAAAATATTCTATTAAATTACAAGCAATGGTATATTTTATAATAGTCAATTGACCAAATACTTTATTACTTTTACAATGCTTTATTATCCACCCTTTCCTGCAATTTACAGTTTCGATTGCTTCAGCAATCTTCTTCAGAACTTTAGGATATATAAAGTCCTGAAGAAGATTGCTGAGGCAATCGAAACTGTAAACTGTAGGAAATGGTAGATAATAAAGCATTGTAAAAGTAATAAAGTTTTTGGTCAATTGAATATTATATGATATACATTTGGCAATGCAATAGGAAATAGTAGTTATTATACTTCCATGGTATATTTATCAGGATATCTTTGCAAAAACAAGCCATGATCCAATTTTTACTGATAAGATTAACTTAATTTTTATGAAGTATATTATGATTAAATAAGTCTGTAATAGAAAAGGTATTTTGATCTAAATTTATGTTACCAATGAATAAAATAATGTTATTTACAAATAACTAAAAAAGTAGAATAAATAATAATATAATTTACAGGAATATCATCTTTAAAACATATAAAATAAAGAATAGTATAGGGAAAAAATAGAAAATATAGAGTTGTTTTTTTTATTTTTTTATCTAGGTTTTAAATGAATAGATAATAAGTTTGTAAGTATATTTGATAAGTAATAGTGCTTGAATTCAAGATGCAGTCTTTTTTTTTTTATAAAAGTTGTCATTTTGCATTAAACTTCTACTAGGGGTAAACCTGGTTATGGTATGATTGGTAGTAATTCTTTCTTTTTTTTTAATTTCTTTTATAAGAGACTTGCATGGCTTCAAATATAAAATGTAAACAATTTTATTTATTGAATTCTATGGAACTTAATAGCGTAAAATATAAAAGTAATTCAGACTAGGGAAATTTAATAATTCTTTAAGATCATGATAGATAATAATTTCATGCAGATTTGTTCATGCTTAAGATGATAATTCTTTGATAAAGTAGTAGTTGCCTACTACTCTTAACATAATTTATATTAGTGTTTGAATTTTAAAACTGCGTTATATACATTATTTAGGAACTCAGTATTATGCAAATGAATATTGAATACTAATAATGAAAAAAATATTATAAAAACAGCAAATCAATCAAAATTATTGCTTAACAAAGTGAAAAACAAATATAATTAGTGCCAAGTAATTAAGTTATAAATGAATGTTTCAAAGTTCACTGATAAAACTGAAATTAAATTTATAAATCAATAATTAAATTTTTTTTTAAAGTTTATGTAATAAATGTTAGTTTGCATTATATGGTTTCCAGCCTTTAAAATAATTATTTTATATATTATTAATATTATAAATGATTGATTTTAGTTTTTTTGAAACAATTAAGAACATAATATCTCAAAACCAATATAGTAAATGATAAATAATAACCTTTTGTTTACAGTTTTTTTTTTTTGTTAATATATTGTAATGATCAGGTTTGTACATTTGCTCAACAGACCGAGAGTTCGAGCCAGAGAACCAAAAGCTGACCAAGTCAGGATAGTAATATTCTATGTCTGATCATATCTCAACTCTCTTACCCGTGCTTCCAAGTCAACCCATTGCGAATGACATGCCTGAGGTTACACTCGATATCTTTTTATTCACGTTCCAGCAATACCAAAGCAGTAAAACATGGGACCCCCCCCAATACATGATATTATATAACTTAACCAGTGATTCATAAAGTAATGAGCAAGAATGAAGACTGAGATAAATTTATATTTCATAAATTTAATGTAACACTTAATAAGTTATAAAGCAAACACGCAAGTGAGTGAATACTCAGGGTTACAAAAAATATAATGAAGCAAAATATATAGTGCTCACATGCTGGTGAGTGAATACTTAATTTTACAAAGAATATTAATGAATATTCGGTAGAGGATAACGCTAATTATATATATACTGCTCACACACAGGTGAGTGAATACTTAGATTTACAAATGCTTAATGTGATTATCAACAAACAATAAACAAAGCCAATTATATTTGCTCATGCACAGGTGAGTGAATTTTGCGTTTGCAAAATGTTTAATAAGTTCATGACTTTGCAGAACTGACAATATGCTTATACCATCTTCTATGTCCTAACCCATGCTATGATCTATATAGTAGAAATCAGTAATAGTTAAGAGTGCTCAATTAATTGGTAACTGATTGGAATTATATTATTAAGCATAACTTATAATAATCATAAGATTAGATATCTAATTACTACACAGATAAACGTATTAATTCAGATTCCAAATCGGATCAATGCTGATGTTAATTTCTGTGGGAGGTTGAACTGCTGTCGGACAGTCGAACATCAGATTCTAGGATGTTACAAATTATAGTATCAGAATATATGTGTCTCGAATGTGTTCTTAATTGAGGTTCATTACCTAGTAATCGGTTCCCCAGACCGAGCTACTTGCTATAATACGAAGAGGCCCTTTTATTCAAGTGAACGGAACAGCGGCTTAACGAGCCCTTGGAATGCTTTGGTTCCTTCAAATAGATAAATGTCACAATTGCCTAAACTTTCGAGGTGTGACTTGATGTGGAAACAATCCTGATGTAGGCTATTATAGGTATAGCAAGAAGTTATGCATATTTATGCTAACTAGTAACACATTCACCACGCTAATTTAATGTTTCCTAAATTAATCACACCAAATCTTAGCTTCTATCAGCGCCACTACCACTGGTCAGTTCATAAATAGTATTACTTAAGTCACACCACAAGGCAATAATAAGAATCTGATTTAAGGATATCGGTATAGCTTAATCTCTAATTAAGGAGAGTTACAGCAAATTTAAGGATTTACTAAGATTTAAAATATTACTTATATGCTGTATAACTCACAACCAATATTAAATAAATATTGATTTTTAAATAACTTAAGCCAAAGATTGCTTTTTAAAATAACTTACGCAAATACTCATTGTAAATAGCTTATGCAAAATATTCCATTTTTAAATAGCTTACACAAATTATGCGTTTAGTGCATTATAAGCAACTGATTCACTCTAGCATAAATAATAGTTTGATTTCAGAAGGGAGTTTTGCCTTTATTTCTTTATATTATAATATTCTAATATAATGGAAAGGTGCTTAATTGCCCCTCCGATAATTATTAAACCCCACAAAACTCCGTTCTGATGAGCATAGCATAAATTAATAAACATGAAATTAAAACTAAATATAGATGGCATAAGAACAAATTGCAGAAAACGATCAATAAAGTTATAATTTAGAAATGAAGAATTTGTTGAATGGTTTTATAGAACCTAAATATTTATGATTACTTAAAATATTTCTGATCAAGCAAAAATTTTGAGAGTGCTCTAAGCTTTAAAGTAAATTTAATATAAACAGTTTAGTTTAACATTTAAATAATATAATTAAATATGAGACTTGATTAGTTAGTTAGCTTTTAATTTAGAATTGGTTTAGTAATGGAATTAATGTATACCGGTAATACTTGGTAGTAAGTCTTTCAATGCATTCTTTACTGTGCATTTCTCTCTATTAAATCAGCTGAGGCTTTTCTAGGTTTAAGTCTGGATGCAACTTTGTATATTACTTCGGTAGCAGCTTTCTTCCATCACTCTGGTCAAGAACTCTCTAGTATTTCAGGTGTAGCTTCTCCATCACTGGGCTTGGGCTGAAGTTGGTGTTTTCTTTATTCTGTAGCAGTTTTCTGTGGGAGGTAGATGGCTGTCTGTCATCCCTTAGCCAACAGTCCTCATTTTAACAGCTTTGGTAATGGCTTAGTAGAATTCAGCTTAGTCAAAGTAATGCAGGAACAGCTTTTTAATTATTTTTTGACACTTGATTTTCAGAAAATGTGTCTCCAACAAGAAATTTTTGATGGCCACTACAGGCTTTTTTATATCCTATTTTTGACAGTATGTCCTTCCCCCTTTTACTTTCACAACGTCACTTGTTTACTGACTTCGAACTTTGCCTTTAACTAAATTTCCACTTAGTTTTTAATATTCACCACAGCTAAATCTGGAGTTAAAAGCTCTATTCTCTTGGGTTTCCCAATTGCACTTAGTATGAATTTATGCCTGATTGAATTTTCTAATTTGTTTTTGACTATAATTTTAAATGATGTCAATTTTTAGCCAAAAGATTATTTTTAGACGAAATGTTAAAACTCATAAACAAATTACAGCTTGTGTAATTTTAAACAAACAATAGGACTTGAAAATTACTTAAAATGAATATTAAAATGTAAATGGGTAATTTTATAAATTTAAACTTATTATTTTGTTATATACATAAATTCTATCTACACATTGTTATGTTTACTTCAGTTTTAACAAATGTAAAGGAATATGTGCGTATGTAAATATTTATGACTGCATGTTCATATTATAGTTAACAAGGCACAAACTCGGCAATATTACTAGCACACTCAAAGTTTTAATTTAAAGAAATACACACAGTCTGAGTTGAAAACACTATTATAGAATATAATAGGTGAAACAGACAGGTCGCTAGATCTAACTATTTCAGTATATAATTTGTATATTACTAAACTTAAAGATAATAATTATTAGTATTAAATAAAAAATATAATTTTTAAAAGTTTTTTTATTGTAGCAATTTCAATGCTAAATTTAGAATAAATAATAAATGTTCACTGTTCTATTGGCAGTTTTTTTTTTCTCTTTAGATAAACACAGTACAGTGTATTTTAATATATATATATATATAAGCATTTAATCTATAACAAAAAAAAAAACTATCAACATTAAGAAACTTCAAACATTTATTATTTAGCACTAAATTTTTTGTCTTGAAAAAAATAAATAAGGATTACAAGATATAATTAAAAAAAATTAAAAATTACATTTTTTATATTATACTAATAATTTCAAAATAATTTATAAGCATTATTTAGCATTACAGTAAATTATACTGCATTATAGTTTAATCTATAATAAAATAAGAATTTTTTTTTTTAAAAAAAAAGGGGATCTATATCATAATTTAATCTGTAAATACTCAAAATTTTTCAAGCAACATAGATGCACAATAATTTTTACAGTTATTGGAAGCACAATAGTGATTGTTTATACAATTATTACAATTTCTACAACAGAGGAAGTTGAACCAGATCCAGCATAAAACCAGCACTGATGCCTAATTTTTTAAATTTTGATGTGAAGAAAATTTTTTTTACAGTTGTAGAAAAAGATTTGAAAATTACATAGAGATGAAGTCTATAAATGATAATCAAAAGTATTGTGCTAATATGTTAAATTCAATTGGTGCAAAAACATTCAAAACAGTTTCTGTTTTAGTAGCACCAAAGTCATTCAAAAAATGTAATGTATAATGAACCTGGTAGAAGAATATTTAATACTCAAGAAAAATGTTCTTTTTGCTCAACATCAGTTTTTATCAAAGTGTCCAACTCAAAAATAATTGGTTGCAGATTTTATCATAAAGTTGTAAATGAATTGGTAGATTATGAATTCAATTCCTATGTAAATGCAAAGCATTGATTGCTGATGTTTTCTTCCAAGCACAGTTCATTTGCAATATCAAAGGCAATACTATCAGAGAACAATTGTTGCAATTTGACCTAGAAATTTTGGATTTTTAAAATATTGTAACCAAAGCACTGAGACATCAAGAGACAAGTCCAAGGAGTTTAAACAAAAGAATTTTATCATTGTCATCTACATCAAATAGCAACAAAGTATTCTCATCAAGCACCATATTAAAATTTATTACAGAAGATTCAAAATCATTCAAAACAAAGACAGAGCAGAGTTCATTGAGAAAACAAAATCAATCAAAAGTGAAGCTAGATTGTTTTTGCCTATACTATGAAAGAAATAATTACCTTGTAAAAAGCTGTTAAAACTAAAATATATGGGATGCCATAAAAATAATCATGTCGTGAAGGTTCACCTCAAGAAACTTATTAAATCAAAGCAAAATAATCAATCATCAACTTATCTTGTATGCAACAATGACAATCCTAAATTTTATGATGTTCATGCATTATTAACACACATCAGTGTCAAAGTTTTTCAGTTAACATCAATGAGGGTTACATTACTATTGTCAACTTTGAGGGTAACCCTGTGAACTTTCAAATTGGAAACTGGTTCAGATTACACATTTTTGCCTAAATTACTGCTACTAATAAACATTGGTTTTTGATCTTACATTCAATGAGTGCCTAACATTCTGCTCTGTATGAAAAATTGACGAAATTCTAAATATTTTTTGAAACTCATTTTTTTTTGTTACCTGGATTTTTTCAAAGCTGATCTACATTTATGTATATGTGATAAATCCAAGTAAAATTCATAGCATTTCAACACATCTAAAAATATTCAAGGTGTGTCCTTTTTCATTTGACATCAAGACAGCTCTGTTTAAATTCAATCAAATAATTAATCAGATTGTGAGAGACATTCCAAAAACAGTCATACTTTGATGTTATCATAATATATGAAACAATAAAAAGAAGAATAGAAACAAGACCTTTTGAGATATCTTGATCAATTGCAAATGTTTGATCTTCGTCTGACCAGGGAGAAGTATTTATTATTCCAAGAATGTATCAAATTTCTTAGGTACATCAAATTCAACAAGATTTTATAAAATTTCTTCATAAAGTAAAAGCCATTTTGGAGATATCTCTTGCTCCAAATTAATTGAAGATTTGTGAAAATTCATGGGAATGGTAACATATTTTCATTTTATTCCAAATGTTTCAACATTGGCCATACTACTGCATGTGTTTTTACACAAAAACTCAAAATTCTAATGGACAACTCAATGTGAAGCAGCATTTATCAAATTGGAATTGGAAATCACAAATAATAGAATATTGGTTCCATTTAATCCTCAATTATTAGTTCAACTAGCACATGATATTAGTCCATGTGGGATCTCAGTAATACTATTTCATACTATTTATGGCATGAATGATGATTTACTTTTGCTTTAAGATTTCTTAAATTTTTACAACAAAATTACTCTTAATTTGGCAGAAAGATTTTTGCAATCATGTTTTCACTCAGTCATTTTTATTAATATTTGTTCACAAAACCATTCATATTTCTGACTGACATGACAACCAACAATTCTACAAATTTTTCATCAAAATGTGAAGTTTCCTCATATGTCTTTGGTACACCTTCAGTGCTGTGCATCATTTCTTTCATGTTTCAATTATGAAGTTCAATTTATGAAAGGTGTTCTTAACATAAATGCTGATTGCTCACATTGGTAATGTCATCAGTCAAGAAATCCATTAATTCAATGAGAAGGCAATTAATTCAGTCTCATCAAGCAAAATCACTTATAAAATAATTCATGAAGAAAATAGCAAAAATCAACAATTGACAAAAATCATCAGAGCTTCAACAATGTTGTGATTCTGAAACGAACTTTACCATTGACTAATCATACTTGTACCATCCATTAATTCATGAAGAAAATAGCAAAAATCATCAGAGCTTCAACACTGTCATGATTCTGAAAACAACTTTATCATTGGCTAATCATATTTGTACCTTCCCTATACCTCAAACTATCAACAAGCAGAATCTATAAGAGCAAACTCCAGAAATAGTTCCAACTCCAGGAGGTTCTGCTCCAAGTCCTCTATACATGTTTGCTGATCCAGTCAGGAAAAATCATAGACCTGCATATCTCCAGTTATAATAACTATTTGAAATAATTACGCTAGTTTATATAAACAGTTCCGTCATTAATCAACATTCTATATAGATTTCTGGTTCAAGAATATATCAAGTGACTGCATATTCCTTTCATATAAAAGCCTGTCAACTATACCAAAAAAATATCAATAGTTACAACACTTTGAAAAATAATTATTAGCTGTAATTTAAATTAAACAAGCACTGGTTTTTTTTATCATTTCCAACAAAAACATACATGTTTATTAAATTCAAGAATATAAAAAGTTAAAAGTTATTTTATATAATTTTATTGTCATTTGCTTTAGATCTAGGTTATGATTTTTATGTAAACAGATTTAAACATTGGTATGAAAGTTTTGTTCATTTAATCAAAGATTTTTTTTTTACTTTTTTCAATTGGAAATTATAGCTTTTAAATTTATCACTGTTCCTACAGAGTAAAATATTTTTTAAATATTAATTTCATATAAAGATATCACACAAGCACACACAAAAAATGTTAACTATAAAAATAATAATAATATTTATATAATACTTAATGGGAATCACCCCTTCATAAATAACTGGGTATATATATTCAATAATACTTATTGTAAAAATAGGGGGGGGGGGGATTTAACTTGTCCTTTGTATCTTGTGTGAAACATTGATATTACAAAGCTGGTACTATCCAGGAAAAAAAAAGAATTTGACATTTTACTCTTCAGACACACTATAGTCAAACTGTATGTGTATATATATGAAAATAAAATCTTATTTGAGTTATACTATGTACTTTATTTTAATTCCAACATTTTGATAAAATAACATTTATTCTTGTCAAAGTTAAGGTCTTAATGAAGAATTGTTATGTCTTAAATAATAATGAGATTAAGCATGAAGTAAAGAACAATCATTCTTAGCATTCAGAGTAGGTGAATTGATTCCAAGTTGATTTTAGAAGGAAGAGATAAAATAAATGGCCTTCTCAAGGCTGAAATTTATTATGCTTTATCAGATTTGTTTAAAACACCTAGTCTTTTCAATATTTCAATAGATTCTCTCATAGTTTTTAAATTATACTTTTCCGATTAGTCACACATCTGAAATTTGATAATACTAAAATACTAGCTAATTTGGAATAGTATCATTTAAGAATGATGAGAGAGAGTATTAAAATATTGAAAGAAACCAGATGGTTTAAATAAATCTGATGAAATATAATATATTTCAACCTTGTGAGTGTCACTTATTTTATCTCTTCTAAAATCAACTTGGAATCGATTAATTGTAAAACTGAAGGAAGTAAAAAATTTTTTTTGTTAATCCACCAATTCTAAATGATTAACCATCAAATATATATAAGAATGACTGTTCTTTATTTCATGCTTAATGTTATTATTTAAAACATAGCAGTTCTTCATTAAGACTTTAACCTTGACAAGGATGAATATCATTTCATTGACACATTGAAAATTAAAACAAAATAAAATGTGGTATAGCCCAAATAAGACTCTTTTCATCATATAACTTTAAAAATATTTAAATATAATATATATAAATAACATACTACTTCTTATAATTTTAAACATTCCAGCCAAAGAATTGCTCATCAAGCTTTCAAATTAAAATGTAAAAATTCACTTAATTACTTTCCAAGTGTTTTTTTTCTTTCCTGAGTATATAATACTTGTCTTCACTTGATTATGAGTAATTTTCAAACTCCTACAACAGCAGCTTTTCAATCTTATGAATACCAAAGACCAATTAAATTTTTGTCTAGATTGTTTAAAATTATTAGGAATAGTTTGTTAGGTAGGAAAGCAGACTTAGATGTTGCGGTACAATACTTACTTTTAACAAATTAATGGATAAAGTGTTTTATCAAATTGATATAACTATTGCAATTAAATTAGTTGTATTTAGACTATTATTTTACCCATTTTATTATATTGAAGTAAGATTTAGAGCCCCTCCTCCCTATTGGCATAACATAAAGACTTTAGAAAATATTTATTTAAGAATGTTCCATAAAATTCTAAAAATATCATAGCAAAATCATAAGACCAATCATTATGTCCTTCGTCTTGGTAAGTATGATATTATGAGTCTAATTATTGTAAAATCACATGTTCATTGGATTAGAACATTTAAAACATGAATAATTATAAATTTCCTAAAAATATATTTTCTAGTAAATTTGATCAAAAAGACAGACTCATTTGAGTTATATAAATTATCTCAAAAAGCACTCTGAAGATGTATTGATTGCTTTCATTGGGAAGATATGGCTGAGAATAGAAGATAATGGAGAATTATAATTAGACAAGATGTTAAAATCTTTCAGAAAGAAAAGTTTGCTGCAGAAATTAAATGATAGCATCACAAAATATCAAATAAACAGAAAATGAATCAGCATGTTATATATGTAGGCATATTTGTGTTTTACATATTGGTTTGTATAGTCATTAGAAAGCTCATCTCTAATGTATTACTATGTTTGTTTGTTTGTTTTTTGTCCTCTTGGAGTTGAAATAGCTATATTCGTTTGTGAGTGGCTAATAATAATGAATAAAAAGACTGCATTGTGATTTATTTATACTTTAAAAATCTAATTGGTCTTTAGTTTAATATTTATAAAGTTGAGAGATTACTTTTATAATATGAAGTTTGACAATTACTCATAGCCAACTGACTCAGAAAGAATTATTCTGAAGAATAACTTTTATATTATATAATAATTTGAAAGTTTGATTGGGAAATTATTTGATTGATTTGTTTAACATTATTAGGAATAGTTGTTATAAATTCCAATTTAGCAGTTATACACATTTGGTTTACATGTAAATGCATATCACCTTTTTATTTTTTAAAATTAGAGAGAATAAAATTTTTATAATTATCTTTTTCTTTAGGTGAGTTTTCTTTAAATCTCTAGTTACAACTTTATTATTATTGTAATAATAGTACAAATCTTATAACATTCAGATATTCATTTACTTATATAAGAGATTTACTAGAAAAAAAAGAACAATTTGCTCTTATTATAAAATACTGACAGTTATTTTTATTAATATGTCATTAAATCATTTTGAAAATGATCAGCAAGATCAAAATATTATTACAAAGCGTAGATACAAACCAAATTTAAAAACTTTTAAGATTTAATTATAATTAATATGTATATGTATTTTACTTTTTATTTCTTTAGTTTTTTGAAGAAGTTCTTATACCAAACTTTGCTTCTAATGTTCAAGTAAATGATAGTGAATATAGAAATATTTCATTTCCATATGATGAGCAAAAATTTTTTAGGTAAGTTATATGTATCTACTTGTCAATATGTCACAAATATGTGTAGGTATATGCAAATATATATTATAAAAAAAGACCTTGGAGTGTTGCAATTAGCATGAATTGAATTGAATCTAAATTAAACATTGAAAGTTCTTCAGATAGTTGAGGTTTTCAAAAAAGTTTGGAATTTTTTTTCAGAAATTTGTCCTCACTTAATTCTGAAGTAAGTTCATTATTATAAAATAAAAAAGATAAATTACAAAAATATTCATTAAGTAGAAATTGACTAGTTTGATGAGTTTATGTTTTCTCTCCCTTAATTTTCTGTAGAGAACTGAAGAGATCTTTGCCTAATGTGAACTATTTAAGATTATTTTACCTTTTAAGCTATGCATTAGAAAACGATTGCTTATTTTTGTTTAATGTTTTGATAATCTTATATAGCAAACTAAATAAATCTTTCACTTTACTCTCTTAATGAAACTAATGTATCATTTGTATAAATTTAAACAATAATATTTATTTATAATTAGGTTTTATATTATTATATTACATTGATATGCAATGATATAATTTATGAAATTCTGCTAAATGTTCTAAATTGTATTTATTTATTTATTTTATATATATTAATAAAAAAAATTCACCCACTTTAACTTTCGTGTATATTTTTAAACTAGATCTCAGTCATGTTGTAACTAAGCAAGCAACCAATTAAAAATTGGATTAGAATATATCATTTTATACAGCAACCGTATTTTTACTTATCTAATTACTAAAAGCTAAGAATGATTTATAGGGATGGCTGGATGACATGATTTCAAATTCTGATTCAGTTTTAATTGCTTGCTTAATTACACCATGGCTGAGCTCTAATTAAAAAATATACATAGATATCATTAAATTTTTAATATTTATGTGTGTATATAAATAAAATATATAATTTTGTAAGAAGTTAGAGCTTAAACCTATTATACTGTTAAGATTGTTTACATTTAGAATTTAAAAAATATTGCATTATTTCTAATTTTAGTTACATATTTATTAGCACATAATTAAAAGTATCACTAGCATTTTGATTACAGATAGTATTCGTGCATTTTTTTTTTATGTGCATATATATAAATATATGAAATATGTAAGGAGCTTCATGAAGAAAACACTAAATTTGATGTTGAAATTTTAAATTTGAATAAATTAAAAAACAAAATAACAACTTCATCTTTTTGGCTTCTAGATTTACAATTTTTTCATGATGGTGGTAATCTTGCCAATTCAAAAGATAATTTATAAAATGATCTTAATATTCTGAACACAATGTATAAAGATTTTGCTTCAGTAATTAATATTTTAAAATCTTGAGTTCTTTATTAACAGTCATAGAAAAAAAAAAATCTTGAATAATTTTTTATTTTGGATATTTATGAACTTCAGAACATGAATCAGTTTAAATATCTTGGTAGTTTTTTAGTTAGAAATGCAATCTTGGGTTTTAAGGTGCAATATATATTTCAATGTGATGACATTACATTTAATAAATTAAAAGGTATAATATTTCAATATAGCGATAAGTCTACTTGCTACTAAATTTGTTATGTATGAGTTATTATTTTTGTCCATTTATTGTATAGAAGTGAGATTTGAACACCTTGACAAAACATAGAATCACTGGAAACATTTCATTTAATAATATTTGTATGATTTTAAAAAACAATGGCAAAATTATAAAATCAATCATTATGTTATTCAATTTGTTGATGCTATAAAATTTTCTATTGCAAATGCATATTTTTGTTTGATTGGAAATGACCTTTTAAAAAAATATTTATGAAGAACTTGAATATGATTTTTATGGCAGAGACAAACCATATTTGCATTACAAAGATTATCTTAAAATTTTTTTAAAGAAATTAATATTGATAGCTTTCATCGGAAAAGTATAGCAGTTAGAATACGAGGAACAATGTTTAGGAAAAATATTGAAATCTTTCAAGAAATAAAGTTTGCCATAGAAATTACAAGGCTGAATTACAAGATATCAAATAAATGAACTAAAGGCCCAGTATGTGATATATGTCAACATGTTTCAAGGATTGATTTGTAAAGTCCTTGCAAAACTCATTTTTAATATTATTCTTTGGTTTTTTTTTCCTTCTTCATGAGTTAGAATGAATACCCTCATTTATAATAATTGAATAACTTTATTGCTTGGAAGTTTTTAAAAAGTTCAAGTACCAGAAGTGATAGAGCTGAGCTGCGATCCATGGACCTTGAACTCCAGAGTCCACCATTAACTGCTAATGATGAGATGCACTTATTTATGCAGTAAATTTTATTATTTTGGGATGTTTTAATTGTTTAAATTATCATTTTCAGTTTACAAATAATACTGCATAGTTTAATACTAGAAATTATTTCCATTGATTTTAAAAGTTTTTAACAATATTTAATATTTTACTTTTAATATTTACCAATATAAGATACATAGACTTATATTGTCATAATGAAAATAATGTATCTGTATTAAATTCTCTACTCAAGATAAATTGAAACAACTAGTCTACCAAATACAATGACCTAAGTGATAACTTTTGATCATCATTGATGATAATTTGTTATCTCTTATTGCCCTCTTTATACAATTTATTATGGCTTTTTATTTAGAATAATATAACTTTACATAATTAAAATATATTAGAAGAAGAATAAATATTATTAAGAATTTTTTTTTTTTTTTAATTTTATTAATTGTATATAGTATAATAATAAATAGATATTTTATGCTTTGTTTATGTTAATTTATTTTGAAAATTACTATGAAATAATTTTTGCATTTTTTTTTGTTTGGTCCTTTAATAAAAAATATTGGATATTATTGATTTAGAATATCTAAAATATTTATAATAATGATAGAATTTGAGTTTAAGTCAATACTTAATGCAATTAAAAATATATTGAAAATATTTCTTTCTTAATGTATAATAAAGATAACTTTCAAATGTTTGAAGGGGAGTAATATATTAATATATAAAAAATATGTTTTTATATATTTAAGAGATGATCCAGAATTGGATGTGACGTTTACCATTTCTCTAGATGATATGGTTGGGTATTTAAGATCATGGTCTGCTTATCAAACATTTATTAGTAAAAACCCTACTCAGAAAGATAAAGTTCTTGAATTAAAAAACAGGTACTTACTTTTAATGTTTTTATGGACTAATATTGTGCTTTTATAGTATAATTTGATTTATTAAGTTTCTGTATTGAACTTTTGAAAGATAATCTAATAAAAAAAAATTAAAAAAATTTTTTTAACATAAACTAATTTTTATTTATTTTATGTATATTTATAATTGTTTGTTATGCAGTGTATATCCTAAATTGTTTGATATTTATTTAATCAAAGTATAATAATAGTACTATATTTTTAAAAATTCAAAAACAATCTATTTTATTTATCATTTGGCTAGTTGCTTTGAAAGATAAATTATATTCAAGTATGTAAGTAGCAGGCAAAAACAGATATTCATTTCATTTGACCAGACAGATCCCTTCCTCATCCCCTTCTCCGGAATCAATACCGAAATCTTTAGCTTTCAAACCAAGTGATAGGCTCCAGTTTATTAGGAACAATCTTTTATATATTTATATATTAGCTATAAAATTATGTATAGATTCTTAGTTCATGTGTTCACTTTGACATTTTTGTCTTTAAATTGATCCCTGGGCAACTTGGTAAACTATAGATAAAACTGCTTTAAATATTGCTCTATCTAAATAAAAAAAAGACATTTTCATAGTCCTCTACAAGCAAATAATGAAGGATGAGATTCCATTTAGTATTTATTGTTTATCTTTTTTGTTTATCTTAATAATTGAATGATTGGGCTAGTTATGATTGCTTATTTGAAAAAATGATAATAATTTGCTTGCCAAATTTCAGTTATCTGAAAAAATGTCCAATTATATTCAGTTTTATATTTATTTAAACCATGATTTATGATAGTAACAGATGGATGATCTAATAATTTAAATGAATAAAACATATATATAGATGAGACAATAAAAAACAGACTTGTGATCTTGGTTTGATTCCTAATCAGGTAAAACTTGAAAATTTTTTCAGATTACAGTCAAATTAGGATTTTTTTAAAAATAACTAATTTACAACTAATTTTCCAGTATTGATTGCTAATAGATATCTAGCTATTTTTAATTAGAAAGTAAAATAAGCATTGGAAAAGTTTGTTCAGTAATATTTTCTTCTTCATTGTTCTGCTGTAAGAAACTGTTAGAGAAATCTTTCCTTCACAGTAATCTATTTCTTTTCCATATAATAATTGTTTTAAAAAATTATATGGTATTTAAAGATTCTGTCCTTTAGATTGCAGTAAATTATTATAATTTTATAATGTTGGCTTAATGTGATGTCACATTTAGTTTGGAGATTATTTAGTTATTTGTTTTTATGAATTATAAATATTTAATTCAATATTTCAATAGATTTTAAGCTATTCAAGAAACCAAATGGAAATTTGAGTGCACCAATTTTATTAAATTGACTAAACTGAATTTTGTTTTTTTCATCCTGGAATTGATCCAGGAATCTTTAATTCTTAAATCTGCTATTCTGCCATGGTACCAAATCACATAGGAGTTGTCATTTTTCTTTTTAAAAAATTATAAAATAATAGTCTATACACAGTTTAATTTGTGAATTATTTCTTTAAAAAAAAATTACGAAAACAAATTATTGGCTCAAAATAATATAAAAACAATTAAATGTTATTAATCACCTTGACATTTAGCCTATAATTAAAAGTAACTAGATGTAGAATTTGCTGCCAGTTTAAACAAATGAAGGAATATTGCATAATATTGTTAGCATTAGAAAAAAAAGTATTCATTTCCTGCTTATACATATATATTGTAATAAAAATAGTGAATTATAATAGTGATAATATATTTTATAAATAACTATAATAAATTGTAGAAATATTTTCAAATAATTTTTTAATCTTCTTTAATTGAAAACCATGAATTTCATTTGAAGAAGGTTAAGGAATTAACCGAAAGTACTTGGGCAATTTATTATACTGTGTGTCTCCGAAAATAAGACTTAACCAGAAAATAAGCCTAGCATGATTTTTCAGGATGTTAATAATATAAGCTCTACCCCAAATAAAAGCTCCAGTTGGGACATTTTGTATTATAAAGTAATAAATGTATAAATAGATATAAATATAGAATTTTGTACTTACATAAATGTCACTCAGAATTAATTTGCAGGCAGATTCATAATTAATCATTTAAAATGTGCAAATACAATTTTACATTTTATTTATCAATGCCCATTCATTCATTCTGATATAAGAATTCCTCTTTCATCTGACCTCCAGCTGTATATATTGTAAATAAATAAACATTGATATCCAAAATGGCTCAAATATTCTTAGCGGTGATCTTAGTTCACAAATTAATCAAGCCAATTTAATGTTTCATATATTATTTTAAATCAAATATTACTAATTTAATAGAATGTAAATAACTTTTAATATTCTCGTATTGAATGAGAATGTTCTGTGATAAGATTATAATCCTGTTACAAATTCAAGCAGTAGTAAAAATTATTTATGTACGGTTGAAATTATTAATATTGAATAAATACAGATTTTTGTATTTGAATAAATGTAGATGTTTGTATTTGAATAAATGTAAATTTTTATACATGAAAAAAATAATATATCCCCAGAAAGTAAGCTCTAAGCCATCTTTTGGAGGAAAAATTAATATAAGACCTGGTTTTATTTTCAGATAAACATGATAGTTATTTATAAAATTTGTTATCATTGTTATAATTCATTATTTTTATTACAGTTTTATTACAATTATTTTATAATGAATATTTTATTTTATTAATATATATATACACATATATATTGAATTGAAAACAAAAACAATAATTTTATTGTGCATTAATATAGTCATATGGTGAAAGAAATAATATATATTTTTATTATAGTTTTTTTATTAGCAGTAATATAGAAGTATTTGTATAAAAAAATATACACATGTATATCTTCTATATCCAAACATACACATGCATAATATGAAACAAATTTTAATTCATAATTATGTATAAACAGATATGTGCATATACTCTGAACTCGATCTGTTGTTTTTCAAAGGACCAAAGAAAATATATGATAGATATATAAAAAGAATCTTAAATCTATTAAAAATTATAGATAAGAATGGTTATTCACTGAAATGCAATACATATGCAGTATTACTTAATTGTTAACTTTGAACACAAGTCAGTTGTTATAATTCAAAATATTCCACACTTATTATTTACACAATGGATGTGCATATATTTGTAATGTTGTGAACTTGGCTAGCTCTAACCAAGTTATGCATTACAAACCTTCTCAATCAAGTTAGCTTAAAATGGGGACTTCCTAAATTTTCCTGAATAAAAATGAAAATTATGATAATAATCTAAAACAAAATTAATGGAATAAAAATTTTCTCCTGATTGATATCATATATCTATCTGAATGTGTACAGTACAAATTATATTTAAATAATTATAATGAAATATGCAATCATAGAGATTGGTAAAATTTGTAAAACTTTGTATATTCCTAATAATTTCTGAGCTGAGAAAAATGGAATTGCTACTGTGAGAACTACAGTGATGATGCCAAAGGGTAAAATATTCATAGCTGGTCTTTTTTTAGAAGAAAGGGGTGCCATGAATGCAGATTCACAAAGTTCAAACCTGGGTACATTCAAATAAATCCTTATAAATAAATGTCAAGTGAGACTTTCTGAGATAGGATTTGGTGTATGGTAACCAGGAAATATAACCAAGTGCTTTATATAAAGATATATATATATATAGGGAACAGGTTTCATTATTATCATCAAAATCTGATTTTAAGTTTGAATAATTCATATGTACGCAGGGAGCATTATCTGTGTATTAATATAAATATAGATTTATAAGTTGTCAGTATAAGTACCATTATCATCAGTCTAAATGGTTCCTAGTTCAATATGTATACATACATAAAGAATAGTAGTATATAGCTTTAACACAATAATTACATAGTTTTAAAAAATCAAGGATTAGTAACATATAGTTATTAGATTCTTTAAAAAATAAGTAATTTTATCTAATCATTAATTTTTTTTAATTTTCTATTGATAAATTTTATTGTTTTATTTATCTCTGAAAATATTAAAAATGAAAAACAAAACAAAAATCTTTTTAATTTATAATGAAGTACAGTGTGGTTGTCACATCCTTTTTTTAAAAAAAATTTTATTTTTTATTTAAAAGCTCTTAAAGTTTCTAAGTTTTTCTTTATTAGCTTTTATTATATTAAAGGATGGAAAGACAGTTAAAACATCAAAATATTGTTTTTAGTTGTGGCAATTTTTTATTATTATTATCAATAAAGCTCATTAACTTTTTTTGATGAGAAGAATCTCTTTTTGTTCATATTAATTCTAAATCTATTATTTTATTTTTAATAATTTGAAGTACAATAATAAAATTAATTTCTAAAGGTGTGTGCTTGTTTATTGTAAAATATTCTATAATTAATTATCTTTGTGTTGTTAAAACATATATATGTTTGCATATTGTGTTAAAATGTTTTTACTATATATATTTAAAAAAATTAAATTTTATTATTATTGAATATACAGCAGTAGTTATTATGTTTGAATTCATATCTGTGGAGAGCTTTGGAATCAAAGTAGTTTCAAAATATTTATTATTTAAATAAAATATGGATGATTTAAATTTTTTTATAATCTAAGAAATGTAAAATTTAAATTTTTTACTTTTTAACCTTTATTATAAATGAATTATTATCAGTGAGTAAAACATGTAAATCACCAGAAAAATATTTTTTAGCAGTCTTTATTTTTAATAGTCAGATATTATTAGAAATTAACTACAGTATTTACATTGCATCAATTAATTTTATTGTAGAAAACAAAACAAAAAAAGCAGTTTTTAAAATGTCACTTATAAATAAAATTTTCATTATTTAAAAAAAGTTACCATTATAAAATATATGTATAATATTTATGTATATGTATAGTATATTATGTGAATAGCATTTTTTTCTCTAATTTTGCATTCCAAAGTAAAATAGATTGTTTTATATATATATTAAATGTGTGTGTATAATAGTGATACATTTTATGCATGTGGGTACGCATAAAATTGAAAATAATTATTATTAGTAATATATAGTTTTATTAATATTAATTAATTACACTTATTATTTTCTAGCATTATGGAGGTGTTCAATAAAAATAATAATATTGATATCAATGTTCAATCTCCAAGACATCATTTTCTAATAATGTGTAGAAAACCATCATCATAAAATGAAAACAGAACTAAGATAGCAATTATTACAAGAGGAGGAAATATGAAATGAATAAAAATAAATGTTAAGAAATGTAAAAATGATTTATATATGTATCTATATTATGTATATGTTTAAATGTATTATTATTAAGTGGTATTGTTACTTCAAAGAATCCAATGGCAATGGTTACTGTGACAAAGCAATAAAAAGAATTGATATTAAAATAGTTGTTCATAATTTTATTTCATATAATGTTTAAAAATTTGAGATTCAGTAAAAAATCAGTGTGATGTGGCTATGAGGATATACACACACATGCTATTAATCAAAGGGCAATCTCACTTTCATAAAGAATGAATTATGATGTTATCATCATTAATGTATAATCAAGAGAATTCTTAGGAAGATCTCATGTCCAATTTCACATTTCATTTATATGTATACTTTAAAAGAGTAAAGTTATAATATTGAAACAAATATAATTTATTTGATTTTTTACTATTTTTATTTCATATATTTTTGAAAGTGAATTATGTTCACTTTCACAGATTTTATAAATATTATGATTTATTGATCATTTAATATGAAAAATAAACTTTTTGATAATTTTTTTTTTTTCAATTTTTAAAATAATGTTTTTTTTATCTTTTATTGTATTTTTCTGTATTAATTAATTAAGATTAATTTCTGAAAATTTATTACCATCTTAAACCTTTGTGGCAGGAGATCTCTCAGGCATTCCTCCAGAGAAAATTAATGAAACAGAAAACTATACTAATCTGTCTTATCTGAAAATTGATAAAGAATTTAGTTTTGTTGTTTTACTTTTCAACTAAAGATAGAACTAGAAAATTTATCTACCAGTAGTTGAATGATTAGATGAGTTGGCTATTGACCTTAAAATCCTAGTCTGGCTTTGAAATCCTTAGCCAACTGAAAATAAGTTTTAAACCAGATTTGATTCTAGATCAAGGTCTTGCCAGGCATCCATATTAACAATAACATGATAATTCTTCTGATTTTATATATGCAGAGAACTTTAAACCAAATAGCTTCAATTTGCAAAGAGTCTTTCCTAATGAGTAATAAATTCAATGGATATTTAACTATAAATAATGAAATTTGATCAAATTTTTATTAATGAATTTGAAGTTATATCCCTAATATAATTGAAAATTTATAAGTCATCACTAATAATAATCATAGTCTGTTGTTCAGAAAAAGCACCAAAATGATAGTAGTTCTGTTCAACAACTACATTTTTTTTACTTTTCTCAGCTGCGATTAATCCTTCATCAGAGTTTTCACGCTTGAAACCACCAATTTATTATTATAGTAAAAAATGTATTATTTATGATAAAACGTGTGTGTTTGTATAATGCTCATATTCATATCTGTTCAAATATCTTTTCTAATGTAATGACTATCTGCGATCATAAACTTTCTAACTTTGAAACACACTTCTCTAAAATTTATTATAAATACTGCTTTTATCAAAAATATTCTGGGCCAATATATATAATATATTAAATCTGCATTCACTAAGTAAAATATCTGAACATCCATACAGAAACAAGTCAAAATTTTCTATTCATTCATATACTTTGTATATAGAGTCTTAAAACCATTAATTGTTTAATATTCATATTTTATATTGTGGCACTACTTCATATTCACCTTAAAACACCCAATGTAATAGAAGTATGATACTGGAAGGGCTGCATATGTAAGTAATTGAACAATGCACCTCAAATCTTGAACTATTATGTTTTAGATCAAACTCTCTCACTATACATGTGTTTCACATAATAAATTTATGTCAGTTAAGTGTTCTGGAGTTTTAAAATAGCTGAATATTCACACACATATGACAGAATTACTTATTTATATGTTTTAATTGCAACTAGTTTGATTTTGAAACTAGAATACTTTTAGCATCAGTTACACTTACATAGAGGCTTAAACCTAGTAGATTTATAATACACTCCTTTAAAGCTTCAATATCAAATGAATATGTTTGATATTTCAAATTTCTATCTTACTTGGTGAATGTAGATTTAATATTGGAATATATATATATTTACATTGAGAGATATTGAACTAGGATATTTTTCACAAAACAATTGCTGATCATTATAAGATGCTTTTGAGAAATGCATTGTATATCTGAAAGTTGGAAATATTTTCAAGTTTTCATTTCTATTAGTGGGTCTTTCATCTTAATCATATTGTAACCATCCATCATCCCAGATGTTAGAACAAACTCTTACTATGGATGCATTTTGAAACATCTATTTTTTATTTTTTCCAAGTGAGTAAGACATACATAGCACATGTTATAATTTAACGTTGTATGTATATTTTTTAGATATATTTAAATTTGACTTAATATATATATATATATTTAGATATATTTCAAAATTCCATCATTTCTGAAATCTGACTGAGGACATGAAAAAGATATATGATCTCACAGATGCATATTTCATACTAAACCAGCACTCATCAGTTGCCCCAGATTACGATTTCTTATATATATCGACATTTTTGTTTAATATTATATAGATAGAAAATTACTATGATTTGATTACAAATGTCAAGCTTTCTGCCTTTACATTTTTGACACAAATCTCTTTATATAAATATATTAATGATTATTGTTGATCATTTATTAAAGTAGAGGTTATCCCTAGCTCATATATTCATTTTAAATCTTACATAATAAATAATATTTCTGTGGTATTATAGGGATATCAGCATACGAGTTTCCTTGACTATGATAACAGCTTTGATAATTTTCACTACAGACTCTCATGCAAGGTAGGGATTTATTTTTCTATCCACTTGTAACTCCTTGTTAAAGTGTATGCAATCCATTATTCTGTCAAGTTTTTGTTTTTATCAGTGTATCTTTCACTTTGGCTCAATCATATTGCAACTATCCATCATCCCAGAAGTCAGACCAATTTCTTTCGCTATGGATGCATTAAGAAACATTCACTTCATTTTTTCCAACTGAGTCAGACATACATAGGTCATGTTATAATTTAATTACATAAATATATTTAAATTTAATTTTATATATATTGTAACAGGAATTAAGATCCTTTAATTAAACTTTTAGACTTTTTAAAACTTTTACAATTTGCACTTTTTAATTTTTAAACTTTCTAATTATTTATTCTATTTTTATAAAATCATATTATTTTGCAAAAAGACCTTTTTAAAAACTCATTACTCAAGCAGGAGAGTAAATATGATTAATACTTACATATCAATCATACCCCCGGTCAGACTGCAATTTAATAAAATATTAAACCGACCATCATTTTTCCAGACCGAAGTAGCTCCCCGGCTGCATGAAACGTGAAACATCCCATGGGGAAATTTATAACTGGTTTAAAACTCAGGGTGCCATCCAATACTTAGATTGAAATCCATGAGATGCCACTAATATGTTTCAAGCGCTTGACCCATGGCTAGTTTTTCACGTGAGACTGGCTGCACATTTTATTATGAATGGAGATAGAGAGATGGGAAAAATGACATTAATAATTTTAAACAAAATTTATTTTAAAAACAATGATAATAATTATAAATATAATAATAAGACAATTAAAATGCAAACACATAAAAAATATTGCACATTTAACAACTTTTGCATGCTTATTTTAACGAGTAAAATTTAAAAGTTTTTATCCTGATATTAATAAATATTTTCCTAGGATTTATAGCATTGGTTTTGGACTTTATTTGTCATTTCAACATTGTCTTTGTAGTGGTTCTATTAGTCTTTAATTTCCGTGGTATATATCATAGTTCCTGGATTTTTTTGTAGTTGGGTGATCACCCCTTTTGTCCTTGGATCCAGTTAGTTTCTTAGTCCTGGCTTTGGTATTTCTCACTGAAAGACAGCTTCTTGTTCTTGGTGGCCCAGTTTACATAATTTTCACTTAAGTTAGTAGGGTGGGTTGAAACTTCGGCAGAAGGCGATTCAGAGTGATTTGTTATGGCATTTTGCTAAATGGCACACGGGAGAAGAGCGAAGGAAATGACCAAACACAACGTTCAATTCTAGCCAATCATTCTTTTTAATCTGGCTTGAAATGAACTTAATTCAAACTTAACTTAACACTGGCTGAACTCAAAAACTGACTGAAACTCTAGCTGAACTCAAAACTGAAGACAATAGAGCCTGTGTGCCCTTTATATTACTCTGACCCCACCTTTGCTCTAGCTTCAACACATTTTATCTCTAAAAAATTTAATTATAATTTACATTTCTTTATTTTCTGTTTTCGAACTTTAATTACAGAGATTAGAAATTGTTCAACTAATCAGTCTGGAATTTTAATCTCCAGCCTGATTATTTTTGTACAAACTATTTTCATTAATTCTAAACTTTTTATTTTAATTAAAAACACTTTTTTTTCTTAAAGAATAATTTTGTCAGATAATTATGTATAAAAGAAAAACAAGTTATAATTATTAGTTTCTAACTTATCTCTAAATTTCCCTGTATTTTAACTTCTATATTTTCAAGCTGATATTTTTTTAAATTTTTATATTTTTTAAATAAATAAAAACAATTGAACTATGTAACTCATATATGCACACACACCTGCACAACGCGTGTATATACATATTGTTACAATATATTTAGGTATATTTTAAACATCATATATTTATGAAATCTGACTGAAGACATAAAAGATAAATTATCCCCAAGATGCATATTTCATACCAGCATTCACCAGTTGATCCAGATCACAATTTCTTATTCATATTAACATTTTTTCTTTAATGTTATATAGATAGCACTCTTATTTTCAAAACATTAATTAGTTAATTGTATATTCAGCATGGAGATTTATATGATAAGAAGGAAATATCAAACTGATTTTACTTTTAATATTTTATCCAGAGCATTCAAGTTTCATCCTTCTATTTTATATTTAGATTACATTTAGTTAAAACATGGTACATTCTGTATTACAACATTCATCTTTATTTTCTTATCCACTATTATGGAAATAACAAGTTACTAGTTGATAAATAAATCTTTCTTTAAAAATATAATTTATTACAGAAAATATAAAAACTCTCCTAATCTCAACAACAACAAAAAAAAAAAAAGAGTGCACAATAATAATCAAATATAAAAATAAATTTTTAAAAGTGAACAAATACAATTTTTAAATCTAATTGAAATTACCATAATTTCCAAAAGTTTCTTTTTAAATTATAAATTCAAATAATATATATATATAAAGATGTTAAGTAAATTCTTTTCACATATAACTTAAAATGTGTTAAAAAAATAATGATAATATAGGGCACATAGGCAATGAATTTAATGAAGCAAGGCTTCCAAGATTCAGTAAATTCATCTAAAATTAAATTTTTTTTTTTCTCTTATGGTATATATATTTATTTTATGAGATTTTTATTTGATTTTCATACATTTTGCACAGAAAGTAATACTTAATTTTTATTTTTTCACTTATATTAGTTTTAATTTTCTTCTGATTGGAATTTTGACATGATAGACAACAGAAAAACAATATATTTGCAAAAAATTAATTTAATAAGATTAACTAATTCAAATATAATACTCCTAAAATTAATTGTTTGTGGAAATAAAATAGAGTTCATAAAACAATAATTTAAAAAGGGGCATATGAGCAAAGAGGAATGTGTTCATAGATAAAATTGTGATTATGTATTTATCTTTAAATCAAAGTATGTATCAGAAAACTGAAAAATTTAATAATTTCATATTTGAATAATAACCATTTGATGTATATGAACAATAGTATAATTATATTTATATCTAAATGTTTGAGTGCTTTGAAGTGAAGCTCTTAATTTAAATTGGCATTGATAAATCAATTCCCTTTTCATTTTCTATTTCTAAAAATAAAATGAATTTTTTAAAAAAATAACTTTTCAAATGACAACTCTTATTTGAATAAATAAGTTGTTGCCATTTTCCCCCTCATTTTTAATCTTGCTGAGTTTTTTTAATAAATTTGTATTATATGTACAATAGAGTATAGTATTCTCTATTTGTTATTCAATTAATAAAACATTTTAAAATAGTGAATGTGTTATTTTTGATCAAGTATTATTTAAATATTTTATTATGGTGGACTAACAAAAAGCTAGTGAATGAAGTTTGTTGTTTCAAATTATAATAGGATTATCTTCAAAAACATCCTTCCAGAGGTTTAATTTCATTCACTATTAGTCCCCACTGGTTAATAATAGTTTTAGTAGCACTGTGGTTTTAAGTTTTTTTAAGGAACATTTAATTATGACTGTCCATATTTGTACTACTAGTATAATTATCTGATTATCAGAGTATTGATGCTATACTATCTGAAACTCTTGTCAACTGACTAGTTTAATCTTTGATTCAATGTTTATTTTTTAACTTTAATGATTGATTCAATCTTTTTTACAATTTATTTGCTTTTGTTTGGTCCCGTTTCCCCCACTCTTAAATTTGATAATTTGCTATTTATTAATATTAATGACATTGTTTTATTTATCTTTATATACTTTTACTAATTTATATATTAATATAATTGCCTATTTATAAATTATTATAAATCAATCATGGATCAAATAGCTGAAGGTAGCTTGGAAGTCGGTATTCAAGTTCCTAATGGTAACATTATTTCTATGCTAATTTACCATTGATGTTCACTAATTTCAATTTTTGATGTGATTTTTCTGGAATCAAGCAAATATAAAGAATGAGAACTTTCTGTAGTTGCTGTTATTTCAAGTTTATATAATATAACTGGAAATAATTAGCCAATAATGGGATTTCAAAATCAATAAGTTTATAATATTTAACAAACAGAGAATTTTTTTTTCAATACTCAAAATTTACAATGAATCCATTACATAAAAAACCCCACTATATTACATTGACATATGTTCCTTTTTTACTCATTCAATTTTTTCTATGCATCTCTAAATATCATGGAACTGATTATTTACTCTTCATGATCAACACCCATTATCACATAAAAATACTGAAATAATGAAGAGACTACAAATACATTAAAAACAAACACAATGTATAACAAGTCTATCTCTGCTAACACTCTGCAGTTCAGTAGTACATTTTTTTAAAAAATTGTTTTCTGTCATGTCTACTATCATTTTATGACATAGCATTGAATGAAACCTTGAAAAATCTTTGTTATTCATGGTATTCTTAAGACTTTCATTTAATATTTTTCACGTGTAGTCACATGTATCAATTATATGAGATAGAGTGGATAGCAGAAGGGAGCTTGAAAGTCTGTGTTCAAGTATCTTATGATTACATCTAAACTCTAGTATATAAATTATACTTGTATTCAATCAGATATTATAAATTCAGTCTCTCTCCCATTCCTTTTCTGTGTATTTAAATGGATAAGGTCCTATACATGAGGGGTCAGAATGACTTAAAGTTAATATGGACATGACAATAATATTGATATCAATAAGGGATTTGAGCATCAGATTTTTACTGGTATGAATGGCTGTAGACTTGGAAGGTGGAATAGATTGAAGTTCATCCATTAAAGTTTGAAGATTTGCTGTCTTAATATAAACTAAGCACTGATTATATATTGTAACATAATTAAAGGAGTCCAAAAGATATTGATTAAATGATCATGAAATGTCAAATATTATTAAAAAAAATCATGAATCCAAAATATTCAGTATACTATTATATAAGATCTAAGAAAGAATAAAATGAATCCAATGAATCCACTTATTCTTTCTGAACCCAAATGTTTATATATGGGCAAATCTTAAGTACTGGCAAATAAAGCGTGAAGATAGCCTGATATTTAGTGAATTACAATTATAAACATCGCGCTATAAAAATAGATGCTTGTTTACATATGTTTGAGTTTCGTTTGAAAGTGACGTTTAAGTAAATTCTAAGTAATTTCGTCGATGTCATTAAGTCAGACAACGCGAACCGTAATTTAAAGTGAATGATCTATCTTCACGCTTTATTTGCCAGTACTTAAGATTTGCCCATATATAAACATTTGGGTTCTGGATTCATTTTATTCTTTCTTAAATGCTATATCTTGTATGGGCACTGAAAAGTATTCATTTATTATTTAACACTCATTAAAGCGCATGTACAGTAGCTGTAAAAGGCTGATATTTAGTGAATTACAATTATAAACATCGCGCTATAAAAATAGATGCTTGTTTATTATATAAGATCATAATATTTAAAATAATGTTGAATTTCTCAATATCCAAATATCAATAATTATAAGCAAATTATTAATAACAAGTATTATAACTCAGGTATATGAAATCACATGAGATGAGTACACTAGTAATTCAATAAAATATAACTCAGGTACACAGACAGTAATCTTATCCACTTTCATTTCTTGGTTTGATGTTAAGTGCATGTTTAAACAAATACTAAGTGAATATGGTCTAGCAGGGCGCCACTAGATTATCTGAATCTAGACACGGTTATATCTAATAACCTTTCACATGTACCGGGTTTGAATCCCCTCTTTTGGTACTTTATTTCTAATTAAAAATGAGAGATTTTGCTTTTTGAGCCATATCACTATACGCACTAATATTTAGGCAAAAGTAAAACATCTTCAAACCAAAGTGGAGTATATTAGACATAAATCATTTCTCAGATCTTAGCATAACAAATGTGTTTTAATATTTTTATAAGTTTACTAGCTCAGATTATATATAACTAATTTAGGATGGCAATTCACTCATCCTTGCATGAAATAGATGATGGAATGGTGGTTATAATATTACTAAAAAAATCACTAAATATTATAAAATCAATATTTATTTATGGCCTTTAAACAGTTAAACAGCTCATTAATTAAAACGTTGATGACGATGATGATGATGATAATAATAACAATAATGACAAGGGTTTCAACTACAGCTCTAGGACTAAGCCTAAACATAAAACTAAATTTTATAAAGAAATTCATAATTATTGCTTAATTTTAGCATATTTACTTATATCTTAAATAACTAATATTCAACCATTGATGATGATGAATAATCACACTTAACAAAGACTACACTTAATGAAATATATACGCCTCATTTAATAAAACAAACTAATATTTATTACTACATTTCTAACATATACATAAAAATTTCTAGATAAATATGAAAATTGACATGAATAATAATAATAATAATTGATTATATAACAATCCTCAGATTAATTTTAAGTTCTTCCCCCTTTCCCTTCAAATGTATTTTGTATTAAGTTGGACGTCACATTGACCATGATTTTCACTCCATGAGAAAAGTATTTCAAGAAAAAAAAAATATTATCTGCTCATTAGCACACATACTTTAAAAATCTAACATGTAAATAGAATGTAAAAAAAAAATGTTAGTAGAATTGAAAGAGCAAGTTTTAGAAACAAGTTTTAAATTATTTTCTCCCCCCTCTCTTCTACCTCTGAAATGCTATACTTCCTGGATATTCTGTCGGAATGCGACATTCCAGCCGGGATTGTTCAGATGATCAGCAATCTGCTCAACAACAGAGATTTTTCTCTTGATGGCAAGATCACACCAGGCTTCAAGCCATACAAGTCGATCCCTCAAGGATATCCACTCAGTGCCCTTTTCTTCACAGCATACATCAACCCTCTTCTGATGGATATAGAAAAAAACCTCCCTGGAATTTTCCTTCCCTCTCTCAATAAAAACTTCAATGTATTTGCATATATAGATGACATCATGGTTGTTCTTCCCACCATTAAATACCTTCCCCATCTCATGAACATCTTAAACAGAAATACAGCGAAACTTGGCCTACAAATAAACTTTAACAAATCTTCCATCTGGAAGATTATGTCTGGTAAACAAATTAACTCTCCCTTTTCTGCAAAACCCCAAAGATACCTACGTTTCCCAATCTTCAAAACACCAACTGCAATGGCAAGAGAGATTCAAGATGCAATCCTCCATTCAACTGAAGCCATCACCACATCACTCTCTAGAGTATACCTTTCATTATATGGAAAGGTTGGCCTCCTCAACATGATCATAATGCCAAAAATCTCATATTACCTTCCATTCGTAAAAATGTCTAAACAGTTTCAAAATAAAATCAACCGATTATGTACCAAACTTCTTTGGAGAGGAAGGACAGTTGCTATTAGCTTGCGAGGCATCCAACGACCATGCAGGTTCAATGGACTGTCATTCCACTCAATACAAGCAATAATTTTACAGAAAACCCACAACACTCTACATAACCTGATCCTCTCCTGAGGATACTCCAACATTATTAAAAAAATTACACCGACAGATCGTCCTCCGCCCTCTGCCAGTTCATGGATAGCCTCCCTAATAGACCACCTACAACTTTATAACCCAATAATGCCCTTTAACCTTAACAAAAAATCACCTTATGGGAAGCATACAATATAATCAACTATAATCAACAACCCATAAAAACCAGCCTAAAAGTAACCAACCAAGACTCATTTCACACTTTAAAAGATGGAGTCTGGAACCCAAATTCCTTGACTTCATCATTAAAATAAATCTCAATGCGCTTCCCATGAATTGGTTCCTTTATCACCAAAGAGGTTTTGCCAGCATTGACCCTATATGTGGTCTGTGTGCTCGTGAAGATGAAACCATAGACCATATTATACATCGGTGCCCAAGACATAAAACACTGAAAGATATAATTATAATCAATTCCAACATAAGACCTGATATGATTTTCTCACTTGAAAATGCCATTTATAATGGGTTTTTTCCAATAATAAGGCTTTCTACCTTTGTCCTATATTCCATATGGATAGTGAGATGCAAAACTCTCATGGAATTACCCCCGCCACAAATCATACCATTATTTTATCAAACACTCAAAAAAATCAAGAAATGTGACCAGCTCCTGGCCTCCAGTAAAGTCTTTGATGACACCTGGTCTTTAACTGCACATTCCTTTTCCTGATTATCAACTCCCATCTACCCAGCATTATAGAATAGGAAATTCTAAAAGAAAATATTCATGTTTATATAAAAAATGCTTATTCCATTAATCAAGTTATTAGAATCTCATCACTATACCTAACCACATAAGAGTATAACAATTGTACTCTCATAACAAAATCTAGCCAGATAACAAATAGAACATTATACAATCATATTATTGTACAATTTATTCATTTATCTATCCTTTATTAGTATGTAATCACTATTTATTGTTAATAAAATTTTTGTTGAAATGAACAAACTAATCTAATATTCTAACACTACTTGTTACTTCACATTCACTCGCAATTATACACATATAAAATATCATTATGTATGTGCGTGTTTTATCCCATGATAACAAAATATTATTTAAAACCAAAATAATAATATATTAGTTAAAACTAAAATCATAAAACCATATAAAAAAAATTGTTTTACACATTAATATTTTTCATAACTGTAAAATTAATAAACAAATAATTTTGATACATTCAAGATCATTTATGAAGCTCAAAGTTATTATTAGTAAGACATTCTTGTTTTTAATCGATCTGAATAGTCTTTAAAAGTTCTTTAAATAAAATATACCACTTTATTGCTAAAATGTTTCTTAAGACTGATATCATAAAGAAAATAGATATAAAAAGTCATATTACTGATCTTTTGTTTGTGGCGAATTTCCAAGGGTTCAAACTTGTCTTGTATAATGTCTATATTTCTGCAGCTACCATTTCCGTTTTACTGGGAACAATCTCTTTCTTGAGGTGTATAACTATTTGATGATGACGACTCTATTGAGGTTATTTGCTTTAGTGGACAATTTGGAAATCATTATATTAATTTTTCTTCTCTTCCTGTCAAGCATGTGGAGGAAATACAGCAGTTGTTTTCACATTTATAAATTTTCTTGAGTTTAAAATCAGTTGTTGTAACAATTAATTGGACTTGATGATTAATATTTGTCAGTAGATTAATTCATCTTCTTTGAATGCAGGTGAATGCTTTCTTTCTTCTATTAAAAACATCTTATTTCTCTGGTCAGTTGAAAGGTGTAGAATATTATTTTAGACACAACATCTTTTCTTTCCTATGTGATGTGAAGCTTCCTCCAGATGGTCAGCAAAAAATGGGACATACATATAATTTTTCTAGCCAGCCATTTCTTATATTTTCAACATTCAATTTAATAGTCTAAAAATCTGAATCATAATCACCAAAAAAAATAATTCCAGACACTTTTTATATCCAATTTTTAGCTAACTTAACCAATCAGAGATAGCATCACTTGCTATTTTTGGACAAATTCATTTTAATTAGATCTCTAATTTATTTTCAACTAAATTATTTTTCAACTGAAAAGTTTAATCCTTTTTCCAGACACTTTTGTTTTTAAAAAAAATAGACTTAATCCTTATTTCCTTTCTTTTCTCTTTTTTTTAACATCCAGGTAACATTTCAAATTTTTGAGCTTCCTTCTTTAGATCTTGAGATAAGACAATTTCAAAATTAGAGTTCTCACCCATTATAAGCTCCCAAAGTGAAAAACAATTATTTAAAAAAAAACAAAATTGCTACAAAGATCGATATCTGATTAAACAATTTCCTCTTTTAACATAAAATTATACAAAAAAAAATAATTTGACAGATTTAATCCTTCCTTTTCTTTCAATATTTAGTAAATGTAAATTTCTGTAAGTAATGTACACACATCCTTCATTCTTTCAAATCATTCATAAACTAACATTAAATAATATAATCGCTAGCTTAGTAATTATAACCCTATTATTTAATTAAATCTGTAACTTTTAAATCCCAATTACAATTAAAGAAAAGCAAAATAGAAGCATAGAACAAGACATTAAAATTGATCAAGCATAGGTTAGTTTTAAAGAAAGTTAAAATGTTGAATATTTGAAATATAAAACAATTAAATAGCTTACACATACATTGCCTATACGTATGCATTATAACTTTGCTTTTTAACAGAAAATTTAAATATTAAATAGTTTAAATGTGTGTATTACCTTTCTATCAACACACAAACAAATAAAGCATATAATTGTTGACCCACTCTCTTTCTATCTAAAGCTTTTAGAACTGGACCTTGTAGGGTTTGAACTTGGATGCCCTACAGCTTCATTTATGATTATATAAAAATGTGATGATGATTTTTGGTTTACCTTTTCTACATGCACATTACTATAAATTTAGCTAGTGACTAAATTGTAATGGCACAATATATATAGGAGATAATGATCTGGACCATCTGATGAGTGCTGGTTCAGTACGAGAAACTTATATTTGGAGATCATTTGTCTTTTTCACATGTATCAGTTGTATGAGATAGAGTGGATAGCTGAAGGTAGTTTGGAAGTCTGTATCTAATGGTAACATTATTTCTATGCTAATTTACCATTGATGTTCACTAATTCAATTTTGATGTGATTTTTCTGGAATCAAGCAAAGATGAAGAATGAGGAGTCCCTGTAGTTTCAAGTTTATATAGTATAATGAAATAATTAGCCAATAATGGTATTTAAAAGGCAATAAGTTTATAATATTTAACAACAGAGATTTTTTTTTTCAATACTCAAAATGTACAATGAATCCATTACATAAAAAAAAACCCACTATATTACATTGACATATGTGCCTTTTTCACTCATTTAATTTTTTCTATGCACCTCTAAATGTCATGGAATTCATTACTTACTCTTCATGATCAACACCCATTATCACAAAATAGTGAAATAATGATATAATGGAGACTACAAATACACATAAAACCAAACACAATGGATAACAAGTCTATCTCTGCTAATACCCTGCAATTCAGTGGTACATTTTAGTTAAAAATTGTTTCCTATCATGTCTACCATCATTTTATGTCATAGCATTGATTGAAAGCTTGAAAAATCTTTGTTATTTATGGCATTCTTAAGACTTAGATTTAAATATAATGATCTAACCTGCATGTAGGCAAAGTCCTATATCACTTATTCAATGATCTCTATTATTACAGACAACCAAGGCCAAAAAAAATGTTATTGTTCAAAGCAATGTTTCCACAATTAATAAATAAACTTATTCTATTGCAGAAGCATAAAAAAACAATCCAGATGTCAGCAAATAATAACCCCCAAAGCACCAATTATTATTGACAAATACATTCTTCAGCAGCAAAAACAATAATAGATGTTCAAGTATTGAAAACAAAGTATAATGTTTTGAAGACTTCATTTTGATAGTTTATTATGAAAAAAATGTTGCAATCTAGCAATATACAAACATTATCTTTTATTTAAAAAAAAACAATTAGTACAGATATTGGAAAAATATATCAAGTATTTTCAATACCCATTTCAACCAGATACATCATAAATTTTTCCAATAGTAATATACTACTTTGTACATTTACTTACATAAATTTACCTTGCAAATATCATACTTTTAATTACTGTGTATTTATCACAATAATCATTCAGTAAATATGTAAATCTCTATTAAACATTTTTATTAGAAATAATGTCTTTTTAACTTTAGATGTGGACTTTAAATTGTCATCTCTTTCTGCTCCTACATAGAATCTAAAATTTCCAGAAACCTAAATCATAATTTTCAAATAAATAACTCTAATATATGATTATTGAAAAATTGGATCCTTTGATCTGAGTACATTGGTTGGTCAAAATGTGTATAGAGTTTTTAATATATTTTCTTTCCATTTTGAACGCTTAAAATAATGATTTAGTAATTTATTATTTTATTAAAAGATTATTCATTTGTTAATGGGACAGAACTTGTCAAACAAGTCTGTATATAAACTATTTCTAGAATTTGTCTACCAATAGTACAGAAACTCAGATATTTGCAAATTATTCTCATATATAAGCCTTTGTATGCTTACATTGTGACACTTAAAATTTAATTACTACGAGTTATAGTATTATTAACTTTATAATACTATAGTTTGTCATAATCATGAGATCTTAAGCATTGTAATATAAACATTTATGAGAGTAATTTGAAAATTTGTGGGAGTTTTGTATTATTGCAAGTCAAATCCTGTTAATAGTAATATACTTATACATTTATATTTTATTTAATTCTTTCTATTTTTAAAATTTATTCTTATAGATAGAATATTTTCTTTAGTAAGCACATAATTAATTTAAATGAAGTAAGAAAAGAAAACATAAGATAATTAAGCCAGAATGGGTTTGATTATGAGGGGGGAAAGTAGAATCAAAAGATTTTTAGTAATAATTCCAATAAACATCATAACACATATTTTCTTCCTGAATCTTGTCTATTATCAATCTATCATCATTTTCAAAGAATACCAATCCACTGAAGGATGATTTTTCAAAGTTTAAGCCAGTTTGTTGAATCTCTAGATTCTCTTTTCTACACTAGTAAACTTCAACCCTTTGGGATCTGATTTAAATATTTCAACTGCCCATCCAGTATCTCTCAGCATCATTTTTAACTCAACTTCATTGCAGTCAATTCTTTCAATAATATCACTGATATCTATTTATTGTCTCATCGATGTATTTAATCTTCTTGTTATTCCTAGTATACATCTCTCCATACTTCATTGAGTAATCTGAAATCTCTATATCTTAGACATATTTCCTTTTAATACTGTTACTTCTAGAAAAAAAACACCTAATTTTTTTAATTCTATAATTAATTTTATCCATTGTTTTCATCTGCATTAGCAATCTTAACAAGATATATTTGTAATTGATAAGGTCCTTTAATTCATAATTAGTAATCTTTACTTTCTTTTTGACCAAATTCATTAAACATTATTTTAGATTTGTTAGCATTTAACTTTAATCCTATTTTCTTTACTTTCATCAGATATCTCTTGCAATATTTCCTGAAGTTTTGAAGCACTATTTGCAAAAAAAAAACTACATCATTTGCAAAATCTAGATGATTAAAATAATCTCCATTTTCTTTTATTCCCCTAATTTCCCATTTTAATCCACAAACTTTTTGTAAAATTTCTTTAGAGATATGGAATTACTCTATCATATACCTTTTCAGTATAAATCTTATTGTCATCATGCAATATAATTACTGTTTTTACATTTTGATAAATATTTTTCAAAATATGACAATATCCTGAGACTATACCTTGATGATCCAAAACTTAAATCACTATGGCAGTACATATAAAGTCAAGTGTTTTTTTCATAATCTACAAATCCAAAAGCAGAATGGTAACTTGTATTTATTAATTCTTTCTATAACTTCTCTTAACTTAGATATGATCCACTGTGCTAAATGACTTTTAATTCAATATTTTGTTGTTGTTGTTGTTGTTTAGAATCCAAAGTTTGTTGCAGAGTTGTAATTATCTTGATAAAAGTTTTGCATAGAACTGATAGAAGACTAATAAATCAGTATTTCTAATATCTTCTTTATCATCTTTCTTAAATGTAAGTACTTTGTGAACAATTTATCTATTACTTCATCTGCTTCTTTTAAAACATCAGTAATAATTCTGTCATCTCCAGGAGCTTTTTCCTTTGTATATTTAACTGTGCAAGATTAATAACTATGGGGAATATTTTTTTTATTCTTTATTACTATATAATTCTTTATAGCATTCTTCCACACCTTTCATGATATTAATACTCTTTTTAGTAATAGTTTTATCTTTTTTACTGCTGAAAAAAACTTTGCTCCTAATACCATGATATTGTTTACAATTTTGAGACTTATTCTCTTCTATAGTTTTAATTCACAATTGTATTCTTATATCATTATTAACTTTTTTGTGTTTTACAAAACTCTAGTTATTTAATTGTTCTTAATGGATCATTTTTTAAAAAATCATATTTTTTATTTCATACACTGTCATCTCAGTGGAAAATTTACTGAAAGATTGTTGCTTTTTTATATTGGCTATCTTTCATGTAATTCTCAATAGAGTACCAGTTATTTTCTTATTGATTTCAGTCAAGTCTGAATTATTTTCAAAACTGTTAATATTTTAAAACAAGTTGCAAATTTTAATTTAAATTCATCAGAATATTTCTGAAGATTAAGAATATCAATTGTGGTACCTTTCTTAATAGCTTTGCATTAGCATGCATTTTACATTTCACTACTCAATGATCTTTTGAATCTGTTAATAACATTACAATCTAGAATTATTTATGTTTGTTAGTCAAGATATAATCCAAATTTGCTCATTTAGGCACTGCTATGTCAATTTTTGTTTAGTATTTTTTCAAAGAAAGAATTTATAATGTTCAGCTTTTCTTTTACTGTGCACTTCACAAATTTGTTTCTTCCCTCATTTCTGTCATCACTCATTTTTCAATTATTTATTAATTCTAACATTAAAGTTTCTTATGACAATTTTAAAATTCTTGTTTTATATAATTAAAAGCATTTTGCATATCCATATAATAATATTTTATTTCTTCATCATAAGGACAACTTGTTGGGACAAAAGTCTGAATTATTTGCATTTTTCATTAATATGAACTAATTCTACCACTGTGATGCACCATCAATCTCCACAATGTTATTCTTTAACTTTTTATTTATAATGACTCCCATTCCACTTGTGTTTCTAATATTTGTGTTTTTGTAGTAAAGTATATGCCCACTTTTTAACCAAGTGTCTCCTCATTTTTTTTTCTAACTTCACAAAGTCCAAAAATGTTCATTTAATATTAGCTAGGTTTTTATCTACTTCATGTAATCTTTTTTTACTTGAAAGTCATTTGCAGTTATAGTTATCAAGATAAAAGATCATCTTTAAATGGCAGCCTGGATCCACAATCAGGAGATTTTTAGTATCTATTTTTGCCTATTAACTGCTGTTTTGACTTTACAACCTCCTGGAAATAAGGATCAGAATTCAGTTTTGTCTGGCATTGTTATAAATATCCATATAGATAAAAAAGTCATTCATACACATCCTATCTTATATATAAAATCCCTAAATGTCCATAATGCTACCATACAATATTCAAGTTAAACATTTCTTTGTTAGAGGATGTATTCTTCAAGGAAAAAAAAATATTTGTTCTGCCATTAATAAACCGTAATCATTTTTTTACGAAATATTTTATGCAAAGGAAGTAATTTGTACAAGCAACTAATTAATAAAAACATGTCAGCCTTTCCATAGGCTCAGTATATTTCTGGATTCTAAAAAAATATGATATTAGAATAAAACTTTTTCAAGGAAAAAACACTTGGAAAAAAATGTGCTTTTGACTTCAGTACATAACTGAATAAGTATAGTCTTCAAGTCATGAACAAAATGCGATTAGAGTACTTTAGTAAGAGGAAAAAATAGATGCTACAGTACCCATATTTATATTTAGTTTTGTGTAGTTTGATATCAGTAATTTGCGGATCCACAGGAATACCATGCACGATTGAAATTTATTGGAACCATTAATTATGATAGCCTTTCTGTAGGCCAGGTAGATATTCTGGTTTTTAATAAAACTCAAATGATACTTCATTTAAGAACTATCAGAAAACTGAGAAGAATAACCATGGTGGGTCTTGATTATTATGCAAGTTGATGCATATTGGGAAACAACTGATACATATTTATTTTCATATGAATAAGTTGCAATGGCAAAAACATGGATTGGAATTCATCCTAGTTAATTTTTTTAAAGTCTCAAAAAGGAATCAAAGGATATTTCATTTAATAGTAAACTTTTTTCTCAATTTTTATTAATATATATATATTAATTCTATTATTTGTAGTCATTATCAAGGTCTGTTTTGTTAATAAAATACCTAATAGAAATATATATATAAAAAGCAAGAAAATTATTTAAGGGACAACTAAGCCCAAAAATGTTGCATTAATAATTCCTAAGACAGATACCCAAAGAATTATTTTAATAAACTTGTAAATAATGTCCATTTTCTTATATTAATGCTAATGTATGTACTATTTCATAAATTGGTTTATATTATCAGTTATATATTTGATAAGTAGTAATTTATTTACTGACTTATCAAAATTATTAGAATTTATGCAATATATATATATAATACCACACATATTTGATGTCACACAGGTACATATCAACACACATATATATATATCAAACCATTCCTCTTTTAATCATTCCTCATGCGTTAATTAATATTTATAGTGTTTAACTGGTTACTTGGGATCATTTGCACATTTCCTAATACACTTTTTTTTTGTAAGGTAATCAAATTATGGCCTTCAATAAACAATTGGAAAAAAGTATGAAAAAAAAAGAGACCACATTTATATTTCCTGATTACCCTTAAACCCCTGGATTAGAGAGAATTGGTTAAAACAGAGTGAAATTTGTTAACACATTGCTTTAGTAAAAGGGAAAAAATGATTTGATATTCAGAATTAATATTTTTATTTGATATTTCATTGCTTGTTTAACATAGTATGAAGGCATAGAAAGAAGCTGTTGAGATTTTTGTTTAAGAAAATTTAACAACAAAGTAATAATAATAATAATAAAAAAATACATTCTATCCAAACTTGTGTATATTTCCCCCTCTTCCATAACACATTCAATAAATAATTGTTAATTAACAATATAATTATTTTCTTGTTCAAGTTAAAATAAATTATACAAATATAAAACATTAATTAGTAATGATACAAAGATAAACATTAATTACCAATGTATTTTAGAAGATATAAATAGATTAAGTCCTATAAATTATTTTAGTTCAAAAGACTGTTAAAGACCTTTTCATTAAGTAATTACTTATTATGAACATAATGTGAAGTCATACTGCAGTTTTTAATTACAGATATCTTTTTTTTTTGTATAAGTTTTTTTGCTTTATGATAATAACTTGACATTCTTGAGTAATAGTATCTCCATTAATCCATTACAGTCAATTGTCTGGGATTGATTTTGTAAATGAATTTTCACTCTCTAATTTCATATTGTCAACAAAGTAGGATTAGGCAGATATTAGAGGTTCAGAGCTCTATTTCAGCAGCATGAACAAGTTTAGTGATGACAGGCTGTAGGTTACCTTTACTCTGCCATGGGTAATCTTTTACCAATATGTTTGAAGGCTTTCATATTGTCAGTTATACAGGTAGTCTTCTCGGGGTTTAAAATTGCCACTGTTTATTTCAGTTTCCAGCCCCATTGATCACTCAAGGTTTTACAATCTCTTGAAGTCATTAACTTCTTTATGGCAACCAAAGGAATTGCTGATGAATTTAAGTTAACATTACTGCATGAATTAATTCTTTAATTAATTAATAATCCTCTAATCACAACTGACTCAGCTATATATATACTACCCTCCTTCGTCATCACTGTTTTTTTTATCAGCACCATTTCTTTAATTATTTTTTTTCTAATTGTCAGATTTACTCTTCTGCATGGGATAATTGTTCACATCTAAAATGTAATCTTGTTGCTATGCAGCAATGTCTATTGTTACATTTTTTTAATTATTACAACCGGATTCTTACATTATTTTTTTTTATTATCATAAATTAAATTTTTAGATTTTTTTTTTTATCAATAAATTAATGACGATTAAATATATACATTTTATAATATTCATTTTAGAACTTTTATAGAAATTTTTCTACTATCAAAAATGCAAACTTTACATCTAGAATTTCTTTCAAATAATTTTTTTTTCTGGTTAAACTCTTAATTTATTGTGGATGGGCAAAACAATAAAAATTAACAAAGTTTAGCTAATTTCATTCATTAATACAGCTTCATTTCATCCCACTCTATAAACGTAAGTATACTTGTACCAATAAATGGTACAATATTATATAAAATTTTAATTTTTAAGTAAGTTCTCAAATTTTTCTGCAAGTTTTTCTCATTTCTTCCCAATTTTCTCTTTGGATATCTTCATCCTTTCTTTCCTGGAAATGCCTAGTTTAATATTTATTTTGTTAATTTTTGCTGAGACATCCTCTGTACATATTTAGATCATTCCAATTATCTCATTCTGATTTCATTTGCTATAATGTATTCAATATTCATTATTTCTTGAATTCTCATTGTTTATTCATTTACTTCTTCACAATCCATTACTATAACTAACAATTCTTTTTTCATTTTTTCTTTCAATTACTAAGTCTCATTAACATATATAATGATATTTTTTAATATTATATCATATATTGATCATTTAATATATTTCAGTCCTATTTGTCTTTACTATAACTTTTCTATCCAATATGTTTTTTTCTTCTCTTACAGTTTCTTCTATTATTTTCTTTGTGCTTATAATCTTCATGCTTAGGTGCTTATTTTATATATAATTAAATATTGAAAATTATTATAATTTAATATTCATAATAAATAGAAGCACAAATAATCGAAGTTCCTAGTTATTGCAATTATCCATATACCTATATTATCTGTCTCTGAGTTTTTTTAGCCTCTATATAATATGCATTTGCAGAATCCAGAGAGTATATATATAATCTTTGGCATAGTCACAGATTAAAGTGATCAAAAATCATAATTAAAAGAGAAAAGAAATTACTGGCACTCAATCATCAGGAAAAACATAAAAAATATATTATTTCAAGCTTGTATAGCAAATTTCAAACAAATTGGCATTGAATGGCTAATGCATATAGATTTTTTTTTTTTAAATAAAACTAAGGAGAATAAAACAAAGATTATAGCTTTTGCTACGTTTCACAATAACAAAGGTTATAGAACTAATAAACAAGCTGTATGATCTTTTAAAAAAATGAAAAAAACCCACACATAAAGAAATAATAGAAAAACTTGATAACTATTTTAATTAAAGCTGTCAAGACTATATGCAAGATTATATTTTAGAAAGACATCATTCTCAGTTCATCTTTTTATCATTACACTAATTGTCATAATTTAATATTATAACAACAGCAAACTCTCCATGCAGTGTTAGCTATAATAATCAATGGATGCAAAAAAGGTTGTGTATAAAATATCTATCCATTGCCTATTCATCCAATATTCCCAGACTAGTTTCTAGTTTGTGGCTTTCATCAGTGTGGAGCTTTGGATCTGAGAGCACTGCGTTTAGATTTTAGGATCTAAGGCAACCCTTCAGCAGCGATCTGTTTAGTTAACTATAAAGCTATGAGTCCAAAATGAAACAGATGTTTTCAATTCAAGCTCATTCATTTGTATAATCATATAAATCTGAATCCAGTTCAGTATCTATACATTTTAGTCTTTTAATCATAGTCATCATCAGCTTATGGGCATGAATGATATTAAACCACTAAACATCACACAAATACCATTTCCTATGTTTGCACAAGATATTAAAACAGTGACAAACTCTCCATACAGTAGTGTCATCCAGAGCAAGCCATAGTAATCAATGGATGCCAGAAGAATTGTACATAAAATTCCGGACTAGTGTCTACTCATCCAATACCTCCAGACTAGTTTCTATCTTGTGCCTTTCATCAGTGTTTATGTAAGCTGTATATGGTATTATACTTATAGGTATAAATCAATGTAGTATAGGATAACAAATGGAAAGAAATTATTACCTACATTAGAATATTTTATAATCTGATTGTCAAATTCTTTTACTTATTCTTATTAATTTTATTTTTACTACACTTTACTAATCTAATAGTTCATTTACTTTGTAAACGGACATAAAACTAAGATAATATCCCGCCAAAAAATTAAAACTTGGGACATTTTTAATAAATTTATTACTTAGGTATAAACAGTATTAATTGTATAAATAATCAAAAAATTAAATTTCCCTTAAGAGTCTCTACTGTGTCAGTCGTATTTGTCTACGCTACGTGGTTTCTAAGTCTTTGTCTTTAAAATTCCAGCCAATAAAATAAATATTATTTATCGTAGTTAATTTTCATTGGTTTTACCATTATCAAGCAAATACTTGTGTTTTCAATCAATAAATGAAACGGTGAAAGTGGAGAAAGAAAAAACCTGTTTTAATTTTTAATAAAAATCTGTTGTCTGATGTTTAATCGCATCAAAGTTTTAGTACATAAACGTTTAACAAGTAAAAACATGTCAACTTCTTATTTCGAAGATAAAGATCATACCATACTTTATCAAAAGTATAGACCCGTACCTCCGACTGCTTTATTTGAAACGACAATTAACTATTTAAATGAAAAGGTAAGATGGTAAATGGGATATTACTTAACCGTAAAAAAATCTCGAAATTAACGAAGGGGGAGAATATTACTGAAAAATTCCTTTTAATGATTTTGTGTTGCTAAAATTTGTTAGAGACTGTTTCCAACCCTGACCCCCCCCCCCCAAAGTAACACCTGAACTCATTAAAGTTTATGATGTAATTTTAAATAATGTATAGAGTGCTAGATTATTTTAATTAAATTTGACAAGCAGTGAAAAAGCAAATTATTAAATAACGTTAATAGAATATATCACATGGCTGATTGTAATATTGTTTTGCAGAATCAGCGTTCCTATGGTGAGCTAACGTACTTTCGAAATAATAATTTTCAATAGCTCGATATCCGATGTACACCTAATTACTTCTCTTTTTTATTCGATATATTGGTTCCAGGTGTAAGAAATCAACGAAAATAATTAATTAAACCATATAAAAAATTTCGTTAAAATGTTATATATTTTTCGTTGCTATCAAATTTTACTTCATAAATATTATAGAAACAAATTTTATTTGAAAAATAATAAAAAAAGTAAAGAATCAATAAACATGAAAGTTAGGCAGAATTTGTAATTTGAGAGCAAGATTTTATTCGCTGTCCACTTTCTGATAATGATTGGAATACCGTTACTATCACTAAAACTCGCAACTTCGCTACCACCACCAACAATGCTGTGGTCATTGTGTTATTCCATTGATGAAGTTCTCTCTGTAAACTCCTTAGCCATAATGTCTTGTGTGATGTTACATTTTTATGAATGCACTAATTAATGTCTGGGTTCGTATAGTGACTAGGTCTTTATATATCTGTCTATAAGATGACAATAATGATTTCAAATCTCATTGAAATTTTGAAGCTAGTTCCTTATTAGGATCATACTTGACAAAATGATTATCGAATTGGTTAACAAGATCAAGACCTTTAATTAAATCAGCATTTAACGCTAGATCATCATTTTCATCATCACTGTTTTCTTTAGGATCAGGAATTTTAAAAACAATTTCTCACTTAAAGCTTTATCAATTAATAATTCATCGATATCTTCAGATGACATGTCATCAAATTCTCAGCCAATTAAATGGACCATTATTATGATGATGGGCAATTCAGTCATGTTAGAGACAACAGGATCTTTGCTTTTTTCACATTTTGGCCAAATAGCTTCCAATATCCATTCAAAGTTGAAGATCTTAATTCATATAATATTAATCCAATTTGATTCGCACAATCCAGAATCAAAATTTTCTACACATCTATGACATAATGTTTTATCGTTCAGTTTGTCCAAAATGTTTTGAAATGTTTATTTTATATAATAAGGTTTAAATGTTGCAATAATTTCTTGGCCTAATGGTTGAATCAAGGATGTGTTATTAGGTGGCAGAAAACAATTGTACATTTGGGTGTTCCAAGACAAGATGGCTGTGGGCATTATCTAGAATCAGTAGAACTTTAAATTCTAGACCTTTGGCATTCATATATCACCTAACTTGTGGAATAAAAGATTTATTGAACCATTCCCTAAAAATTTCAATGGTGACCCAAGCCTTTTTATTTGCCATCCAGTGAACTGGCAATTTATTCAAATATACACCTTTCATTGAACATGCAGAGACTTCAATATGCGATCTCCTGAAGCATTGGGGCAAAATACCAAAGTGATACGATATTTTGCTACTTTTAAACCACCAGCAGTGTTCTGCAATTTTGGTATATAGGTTCTATTTGGCATTCTCTTCAAAAAAATACCACTTTCATCAACATTCCAAACTTGATCGGGAGTATATCCGCCATGTTTGATAATTTTAGCTAATTTTTTTTTGGAAATTCTTTGGCAGCTGTTTTATCTGTGGATGTGGTTTCACTTTTTATTTATTTTCAAGAAACTTTGTCATTCATTCTTTATTTGTAGAAAATTTACATTCCTTGTTTAATTCAGATAAAGTGCCTGGCTCGATTTCTTTAATTTGTTTGTAAATTTATGGTGCTATTAAAACAGGCAAAACTCTCTATACATATTGTCACTCAGTGCAAGCCAGAGTAATCAATGGATGCCTATTTTAATAACAGTTATGAGGAAGCATAAGAAACAGTGACCATGTGAAATTTATAGTGCTGTTTGCTTAATGGCATTTTCATTTACTGGTACTTTTATTTTTGGCATTTCTTTTACCACATTACTAAGGCTTTTTTCATTTTCTCCTTAACAATATATCTAGTGTAAAATGATGTCTTACACTCAATTTTGTTCCAGAACATACCAACATTCTAATAGCAGCTTCATTATCTCTAACAGTTCTTATAGTAGCTTCATATAAACCAAAATGCTGTCCTACAGATTTTGCTCCTCCGGTTGCTAGAGGATTAGTATCCACAGAAATTGCTTTCCTCATCTTTTTTATAGGTGGGATTATTTAGCATTGTATGAGGCTACAGAAAATTATTTCATTTTTTTTAATGAAATAAGTGTATTCATGGATAGGTTAACAAATACATTGAGTCATAGTTAGAATGGATACACTAGTATATGCTTTCTTCTTTTGTTATTTGTACAAACATATGTGTTTTAAGGCAAAAAGGCCTCTAATTGTGTGGTAAAGTTATTTTGTACCAAGTGTCCTGAAATAATGTATCTGAAGCTAACAGTTTGTCTCTTTCCTTAATTTTTTTGATACACTGTGTAGATCTGGGTCATGTTTTGATTAATCTGGTTGTAGATAAATTTGCATCTTATTAACCAGACTGCAAAGGGCAAGAAGATGGCAAGTCTGATTGCGGTTTTCATGTTTTAATGGCTTTTTTAATTGTTAGAACATTTTTCTGTTGGGATGTTTTTTATTATTAAGGAGCATAGCAGTGCCAAAAATAAACAGGAGTAAAAGATATGGTAGATTGTTTCATCCCCAGTTTTGCATAGATTGCATTTGGGGTCCAGTTTTGCAAAAACTCTTGAATATGAGAAAATGATTGGTGGGCAAAGATGAAAGGTTGAACTTGATAAGAAAATCTATATATTTGGGTTCTAAGAACCAGAGTTTAGCCTTTTGTATGAGTTGTTTGTTGTTTATTGTCAATTCAAATTGCGTTGTAGTTGTGTTGGGATGTATTAATTTGTATATACATCCCAATAGGTCTTTTTTTCAGATTTAATTAACAAAACATAAATTCAAAAGCATGCATCCAATATATAACTCCCCATCTATTGTTTTTTTTTTTCAAAATTAATAAATTAAATTTAAACAAAATTAAATTTTTTTGACACCAACAAAGAACACTTTTTTTAAAAAAAAATCTAGTGTCAAATTGCAAACAAAGCATTAATACCAAACCCTTTCAACACAAAACCTAAAAAATGTTCCAATGCAGACAAGCAAATTTCCCATTTGCAAGAATATTGCCAAAAGGGGAATTTTTTTTTTAAATGATGGGAAATAAAGACATGAAGCATTTTTTAAAAATTGGAAGATCATAATTTTTTTTGTAGTTTTTTTTAACCGATCATATTTTAAAACAGTTCTTGTAGAAATTTTTTTTTAAAGAACTCCTGTTATTTCAAAATCATGCAAAAAAAAATTGTGTAAAAGGACAATTAGGTGTACTGTATTTAAGTATTGCAATTAAAACAAGCATTTTTCCATCTCCAAGCATCATACACAATCACATTTAAAAAATTAAAATTTGTAAATACATTTTATAATATGCCAACAGCTCTTTGATCATGTTAATTAAAATTTCTTCTGTTTATGTTGAAAGCACATACATTCGTCCTTTTTTTTTTTTTTATCTTTTCTGAATTTGATGTACAGTATTCTATGTAATAAAATTATTGTCATAAATGTTTTCTAAGCATAATGCTAAAAGTTTTGCAAAAAAGTTATTGGAAAATTATAGTACAGTGGGTTTTTTTTTTTTCACCGAAAGAAGCAATAAGATTTTAATACTGAATAATCTTTTCTTTTTCAAACATTGAAAATGATATATATAGAGAGTAAAATATATGTAAATGGTGCCCCCAATTTATTATCAATAAATATTATTTTAATTTATATTTGCATAATATACAAGTAAAAAAAGTTTCTGTTATATATAGACAATTTATACATGTATAATATATACACGAATGTAAATAAAGATTATTTTATTATGTAAATATATATAGACAATACATGAATAAATTATCTAATTATTATTAAGCTACTCTAGAAAATCTGCATATGACAATAATATCAGTTTATGCAAATGAGGTATGCTTAAATAGATTCTTCTATAAAAACTTCCACTAAGATTTATGTGAACACAAGAAAGGTGAAATGTATGAAGCATAATAAATGCAAGTATGATTCACAAATTATAGTAGAAGCTGATTGCATAATGATAATATAGTTTGTAATTGATTTCTGTTCTTAATATATATATATATATATAATGCAATTATAATCAAATGGATGCATGAAGAACTTTCTTCAATTAAGACACACTGCAATAAATTATATTTATCTACTGTACATGTGAACAAATTGACACAATCTTTTTAATAGACTGTAGAGATTCATATCACTTTGTATTTATTCTTTTCCTATTATTAATATTTAAAAAATATTTTGTCATCAAAAAGTCATACTTAAATTTATTTTAAATATTGTAATGGTCATATTTGTGCATTCCAGCAACAAAATCTAGAGTCCGGGAAAATTACACCAAAGCTGATCTAGATGAAGTGGTGAGACCTCGAATCTGACCATACTTCAACTCATTTACCAGCACTCCGTGATTTGATACTCTATGAATGACATGTATGAGGTTACACTCGGTCTCAATTTCTTCAGCAAGCTGGCTGAGCAAAGGGAGAAAGATGAGACTCAGGGACATTAACAACTTAACTATAATTAATGATTAAATGAACTACTTAACATGCTATGGCTTAACTAATGAAAGGTATAGTATATTAATAATAATAAAGAATATGGATGATTTGGAGTAGATTGTGAGAAATAACATGAAACAAATGGTAATTTTAAATATGTTTAATAAAATAATGATTAAATAAATTAATTAAAATAAAAAGAACTTAGTTATTTAGCATTGGTAATGCATGCAGACATTATAGTAATGATGAAATAGATAACCAACGATCTCATCTTGATATGCAATTCAATTTATACAATTATCTGCAGTCTCTGAATCATGCTTACTATTGTGATATACCAATCTATTCTTTAGGTTTACAAATGGTAAGTTAAACATTTACCAGAAAATACAGATATAGAGCGTAAAGCTACTGATTTTAATATATTACCCACGAGCAATTAATACACTCAAAATATAGAGTCATTAAATAAAACCAGATCCCAGGTTTAGGCTAATGCTGAGCATTTATTAATATGGGGAGAGAAGAGCTGGTGGCCCTTAGACTTGGCATCTGAAAACTATGGTACTAAAGTATTAAAATTAAATATTGCAGTACTAATGTGTAATTAATCACGGGCTTCAGTACCTAGTACTCGATGCTCTTGGACCAGACAGCTTGCTAGCATAATAAAGAACATTTCTAGTTTAGGAAGTTGGTTTAGGCTTTAAATACTGTTCTGGAATCTCGTGTTCCAATTCTAAAAGATAGCCATCCAAACTAAAGAATGGTATGGCCTGACCCCGAAAAACCATTTCAAAAGGCATAGCAAGACGTTACTTCATGCTTGGTGCTTAATAAAGACACACTCACAATGCTTAATAATAGTCCTAATATGTATGTAAAATAATTAAATAATGCACCTAAATATATACAATTTTTGTCTGCAGAAACTAATTCGACCCAGCTTTTAAGATAACATATAGTAATTATGTTAAGAAAGAGTTAACTAAATATTAATCTAGTTTATATATAATGAATCTGTATACAATTAGTTATAATCAAGTTAGGGAGGATAAAGCATATTTCAGGCCTTACACAACATTTACAAATATACTTTTAATATCATCTCTGGTTATTATCTAACTAAAAGATCTAATCAGGATTTAAACTGACTGGGCAAACCTTGTTATATATACTAACATATTAAAATGAATAAATATAGATAACAATGAGCACATAGCAATCTGTTGTTATCTCATAGAATAGGTTTCAAAGCAGCGATTCACATTACCTAAAGAGCAATGATAAATCTTACACTGGATAAGTTCTAATTGTCTCTCCCCAAAGTTTACTAAACCACTTGCTATCTTGAAACATTGGCATATTATAACATATAAAATCAATAAATGAAATAAAATAATCAAAACAAAGATAGGCATGGCTGCAGATTATAAGAGATTTTAAATAATAACTGATACAGGTATTACAAACAACAAAGGAATAATTTATATTAATTTAATTTATAGGCAAGTTTATGGTTACATTTTAGACAGCTTTACTTTAAAAGTTTTAATTTAATGAGGATTTACAGTTTAAATGAACATTCATAACAGCTAACTTAATACGTGAATTATAGGTTTTAGAAGTAAATTATAGAACTCTGCAGTTTGAAGAAGTATTAACAATTTTCTTGCAGCTGAGGAGTCCGGCATTTGGGAGTAGACACTGGCACTTTTCTCTTGATAGGTTGCTTGTTCATGATGTCCTTCCTTGGTAGCAAGTGGTGACTGGAATTCTCGATCCTGGTGGTGATGATGGCAGCATGTACGATGCGTTTGAAGGTGACAGTTCCTCCACAGGAAGATGGCAAAAAAGTGGCCTCTCTAGTCGCTTATTCTAAGATTTAAACCAGCATGGGTTCATGCAGCAACAATTTATAAAATTTAGAATAGAATATTTTACAGTGCCAAAATATAAGATATTTATACTATTTTCTATCACTATATTAGAATTTTTCCATAAGCAAGGTTCACAGCAGCTTGTTTACAAATTTTACTTAAATTTACAAAATTTAGCTTCACTATTTTTAAATTTTCTAATCACATAATTTTCATCTTAGTTTAGCCAACTCAGTTCCAATGGAATAGAAAATAGTGCTGCTTGAAGGAGTTTGCTTTCACTAAGTTGCTCTTATAAAATTTGTTATTGCAAATTTTAGATTTAGCTGACATGCAATTTTAAAACATGAATGTGGCATGATTTCTGTTGAAAGAATTGATTTAGAAATTTAACAAACTATTATATGAACATTTTGTTATATATGTATTCTGATCACAAGTGAAATTGTACACATATATGTGATTCTTTATGAAACTGATGACATAAACTTATAACATAAATTTATAAAAATTAAAGATTTAAATTCCAAATATAAATATCCTGTAACATACCTAAATCTATTACATATTACAGCTTGTACTTGCATATGTATAAGTATGCTGATACATATATAATGACATTCAACAGATATATGTTTAAACAGATATACGTTTAAACAGATGTATGTGTAAACAGATATACAAATAGATGGATATATGTATACTCATCAGGGTTTGAAGTTAATACAAATATTACTATGGGATAAAGTAATCGAAATGGGTAGTCTGAAGGAATATACCATTTCCAATATACTAATGCTTCCTGACTGGTATTAAATTTATAATCTCAGGACATAGCAGAATGGACACAGTCATCAATTTATGAAAAACCTGTGCAAACAATAAAAGAATAGCATAGTTGACATTGAGGGGGGGGGGGGATCCAGTGAAATAACAGTAATATAAATCTCTATGGGATAGATAGAAATTGACATTCAAAAAGTTGTTCAAACAAACAAAAATGGTGTTACTAAGCAGCAACATTCCTGGATTTGATATGGATGATGCCATGTCTTGAACGAGTTATGTGGACCATATTGAAAGATATATGCTCATAAATAAAATTGAGGATGATAAAATAAAAATATCTACTTTAATATGGTTTATGGGGAAAGATATATTGCAAATGGAAAATTAATTCTACAACTCTAGGATCCCCTGAAGAAATTTCATATCAAGAGTTAAAGGAAAAACTAAATGTTTATTACCTATTATAACTAAATGGATCTCATGACAGACTGAGGAATATAAAAGAAATAATTTATGAATAATATTAGGATTATGATTTAGCACTGAGGACACGAGTTAAATAATGGTTTATTAGACAAATTATATGGAATGATAGATGATAACTTTAGAAAAGTATTATTAAGTGAACCGTACCTAAATTATAATTGCACAATAGAAAAATGCATCGAGACACTATATTAGTTAATGTTTCAGAATTTCTACTCTCTAAATAAATGGATAAATATCCAATTGTAATAAAGAAAACAGATAAAGATAGACTGGAATGCAAGAATACAAAAAATGTTTTGACATGTTATTGCTGTAGAAAAAGCCACTTAAAGAGAAACTGCAGATTTAGAAGTGAAAAATGCAATATTTGTGAAACAATAGATTATTTTGCTGCTATCTTCCACAATAAAGACAGGAATATTACAACAAAAATAATGCTCTATAAATCTGGGGGAGGGAGAGCAAAATATTATAAAGAAATTAAAGAATATGAATAATGACCATATTCTAATGGAAGTGAAAATATTTGGGCAGATAGTCACTGGAATGAGTGGGTCTGTTATTATTATCTTAAGGATACTAGATGAAAATTAGTAATAGATGTAAAAAGAAAACATCTCTCATGAAAACTGATGTCATCACTACAGATATAAATGAAAATAAGATAGATGTGTGTGAAGAAGTGACTGTACCTGTGAAATTAAAGATTTTAGCCTGTATTAGAGAGAAACTGCTTCTATCCCTTGAGAATTCACGTAAATATTAAAAGTATACATTTGGAAGCTGAAGTAAAAGCAATAAAAAATGCTAAGTGAACTAAGAATATAAGAGAATTGCAGGCATTTTTAGGCATATTAAACTTTGAGAGGAAAACCTCATGTCTTATTGCTGTTATATAAATTATTAAAAAAGCAATAACATTGGATTTGATTTGCAGAAAAGAACATTGTCTTTCACAAAGCTAAAAACCTACTTGCATCAAAGCATGTGTTCACTTTACTTCATCAAGATCATCCAGGAATTGATCTCATGGAAGCTTTGGCTAGGTCATATGTCTGAGTATCCAGAACTGAACCAAGAAATACAATGAATGTTGAAGAAATGTATACAGTGCTAATCAACCGCTAAACCACTGTCAAACAAGCTGGAATTTTGGCCTAAACTAACTCATCCATTGAAACGCCTAAATTTGGACCACACAGGATCAATGAATGGTTATATATTTTTAATAGTTGTAGACTCATATTTATGGTGGATGGAATATAAAATTGTCAAAAAACACTAGTGCTGAGAGTACTATTGTGATGCTGAAAGAAATCTTTTTAAATTACGGCTATCATGATTCTATTGTAACAGACAATGGGACTAGTTTTGCAACTTAGCAATTTAATGATTATCTAACTGATAAGGCAATGTCACATATTTACCCTACTGTATCATCTTAAATCTAATGGTCTTGCAGAGAAAGCAGTTAAACATTTAAAATCCACATTGAATAAAACTTGCCACAAGAATATTACAGAAGCATTATTAGATATAATATTTTTCTAGCACTTTATTCCATGTATAGCTTTTAATAAGACACCAACTGAGAAAATTCTGTACAATTTTTGCCAACTACAAATGAAAATTTAAAACACTCCTTGGATTATAAAAAATTTAAAGATGGAAAAAGTGTTTGGATACACAAGACTTTTAAAATATAAATGATTATCAGGAGTAATATTGAAAATCTTAGCTCAAAAAATTAACTTTAAACAACTAAATAATAGATAAATATTTAAGAAACATATAAATAATTTATGGCATCTATAAAGTGAAATTCTAGATGTAGACAGCATTAATATTAAGTCAGCAAATAGAAAATTGTGGATATAGATCAAGCTAACAAACCATTCAATCAGGGATCAAATTATTGAACCAGCTGATGATCATGTTATATCAAGTGATTTCCAACAAGAAAAAAGTATTAAAACTTCATAAGAAGAAAAACAGTTTTTCTGAAAAGAGTTCATGTGTGCAGAAAACCTTCAAAATTAGAGGATTGTCTGTGCGAATAAAATATTATTTCTAAAGTAGGAGAGAGGAATGGACTGTCTTGTGTATAACATACATACATGAATGTAAATAAAGATTATTATTTTACTATGTAAACACATGCAGACAGTACGTGAAAAAATTCTTTTCTTATTATTAAAGTACTCTAGAAAAATGCCAACAATTATGCATAAATAGATTCTTGTATAAATAATTCTGCTAAAATTTATGTATGTGTAATAAAGGTGAAATGAAATGTATGAACTGCGATGAAGCATAATTGTCTGCTTAATGAGTGATATAGTTTATAGTTGATTTCTGTTCCTAACATACACACATATCATTTTTTACAGTCATTTATCAATTGATTAAAAGAATATATATATAGTAGTTATACCCAAATGGATGCGTCAAGAACTTTCTTCAATTAAGACATACTCCAATAGATTATATTTAACTATGGAGTTATGTAAAAATTGACACATTGAAGTTTATTAATAGACTGCATAGATTTCTAGTGAAATTTATTTTGTTACCAAAAAGTTACACATAAATTTATTTAAAATTTACCAATGCTTTTTGTTTGGTATTAAATTATATCTTCAAGACATAGTAATATATATGTGCATACACTTGTCATTCTGTAAACAATATATATTCTATTACATATAATGCACATGAGGCAGATTAAAACAAATATAGTGTATATCATGACTCCAATATTAATATTTAACTAAAATTTCAATGTTCTACCCTTAGTCTTTTATTTGGTTGTTTTTGTATTTTTTAATAAAAGAAATCAATGCCAAAGGTGTAAAAAGGTAAAAAATTAAGAGACCAAGTTTTGTCTAACTCTCATGGAAAATACTTAGAAGTTTTATCATTCTGTTGAAATAGACAATGTATGTAATTTTATTATTTAATAATTATTAGAAGAAATGAAAAAAAAAAACAGAAACTGAACAACTCATCTTTCAAAAGCGACTATTCATTTATTACATTAATGCAAATCAGGCATCATTAATTAAAACTAAATGTTCAAGATTAAAGGAAAAGTAGATTTTTGACAAATGTCATATTTTATTTAATTATTTGACTTATTTCATTATTAGCATTTTCACCATTATTAGTCTACTACAAGATGGTTTTTGTAAGTTTAACCTCTCCACATTATAGTAGCAAGCTTTTTTATTTTATCCATCAATCTCACATCTCTCTTTCTAGATCTATTACAAACTCTTAAGGTCCAGTTTAAAACATCAACTGTTCATCTTTTAGCATATGTCAGTAATACTTCTTGTTCTCTCATTCATTTATTTCATTTTTGATATTTTCTTGTTAATTCTAACATCTTTTTATAATTCATTGAGTGGTCTGAAGTCTATTGCTTTTCTGTTAAATTTCCAAGTCCGAGATCCATAAAAAAGAACTGATAAAACACATTTATTAAAACCTTTTTCAAACACTTACACATATATTCTTTTAATATTAAGTTATTTCTGTCAAAAGCAACTCCATCCAAGATTAATTCTATGATTAATTTCATACATTATATTTCCATCTGTATTAATAATTTAATTAAAGTATTTATAGTTGTTTGCTTTTAAATCATCATTATCATTCTTATTTTACTTTTGAGGAAATCCATTGAACATTAGTCTTTCTAGCATTTATCTTTAGTTCTAATTTCTTACTTTCATCTGATAACTCTTGCAACATTTCCTGAATCTTTGAAGCTTATTTGCAAAAACACCATATTATCTACAAAATATAGATAACTTAAATAACCACTTACTTATATTTGCTTAGCTTTCCATAAAATTATCTTTTGTAAAAGTTGCCATAAAATTTTTTGGAAATATGGAATCACTTTGTTGTACATCCCTCTCATTGTTAATCTTTTTAGTATGACTATATTTTGTTTGACATCTCTTTAGATATAATGTAAGAACATGTGATATGGATGAAATATGGAATTTGGATTATAATGATATAGAGATAAGAATCTATTGATAGGGAGAACTGAAATAAACACAGATTATTTTTTGATGATGATAAATAATATAATTGGATAATTGAATATTAGTTACTCAGGAGGTTATATATAATGCTTGTAACTAGAATTAATAAGATAAGTTCAAACCAGGAATCTTTAGCTTTCATATCCATCACTTTAGCACTGCATGATGGACTTTGACATTGGTGAATATCATCATTCAATAGAATTTGAAGAATATCTTATTAAATTGATTTATATAGAAATAAATTTATTTAACGCACATTGATTATGTAAGTAATATTTACTAAGGCAATAAACCTAAAGCTTGTGCAGTTAAAAATGTGAAGGTAGGGACCTCTACAGGTCTTAACCACAAGCTTACATATTGGAAGCTTGTGGTTAAGACCTGTAGAGGTCCCTACCTTCGCATTTTTAACCGCACAAGTTTTAGGTTTATTGCCTTAGTAAATATTATTTATATAGAAATGTAATTTTGTGCCTGAATATAGAATACATATAATTTTTTCATTGTTTAAAGATTGGAGTTGCCTTTTAGTGTATTATTGATTGCTTCTAAGTAATATATGGATTTTTATTATCTTGATATGCATATTGTTTTATGTTTCTTTGGCAATGTTTTATAGAAGTTTGTTATTTTCTATGCATGGGCTTGCCTTTTTTTGGAATGACTTTTGTAAATAGAAAAAAGTTTATAAACTCTGATAGTTAATCTGTTTTTCTTTTTTGCTGTTATTTCGTTTCTGTAGTTGGCTATATAATCTTTCATTATATCTGTTGAAGTCATTATTCGTTTGTATTTATATTTTATTTGTGAATGACAACCTCTTTTTAATATAAATAGTGTTAACTGTATTATTTAAACATATTTTTTTCCTTGAATATAATTCAGTCTTCATTGCAATTGTCAAAAGTTTTTAGAAATGCTATGACAAACTTGTGCATTAAATGTGATATACTGAAGGTATCAAAATTGATGACTTATTCTTGTCATGTCTTGCTTTCATATAAGACTAATTCTAACTGAAATACAGTTATCATTGTTTATTATATTTGAATACAAGTATAATGTATATACTTAACTTTTAGATGTAATTAGAGGAGATTTGAACACAGACTTTCAAGCTCCCTCAGTCATTCACTAGATCTTATATTTCCGATGCACTCAAACTTTTATGCTAAATGATCTACTAGAAGAAGCAGTGATGAAATGCAAATATCTTCTTAGATAAGCTTGTTTATTTGAGACTGACTACATAGTCATCTAGTATCTTGATTAACTCAGAATTTTCATATTCTAATTTTGAAATTGATTTATAAATCTTTCAACTGACTAATTACATTTAAGTTGAGACATTTCTCCAGCATAAAAGCATAGATGTAATAATATATTAAATTATATTTAGATGAGTCTTGTTGAACTAATATCAAATGTGATTTATTTAATATTTTAACTTCTTTGCACAGATTTATTTATGAAAGGTTTTGTAATGCAGGGGTTATTATATGTATTTGATATGCCTGTGGTTTGTGGTTCACCTGAGTTTTGAACTAGATGTTACTTGGAGATTGTTTTAGCAGATGTAGAACTTTTCTTTCAGGTAATTGAGGTATAGTCAACCTAGCTAACTATCCATTCAATAATTTGTCAGTAAATAAATATCTAGCATTTTTAGGTAGCAAATGAGGAAGAAAGATCTTTACCTTGCAATAAATTATTTAAAAGTTGAAATCCTCTTTATGTATATAAACATCGAAAATTTAAATACATATATTGGAATTGGAATATATATATACACACACACATATATACACCAACATATATATAATTGTGTGGATTTCTAAATAAAAATGCTTTAATATATGTTTTAATTCTATACTGTATTCCATTATAGCTTCAAAAACCATTTGAACTTGCTATTGATTTTGGATGTGGATCTGGACAAAGTACTCTGCCTTTAGCAAATTATTTCAATCATGTCATTGGTTTAGATATTAGCGAGGAACAAATCAATCGTACAAAAGATCTTTCTATTTCTTCTAATGTTAGTTTTAAGTAAGTTTCTCTGATAGTTTAAGTGAACAAAATATAATTTATATATAGTTGATATTTTGCTTGTGAGATACAAAATAAATTTTAAAAGTATGTTTATGACTTTTTTCCATTAACTTCATATATATTGTAACTGATGAAATTTGATCAATGCTGGTGATGGTTAGGATAATCAATCTGATCTGATTAAAAATCAAAAAAAATCTAATTTAATCTAGTCTAGCTCAATCGGGTCGCCATTATGTAATAAACCATCACAAAGCACAAATAATCTCTACTAAAGTCAAATTTGTTTAAGCTATATGTGAAACGAAAGAATAATGATGTTATCTGCTCCAGACATCAACAAATCTATCACAATTACAAAGTAAACTGCAATGAGCAGTGAAATCGTATATCACCACCCTAAACAATAATATGATTAAGCTACCTATTTGATTAGCAATTTAATGAAAATCAAATCCAATCAATAACTAAAACAGATTCCAATATATTTTATCAATCTATTGCTATTGTAATAATTTAAATCTACTCTAAATATTTAATGATACTGCATTTTATCTAAACGGATGAGCTTCTAAATAACTATAATTGCATTTTTTTACAAAACGTTTTTAAATATGGGCACTATTTAAAATGTTAAAACAAAATAATATTTGACTCAAACGTATATCTTAATAAACGTTACATAGAAAGTATAAACATTCATTCATATCTTTCAATAAAGAGATACATAATTATTTCTTCCTTAATATTTAATTAACAATATTCTATTGAAATCAACTAGTTTTCATATCCTTTTGAAAATACTTTGAAACATATGCATTCCTTTAAATGTCTAAACAAATTAATCTATGTCTAGTTTAATAAGAAGCTATAAAGTAATGTATAAATAATTTATTCATATCTTCTAATAAAGCGATACTTAATTATTGCTTCGTTTATATGTTAAAATAGAATACTCCACGAGAATTTATTATCAACAATCCATTAGCTAATTTCTGACTCTATAATGCCCAATCACATTATATAAAAGATATATTAAGTTTCCAGTGGATGTTTATTCACCTATGATTATTAATATTATATATTTAAACCCTCAAATAAATGAATGTGGAATTGGTTGGTAACAATTAAAACATATGATTATAATTGAAATTTATTCCAATTCAAAGATAACATTCAATTAAGCTATTTAATGCAATTTGTACTCTTCATTTTAGAGAAATTTTAAAAATATTTAAGATAAGTTATTCTAAACCAATGATAAAATATGATCCATTTAGATTTTCATGGATCAGACAAGCATAGAAATGATCGATTCTAAGCTAATGATATTACTTGTAATATTAACTAAAATAAAACATAATATATAATATTTGAATTCAGAGACAAATATAAAATTTATATAGGGATAAAATAAATTATGCCAATATGCAAAACATACCATATCTTATATTCTAGTTCACTTACCAAGCTGAGTTTGAATCATGCACCGAATTTACGTAGCAAAATTACCTTATGCAATCCAAATAAAATAATTAAGTGGAGTCTTGGCATTTAAATCAACTCAATTTATTGGATTATATAAAAAAAAAATCGATAAGATTAACAACAAAATACAATAGGAAATTAATTTATTTCTGATCGATTGAATTAAGAAAAAAAAAAGATAAAATTTCTGTGGGTAACTCTAAAATATGTTGCAAAACAATAATGACATGTATATTAAAAAAAATGAATGAATGGAGAGATTTTTGGATACCTTACTGAAAATTTTTATATAACAGATACCAAATATATATAATTGGATGAGATTGAAGCCTATTTGTTCATTAAAATAATAATCAATAAATGAATATGAAACAATATGATATATTTAAACTTCTTGTCCTATGTTTTAAACTAAATTTTATACATGCAAAAATCAAATTGGATATAAAAAAAAAACATCGGGTTGTGTTAATATATACTCAGACAAGAGTTCAAATAATTAGTAAAGAAATTTCCGATCATTTCTTTGCCTAAATTCTATTAGACCTAAAGATGATTTAAATAAAATACAAATCATCCTTTTTAAATATATAAGAAAATTAATATGCACACATATTTATAAAAAAAAATCATACCCTAGATAAAAGTCTGTCCATTTTCATTATTCATTGATTAATCGTAGTTTATTTATCCTCAGTCCCTATGATGTAGAGAGAAGTTTATTTCAAAGAAAAGATAAGTCAAACTTTATATGTTTCCTTTCATTGGCAATAATGTTCACATAGAATAATCCCATGAATTTTAATAACTCCTTTTCCTTCCCTTTTCCATTTAAAAGAGGAGAGTGAATTTTTTATTATTTTTTTTATGATACAAATTACTCCGGTTGCTCCCGTTTTTTTCCTAGTTTTTTTATTATTATTATAGGAAAAAAATTTTCTATTTTAAAAATCTCTTTGTTTTAAAAATAGCTGATTTTACATGCATTTTTTTAAATAGGTTTCCCTTCTCACATTTTGTTGCCGTCTTCTTTGGAACTTATTCACAAACTACCATTCAAATGTATGAATGGGCAGATAATTTAAGTTTATTCTTCCATATTTTTATAGTTTAACAGTTTAAAAAAAAATATTGAATTTTTTTATTTAAAAAAACATAGAAGCATGTCTGTTCTTGGCAATGACAAAAAGATGATAGCCCTCTCTTACAGTCCTTTCTGGTTATTTATATTATCTCTTTCTGATGTTGTGAATGTCATAACAACTATTGGAAATTATTCAAATAAAGCTCAATGCAAACGATATTTCAGAATAGTTTTTTCCTGGTTTGTAATGTAAGTTTAGAGAAAAATGAATACATGGAAATGAAATCTAAATTCAATAATACAGAATTGATATTACAACCTTATTCACTTTATAAACACAAATAATTTACATATATATTTTTTTTATAATAATAATTTTTTAAAATTAATCTATAAACAAATATACCTGACATAAAAACATTGAATTATATGTAATAATGTTACCATGGTGATTGCAGTAACAGAAATAAAATATGTAAAAATAATAATACTGATCCTATTTAAGTAAACTTTTATATCATACTAAATTATTTCCAAAATTTATTTATTTGCCTATATGTTTTTTCTTGGGTTTGATTATAATGAATTTAGTATTTTAAAGCTGGAATTAGCAGTAAACAATAGTATTTAAAAAGCTTTAGGTTGCCATGGTTATCAATTTAAACTTATATTTCCAAGATCTCCCATTATCCATTTATCAAGCGAAAGAAAAATCAAACAAGATCAACAAACTTCTTTATTTATTTATTTTTTTTAAATACTTTGATCATTAATCTGAATATTCACAATATATATCATGTATACATTTTCAATTTAACTTTCTGAATTGGCTCTCTAATAGGAAATAGATTTATGACATCAAAATAGGGTTCAAAATGTATAACCTAAAATGAACTTAGATATAACTTATACAGTATAATTTGTTATCTAGAGGAGTTTTATATTTACATCTGATATTATTTATATGATCAATTGCTTTTTCTTTTTTCATATCTATTTTTTTCTATGGTGTCCAGTAATTCTTATGAATTTTTATATTATCTTCTTCCAAATATATATATTTATTCTGGAATTTCTTATCCAATATGTTTTTTCAAATTTTTTAAATTTATTTTTAAATTATTTTATTTTCCTTTATCCACATCTCTTTTGCACTTTTTTACATTAAATTGTTTTAGATATGATTTTTTAAGCAACCAAAATTATATATGTATTTTCTATTTCAAGCCATTTTATTTTCTATTTCTTTGATACTTCTTATAATAATTTTATAAAAATTCTCTCCTTTGATATGTTTTCATTAATTTAGAATTGAATTTTTTTCTGAAATTAATCACATATTCAATTCTTGATATTCTATCTTAGATATTGAATTTTTCACAAAACTTTTTGATCACTTTTTGCAAAATTTTGGGAATATCACCTTTTGTCCTAATCAGTATTTGAAATCACAAACTTATTCTCCCTCTCCTATTTACAATCTTAAATCACCATCTGTAGATAATTAAATATAAAAATGAAATGCTGATTAAAATTATCTGTGGAGGAGGTCTCTAAATGTAGAGATTCAAAGTCACAGGAAAGTGATAATGACTTAAGAATTGCAAATATAATGACTTAAAATTGTAAATTTTGATTAATTAATATTTGTTAAAAATAATATTTAAAAGTTTTTATAGTCTAAGATATTTACTAAGTTTAACTGTTCTTCTTGTTTGCAAAATCATGGTTGAATTCATATCCCAATACTTTTAATCATTAGGGATGTATAGTCTATTAGAGACATTGGATATTTCTTAGAAGTGTATTACATTGAAAAATATAAAATTATTGTTTTCAGTCATAATTTATACTTTGGCTTTATGCATCAAACAATTTTAAGTTCATATTACAATTTTGCTTAATTTCATATGCTCAGAATGTAATCTAAAAGGCTATTGCTTAAAGTTCAACTATATTAATTTGGAAGTTGACTTACAATACTGTAAAATTGCATAAATTTGACAATTAGATACATTTAATTAGCAAAAGATTCATCTTTTATACATCATGGTAAATAAGAGATATTAAATTGGAATTATAATCAATTTTCATAGTTAAAAAAACCCTTTCATCTAAATATTGGTTTATGCTTAAAATTTGAATATTATTTTGCCAGCCACTATTTTACTTATCTTTTAAACCCTTTAGCTAAAATTGTTAATAATAATTTGTGTAATTTGATTTTGAAATGATTTGAAAATATAACACTGTATTATTATGCAGTTCTTTTTACTTTATAATTTCATAAAGTAAGGCGATTTTTAAATAAAAATGAACTGTGACTTAATCCTTTATGTATATTTTTATTCCTTTTTATTAATGTTTTTTTTTTTAAAAAAAAATGAGTTTTTATCATCAGCATAATTAAATCATTTATAGTGACAGTGTTTTCTTATTCCATTTATTACATAAATTTGTTTTTGTCATTATGAAATCAATTTTCATTCCGTACTTTGTGCATATAAAATTTTTAAATTATCCGTTGTTTTTATGAATTTTTACTTCTTGTAGCTACTGGCTAAATACATTGGTGAACATTCAACTGGCCCATTAATGAAATTGCAGAATTATTATTCCTATAGGTTTTGCAGTAATCTAGTTTAACTTGACAATTTTGCAGTAAGTCTGGTTGGATTTATGAATCTCAAAATAAAATAAAATAAATAAAAAGAATAACATTGTTTGCATTATTAAAAGTTGTTTGATATCTGCATTTTTTTTTTAATTTCAGCTATCCTGAAAGCAGAAAAGTTTTTGTATATTTCTATTTTTTTTGACAATGAGAACACAGTTTATGAATATGTTTGACTCAAAGTATGTACATTTTTTATCATAAATAAATTTTAAGGATAAAGTTTGCCTTCACTGTTACATTGATGAATTATGCAATTTGTCAACATTATCATGAAAAATGTAAAGAACAAATAACATTTTAATTGGAAAATAGTGAGCATTTTGACAAATTACTGTTTTTCAATAACAATATGAAAGTGATTTGAAAATGAGATTTGAAGCAAAATATGAATGATATTTATTTATACAAACTGTTCAGGTAGTGTCCCGTCTTGTGAACATTTGTTCCAAAATTATGAATCTAAAAATTGTATATTAAAAAATTCAGTATTAAAAATAAAAATAAAAAAATTCATAAGATATGATTTACAAGAAAATTTCCTACATCTTATTTATTACTTTATAAATTTTAATTCACAATCTTGATAATACTTCAGAACGTTGTTTAACAGTTAATACTATTTTTTTAACTACTCTTCTGCAATCTGGACCAGTTTTTCTTTCCCCCATTCTTCTCTTTAAATCTCAATACCATTTTTTTTAAATTTTTTTTTTTCTCCTAATGATAATTGTTTGTATGAGTTAATATAAAATTGTCTTCAATTTGTCTTTATTCATATTGAGATATTTAAAATTGCAAATGTTAGTTCCTCTGCATATTGAAGTGATTTCTTCTTTATAATCTAATAATAAATGTACTTTTGATGAAGTCAGCATAATTATAGCTCTTTTAAATTGATTATCGTTGCTGCTTTATTTATATTGTAATTATGCAAGCATTTTTATTTAAATTAGCTTATTTGAATGTTCCATTTGTTAGATAATTGACAGTTTTCTCTTTTGTTTATTACATTTCTATGGTTGGCAGTAAACCATGCTTTTTTTGTCTTTTTCTGTAATCACACTCCATACACACTAGATTGACTATTTGTAGATCAAAGCTATGACCAAATTGTTTTTGTGGTCTCAAAATAATAGACTTATATTCCAGATTGTTTTTAGCATGCAAGTATTTATGCTGTGCTAATCTAATTGAGATATTAGTTTTAGATTCCTCATAGTATACAACCTTGCACTCTTGGATGGGGAGTATGGAAACTAACTTTGAAAGTTTATTGGCAGATCTTTTTAATTTGTTTATTAATCTCAGAATATAAAGTATGTTAACCCATGGCCTATTTTCAATTTCCAGTTTTAAAGTTCACTTTGTATTTTTATAGAATTGTTTGATAAGATTCATCAGAATATTTTTATTATAACCTATACCACATGGATCATTTACATATTCAACTTAGTTTTTCTGTCTACTTTGTATTTACAAAGTGTTATTAAAACAGGCAATCATGTGATATTTACAAAATACTTTGAATCTTGCCAATTTGTGAACCATTGGGGTTTTAGATTGTGAATGGATGGCACCTTTAACTTCAAATGGTTTTACTACCATTTTATAATTCAACCTATTTTTATTTCTTTGGATTGTCATGTCTAAATATCTTAAGCTGTGTATGTTATTTTCATATCCAATAATCATGTAAAGGCTGATTACTACATCTGAATAATAGTTTGTACAGGTGTGCATACTAAACATGAACATGTCATTTATATATGATACACTGATCTTTCTCCATGAATGCCAATTAATTTTATTGTCTGTGTTAGCCAGTGTCAAACTGCATATAATGCCACTGATAGGCAATCCCGTTGCCCATGCACATCCTGTGGAACTCGTACATTAACTTTGTGATCTTCATTATTTATTTAAGTCAATAAATTCTCTGGCCAACAATTGGTTCTATGTAGAGTAGAATGTTGATGAGCAAAAATTGTTTTCTTCAATTTCTGATTGAGAAAATAAAATAAAAAGATAAGAGGAATAGGCTGGTTATTTGAAATGGAATTCCTATACTATAACTTTGATGAGAACTATTCCAACTACTAGTGGCACCTTTTAATCTAAGGAAGTATTTGAGTCAATTTAACCATTCTAGAAAACACAGCTTATTAAATCATTATTGAGGACAGCAATGTAAACAATGAAAGTATTATTAATGGTTTTCCTGTGACACAAAAGCAAGGAGGAAATTCTCATGTTACATATCTAATATATATATTTGAAGCAAACAGGTGGATGAATCAGTCTGACATAATAATTACCTAAATTCCCTTTTGTTTGAATTTAAGCATATCTTGTAATTAATTCATTTTTATGTTCTATTTTTTCTCCTTGTAGTTTTATAAAATGAAAAGAATTGGCACAAGGTTTTACATAGCAAAATAAAATTGCCTTATTTTGTCAGTTTCTCAAGAGATTATATGATATTAGAACACCCTACTGATAGATTGAGAACAAGTTTATTCAATTGATCAGATTTTTTTTTTGATTGATGTAGGAATGTTAGCTCTTAAGTCTATTGCTTTAACATTGTTTTGAATATGATTAGTCATATTAGCCATGATAATTCTATGTCCTGTATTATCTACATTACATTTTGCTACTTTCTTGCATCATTTCTATATATCAAATTTTGTTAAAGTTAATAAAATCACACTCATATGAAATATATTTATCAGTTTTTGGATGCAAGCATAATTTGTTCATCAGTTAATGCAGTCTCTTTCTTGACTGTTTGATTATTTTTTCTGTAGTTTGTTTATATTGCATAATAATTTTGATTGTCTACACTCAATGTTTGCCATTATTTTTGGTATATATATATTTTCAATTATTGTGATTTTCTTACTGAATGTTTTAAATGATTTACAAAAATATATAAAATTATTCTACAGTTAGTTTATTCACAGAAATTATCAATAAATTTCATTTTTCTGGATATGTCAGGGTATCAAATTATCAGAATTTTTATACGCTGTTATTATTGGTGGCAATGTATTATTGGATAAGAATGATCTTCACTTATTACATCATATAACTTTCATATTTAATGAGTTTTTAATAAAATAAACTTTAATTATCTTAATGGATAGTCTGAAAACTCAAGAGTCTGATATTATTTTCTCTCAACTTTAGAAGTTTGATTACTTTTTTATGGAAACTGGTAAGCAATTCTTATTATGATCTGCATTTTTGTTGATTTTTGATATTAATATTTATGCCCTGATATGAAACCTTACTGGCTATATTAGAAAAAGAAGGAGGAGACTTTTGAATATAAGTTATTTTTTTGAAATTCTGAAATAAATGGAGATTAGGATAGTAGTTTACATGATGGATGCAGAATCATCTAAAAACAAATGATTGGAAGAATCTTGTTTGTATACATAGGACTGACTATCTTGAAATTAAAATCCAGTGGTAAATTTTGTAAGAATTAGAATTCTAAGTTGTTTTCTATTATATATAGTTTATTTATAGTAATCCACAATTGTGATCTTTACTAATTTTATTGATTATATTTGGAATTATACTAATATGTACTTTTCTCATTTTGAATCCTAATTACTGCAATAACAGTTTGGCAATATATTGGCTTGTTATTACTTTAGAGATCTTAGTTGCAAGTAAGCAGCTTTTTTAAAACAAAAAAATGTACAATAATGTTTTTATGTTAGATTGACTTCTCCAAATAAAATTCTGGCCAAAGACTCTTCTGTAGATCTTGTCACTGCTGGTTCTGCAATTCAATGGCTTGATTTGGATATATTTTATCCTGAATTAGATCGTATTCTGAAACCAAATGGTGTATTAGCATTTTATACACCTGTTCATCCAAATATCTATCATCCTGATTATCCTGAACTTAACAGTGAATACCAACAAGTAAGTCATTTTATTAGTTTTTTATTTAATATGTTTTTGTTGTGATATTTTATATTTGTATTTTTTTAACAGTTTATTCATGCAGAGATCAACTCATATTCTCTTAAGCAATCTAATCTATCTCAAAACCAATACAAAGGAATTAAATTACCATATGCAGAGGCAAAGTATTACAGGTATTAACTTAAATATATATTTTTTAAATTCATTTGATTACTTTCAGCATGCTCTAATTATTAAAGTAGTTGTGACATTCATGCATAAATCTTGTAATATCTGCATGGAAGTATAATGATCTGATGTTTACCTGGAGAAAGATATGTCCTGTGAGTATCTAGATTATTTTTTAATGATTATTGTAGCTATTGATAATATTTATTTAAATTTTGCATTGTATAGTGCAAATGTAACAAACTTTGAATTTAGTTGTAATGAGCTCTGTTGATAAGAGTACAAACTCATAAATAAACATTGTCATGGAATTTTAATGAGGCAGATTTCTAATTAGATTTTCTAATGACATCAGATGTACAAATATATTTTTGTTTCTTTAGGGATGATAATTGTTTTGAAATGAGCAAAGAAATGCCTCTTCCCCATGTTTTTGATTATGTCAGAACATGGTCAGCATATCGTGTGTATTTAAAAGAACGGAAAAATAATCAAGATGTTTTAAATATTTTACAAAAAAGGTATAAAATATTTTTTCTTTTTTAAAGTTAATATGAATTCTAATTTTTTTTTTTTCTTAAATATATATATATTTTTAGCATTTTGCAGAAGCTGGGGTCTCAGTCAGCCGAAGATGTTATCATCAAGGTGGTTTGGAATTATTGTCTTATTTTAACTAGAAAACCAGCAGAATGAAAATATATACAAAAAGTTCTACATAAAGAATCTTTATGGAGAATTATTTTTATTTTTAAACGTTGGAAATTTTTTTAAAAAAATTATTATGTATATACAATAAATATGTCTTTTGTTTATGACTATTTTGAGAGAAATTATTACTATCAATTTAGACATATTTTAAAAAAACAACAACATTGTAATATATATATATTGTTTTAAATAAAGATTTTAATATAATATAATTTATAGAATATATGCTTTATATGTGCAATATCTTTAACAGTTTTGATATATATATATATATATTTGTAGAGCAAGAATTAAGTATCATTAATCATATAAATTGAGAAAGATTTAAATTAATCACCATCAACCAATATAACTATCAGTAATCAAATTAAAAATAATACAAGGGCTATACTATTTGGATTTTGATAATAAATCATTTTTGTCAGATACAAATCAATCTAAACTTTTTTATTTTTAAATATTTATGTTGATCAGATTGTAGATAGCTGAGTTTAGCTGGATGTATTTGATAGAAAGGTTTATCATTAAAAACAATAGTCATATAATCAATTGCTCATGAGGATCTGTAATATTCAGTCATTGAAGTGATGTTTTGGACTTAATAATTACATTCAATTAACGAAAGGATTTTTTTTTCTATTTTGTTTTGGTGGGAATTGAGCTAAGAACATTTAGCTCACACAGAACTGGTTATGTTAATGAAATCTAGATACTGCTGGCCTTCATTTAATCACAATTTTTTCATTGCTAGTTACATAGTTTAAATTTTTTTTACTCTGTAATTTGGGGGTGGGTGGGGCAGAATTCTTTACATAGTTTGGATAGTGTTCGAGTTTAAATGATAAAATATAAAATTTTGGGGGAAATTTCATTCAGAGGGATTGATTGAAAAAATGGATTTATTATCAGCTGGTTAAAATGAGTTATATAGAAGCAAATAATTATATTGATAATGTTTTTAAATCAAGAAAAGACTTGTGATAGGGTAGATAAAAATAAGATGTGCAGAAATCTTAAAAATATGGGAATAGATTTGAGGTAATTAAATGTTATTAAGGATCGTTACAAGAAATATAAATTGTAAATGGAGAATGTAGAATCTGTAGAAGTTAGATGAAAAGCAAAACACTAAATGAGAAATATCTATTGATGATGGAGTTGGTCATTAAGATAAAATGATTAGAAATAGAGATAGAAATTTATGTATTAGGGATGAAAACAATGCATAACATACTAGTTTGTTTTTTTCTGCAAATGATATAATATTTTTTGGAAACAATATAAAAGATATGGAGTTGTTGCAGAGATAGTGTGTGAATATAGAAAAAATATAAAAACTAAATTCACTGAAGGCTGACAAATGGATGTTTATTAGTCTTGGAGAAATTGGGAAGAAGAATTACATAAAGAACTAGAAATTAGAGTCAATAAATAAAGCAAAAGTAATAGAATGAAAACGATTAAAAATCTGATATCTTTGTCATATAATAAATAAATAGTATGTAGAATAGTTTGGAAAAGAGTGATAATATTTCCACTTTACCATTTGCAATGAAACATTATCTAAGGACTTGGAACATTTCAGTTTGAATTCAGCAGGAAGTAGGTATATTGAATGGTGAATTTTAAACAGAAAATGAAACTTTTAAAAGCAAAGGGATAGATATCTTTTTTTAATAATATAAATTAAAAGCAAATTTAAAATGTTTGAAAGATTATAAAGAATGAAAATATAGTAATAAAAATTGTATTTAATTGGATTCTGTGGAAAGGACATTAAATGTGATGGGTTTGAAAGGTTTACTCACTCATAACACAATAGAAAGTTTAATATAATTTTTTCTGTATTTTTATAAGAAGTGAAATAGATATATAGAAAATATATTGCAAGTCCATATTTGTGAGTAATAGGAAAATAGTGTAAATAAATTTAGAGAAAAAAAGTGAAATTATGAAAAATGAATAAGAAATATAACTTGGAGTTATATAATCATAAAAAAAAACAACAACCATATAACAAGAAAGTATATACAGATAAAAGAGAATATGAACATAAGAAAAAATAAAATATTAAGTTTGTAATAAAATCTTGAATGATGGTAAGTTGGTAAATGAATATGATTTATTAGAAAGTTTGATCCATGAAAAAGTTAATTCATGAAAAGATGAATAATAACAGACTCAGAATTAAATACAACAACATATAAATTAAAAAAAAGGAAATGCAAAATGATTAGATATTATGAAAGTTGAAATATTAGTAGAAATAACATGCAAAAGTTGGTTTAAGAGAAAGCTTTAATAAACTTATGTATAGTAATAAGATTCCAGGTGAATGGAGAAAAGATTTTAGATTGAAAAAATTTATAAACCAATAACTTTAATAATTTATAATATATTTTTTAATAAATAGAATTCTGACTTAAATTAAAGAATACAAAATTTTGAAGAGTTTCAGAAAGGATTTCATTCAGAGAGATGGAATAATTGAGATATAGAAAATGTTTATGATATAGTAAATACGAATAAATTGTGAAGTAATTTGAAAGTATGAATAGATTTGAGGTTACTAAAGAGTAATTAAAGATCTTTATAAGGATAAATGTTTATATATACTAATTTGAGGATATAGAATCAGTAAAACTTAAAAGTGAAATTGGATTAAAATAGGAATATCCATTGTCTCATTATTTATTCTAGGGTTTTTTTAGAAACTCTTTTTCAGTTTCCAATGTGGGAACTAGGAGAATGCATACTATGATAGTTCTTACTTTTGCAGATAATAATGTCCTTTTTTTCCACTGATATTTTAAAATATAAGAACTATTTTTAAAGAAGTGTGTAGACATAAAACAAAATATAAAATTAAATTGATTGAGAAAAAATCTAATATGTTAGCAATTTATGGAAAAGGTAAATCTATAGAATGGAAAATGGATTATATTTGTCTTGGAGAAATGGAAAAGTATAGATATTTGGATACTCTATTAATAATGAAAGTGAATATGCAGAACAGCTTGTAATTTAGCTGAGACATAATCCGATATGTTTCTCATTAATAAATATGAAGTATGCAGAATAATTTGAAGTGGATGATTTTGAAATGAGATGCTTTGTTTTGATCAGGAAACTCAATTTTTTTTAGATAGAATTCAAAAAAATTTAGATAGATACAATGAAATGTTGGTGATAAATGAGACTAAAGAAAAGGGTTTTTTCCCTCTTTTAGTGAGGGAAATTAAAAGTAAATTAGGAATGACTGAAAGGCTACAATTTACAAAAGAAAATATGTTAATAAAAATAATGTTTAATTGATTTATAGAAAATGAGATTATACACAGTAGGCTAAAAAGATGTCACAAACATGCAAAATTATTAAGTAGAATAGAGAATTTAATTTATTTATTTGTATAAGCAGTGTGATAAATGCTAAATAAGATGGATGAGACAAAAAGATAAGTTAATAAAAAAGATGTGGAAAATGATGATGTTAAAAAAGTGGTTTAGAGTTATATAAAAATAAGTATATAATAAAATATGAATATATTGATAATTTATTACTACTTGGTACAAGAATATGGACTTTGAATACCAATAAAAGAAGATAAAAATACAATAAGAATTTGAACTGAATTTTGATTTATGTGGAAAATGGAGATAATATTGAACACTTGTTTTCAAATGTAAGACATTGAAATTAAAGTGGAGGAAACATTTTTTATGTAGACCTTTACAAGGAAAAATGGAAATTGGACAGATTATTGGAATTGGATTTATTAAAACAGGATAGAAAAAGAAATTATAATCTAAAATAAAGTAGAAATAGATATTTGTTTTTGCAGTATATAGTTTACAGTAGGTAACAAGACATCTGTCATATGACCTATGCACAGAAAACTGATTTTGTTGAAAAAGAAGCCATTTTGTATCAGAACATTGCATCATAAAATAAAATTTAAATACCAAGATAAGTAAGCAGAAATAGTTCCATTTTAAATTCATATCCATTTCTGCTTTCATTTTTACATATAAATAACAATAATAGTTATAAATGATGAAATTAACAGTTTTTGAAATATAGAAAGTTAAAATAGAAGCATGATAAGTTATATGAAAAACAATGTGCCTCATAACAAAATGATGTAATAATAATAATTTGAAATAAATAAATGGATGAGATGCAATATATATATATATATTGTGCCAGGCATTATCAAATGGCCTTGCACAAAATCTGCTGTAAAGAATATTACAGCAGATACATATATAGATTTGTACATATTAGGCACAACAAATATATAAATGCGCTATATTAATAATGGAAGTTGGATCTGAGCAATTAGAATACCCACACACACCAATCTAAAGCAAACATTTAATGGACACACAAATATTGTACACGTATAATAAACTCATGTATTTTTTTTATTTTTCATTTTTGTATATTTTATGATATGTTATTTTATGTATTTTGCTTTTTTCTGAAAAATTCAAATAGAGAAAAGCAAATTTATTAAACAAATGGATCAAATGTTGGAACATATTAGTAAAGTAAATAATTAAAGCAATTGTTCCAACATACTTGTATATATTTTTTTTATTATATTTTTTTTTAATTACTTTTCTAAAAACTAATTTTATTCTGTAAACTAAGAATGTTAATTGCTTTTGCAAAAATCTGATCAAAAGCAAAATGTTTGATAATGCTATAATTAAACTGTTATCTTTTTAAAAATTCTTTTGAATTGATTTTGTAAGCAAGTGGTCTGGGTTATTCAAGATGGAAACCATTATATCAAACTTAAAATGTAGAATTTAATCGGAAAAATTGTAAGAAATGTTATAATCTAAATGATAAGATAAATTGAAAGGATTGGCTGATTCATACTTCTCAGAGGGCTAGTGGGATTGATATAGTTTAGTCAGTGCTGTGAGATTCATTCTTTTTTTGGCATTCAAGTCGTTCACTACTTTGGCTCCAGAGATTTTCAATCATCTAGCAACTTAGAGATAAATTTATGGACTAGACCGCTGCTGACATTTTCTAAGAAATCCATTATATAGTTCTTTTAAGAACTCTTGATTTCTTAAGAATTTAATAAACTAGTCAAGATAGAAAATGAACATTTGATAAAAATTATTATCATATACAAACAGAGGAAAATATGAAGCAATCTACCAGTGAGTCCAGTAAAATGACCATGGGGTAGACAACCAGCCAGCGCACCGCCCTTTCTCTGTCCCAAGCCGCCAAGATGTGACCACGCCAGTTCCAGCCGCCCACGATGATGACAAACACTGCCTTGCTCACTACACAGCCAGTTGACTTGAAGCCCACTCAGAGCCCAGAGGAGAAGAATGAAGACGCAGACATAAGTTTATTTTAAGATGTTTTATTAATATTGAGATAATTAACTTTGATATTTCCGATTAAATATATTATTATTTCTTTATTATTATTATTATTAATCATTTAAAAAAGAGAGAGTTGTCTCTCGCATATGTATATTGAATTTACAGTTATTACGGGCATAAATGATAAAGCTTTTACTTAAATCTTTTAAGTCAATTTTTCTATTTCAAATTCTAGTATTTTCAACAAAGGTTGCAATGAGATTTTTTTTTTTTGTTGCTATTCGTTTTGCTCTTGTTGTTATTCCTGAAATTCGTCATATATAAATATGCATGTATATATATATATGCGTACATACGCTTATAATATTCGGTAAATACGATATCTCATGCTGAATATCTAAAAATGTATTTAACCGTATATCCTTTTTAAGTTATTTTTTTTGTCACTGCTGCACCTCATGATGCGTGTAAGAAGGGATTGATCTATTATAGATTCCCTGTAAGCAAGTACTCTAATAACTTTATATTTAAATAATAGTAAGTGTATAATTGTGCTGCACGTATATACATGTATAGGAATTTATCTATAGCAAAAGGGAAATAGATACAGTACCTTATGGTGAGTACGATATAGTATCTGAGCCAATGCAACCTATAGACTTGTTGAAAATATGAAATTAGTGAAATATTTCATAGTGCAAAAATATGTATGCATAGTTGTTGTTTTTTTTTATTATATTTGCTATCAATAAAAAGGTTTTAAAGTCATCAGTAAAAGCGTATGCCTGTATGACCGAAAATCTCATATCTGTATATCAAATCACACAAAGTAAAATTTATTTCTACTTGGGTAAAGGAGTTCAGACCACTTCCATTACTTATAAACCTTGTAAATAGCTTTAGGGATTTATTATTTTCTTATTTAAAATTGTATTTTATCTATTTCAATGCCTCATATATATACATGGGTTTGTTAGCATTAATTATTTTTTATTTTTTTTATTTTATGATATCATCATTAGTATGAACGGTGGTGGGTATTTGGGATTAAATAAATATTTAATCATAATATTAAACTTGTTTCATTTTCGTATTAGTATTTATATTGATAAAAATGTATTCTTTCCTTATCAACCATGTACCAGTAATAATCATTTAACTTACCCATTTGAAGTTCCTAGATGTAGAGTGACTGAGCTAGCCACAAGGGGTATCGCTCTACCGGGGTGTTAAATCTTATTCTTATGCTCCGCTGAACATATGGTATTGCACATCCTTCTAGGAGGTTGAAAAATTCTTTTTTTTTGTTTCTTTTCTAGAAGTGGTGCGCAAAGATCTATTTTGTAAATAGATTTTTCAAAGGTGTGTACTTATCATTGTTCTGAATATTCGGGCAGTCAAATAAGATATCAACTAAAGGGTGTTTTTAACTGGAAGAGTCCTGTCAATCCACTCTTTCTATCAATTTAGCTGGAAGTACTAATATACATGAGTACAGACAATTGGCTAAATTGATATCCATTTCTTTAGCTGTTGAATCTTGGTCACTTCATGCTCAGTGCAAGATTAGGAAAAGAATTTCGCAGGGAGAATGGTCTGGTACAATATATATATATATATATATATGTATATATATATATATGCAGCAACAATAATATAAAAGAGTTGTGACTATGGTGAACTTCACTAAATGTGCACTCAGCTGTAGATTATAAAGAAGAAAGAAATCACTTTGTTACACAGATGAACAAACTTATACAAATTTGATTTGGCCAAGTTAATGTATTATAAGTTTCTTAAAATATACAAGTTTTGAATGGGGAATTTAAGTTAATATTTCCAAATAAAATAAGTTGAAATTAATCTAATAACTCGTTTGATTTTATATATCTTTATATAACTTCAATTTATATGTGCACAATGATCATAAAATATTAATATAACAAAAATAAAATTAACAAATTTTTAAAACTGTGTCTTTTTAATATTTTAAAACACTAAGTTATATAGTGTTTTTCTGAAGGTTTGTGATGATGGTGTAGTACTGTCACTGGTCAGGCCAGCAACACCTGAAGAAGAGGGGAGAAAAATACCTCTCGAAATGTTGTGCATATACTAACCTGTTTGCTGTGATATTACTAACAGTTAGTGCATATACTAACCTGTTTGCTGTGATATTACTAACAGTTAGTGCATATACTAACCTGTTTGCTGTGATATTATTAACATTTGTTTGCTGTGATATTACTAACAGTTGGTGCATATACTAACCTGTTTGCTGTGATATTACTAACAGTTGAATGCATTTGGAATATTTAACTAAAAATTAAACTTTTCTAAAGACATTCAACACACATATTAGATGATGGAAATAGTCCAATATAAAAATACAACTAAGTTATATAGTTTTATCAGGTGAAAATTTATATAAGCATGTCTGTTCAGAAATATAGAGATCCTTCCTAGACATAGCAATTGGTATAATCTAAATTCAAATCCTGCAATAAGCTAGTAGAGATGAATCATCAAATTTGTAGGTATTAAACAGTCTGCTAACATGTAACTGTCAACTGGTAAATTTGACATCAGTGACACAAGTAATTGGCCTCTACATTCAACACATAGAGAAATATTTCTTTTATAAATAAATAAAGTTGAAGATGAAAAAAGTAGTATCACAGCTATGTTTTATAATAAAGGAGTAATAGTGATCGCTAATAGGCTCTGTAAACTTGACAATCATGAAGATTATTCTTTTAATCAAGTAATAGATGACCCAAATAATTGACCGTTGTTCAACATGTAGAGAAATCTCGTCATAAAGAGCAATCTCTTTATAAATAAAGTCAAAGGTGAGAAAGTTAAAGTAGCATCACAGCCATGTTTTGCAGAAAAAGAAGTAATAGAGATTGCTAATAGGCTATGTAAACCTGATAATCTTGAGGATTATTCTTTTAATCAGGTAAAAGATGACTCAAGTAATTGGCCTCTTTACATTCAACATGTAAATAAATCTCTTCATAAATAAAGTCAAAGATGAGAAAGGTAAAGAAGCATCACTGCCATGTTTTGCAGGAAAAAGAGTAATAGAGATTACTAATAGGCTTTGTGAACCTGATAATCCTAAAGATTATTTTTTCAGTCAAGTAAAAGACAGTGTTTGTCAAATTGTTTTAACTCACAAGCCTCTAGGAACCTCACCAGGCTTCATTTCAGGAATTGTCATCAGGGTAAAAATGAAAAAATTAAACATCATAACATTGTTCTTCATGATCTTGAAAAAATTGTGTATATGGCTCATATCTAGATGAGGCACTTGAAACAATTTCTGTGGGGATAAGAAATGACAGTTTAAAACAACAGTTTTTAGCTGATAGTGAAATAAAATATGGCAAAGCTATAAATTGTGTTATAGCTCATGAGTTAATTCTTGAGGAATCAAGAATTCATGGAGGTAAATATCAAAAATAATGGACAAATTGATGTTTGTAAGATATAAAACTGAGAGAAAGATATTTAAAAATTTAAGATGTAATAATAATAAAATCCATTTTATTTATTTTGTTGCAGAAAAGTTGGCCATAAAGCAAGTAATTGTTTTCATAAAAAGGAATGTTGCAAATTCTGTAACAAAAAAGAGCACATCATGTCTTACATTGGTGATTAAGAGGTCAGCGCGACTGCCTTACACTTGCAGGCAGTTGCCCGGGTTGCGGGTTCACGTCCCGGCCGATGCTATGACACTTAAAAAAAAAACGGGCATATCGAAATGATGTATAATAAAAAAATAGGTGACCCTGGGGAAAACAACAACAGCTTTAAAAATGTATTTAATAGAAAAGGAAATCACCCAGTATTAAAAATATGTCAATGATTGAATGTGATTTAGTAAAATTATGTGACAAGTTCATATCTACACAGGTCAATGGTGAAAGTAGTGTATCTTTGATTTCTGTATGTGAATAAGTTCTATCTATAATTGCTAATAGTAAAAAGTCACTGACAATCGAGAGAATTGAGTTAAAATTTTAGATGTAAATGAAAAGGTAATTAAAAACCAAAGGAATAATTAAAGCTCCTCTTAGTAGAATAAATAATAAAACTTTTCATTTGCTTCTATATGTAATTTATGCTTGATTAAAAAAATTGGGCATTAGATTTTTAAAATAGAAGACTGTATTTATTTGTTATTGATTTAATTTATTTAAATTTACATTAGTAAAAAGATTGAAATTGAGAAGGAAATGAGGGGGAATTTTTTCTAAATTGTTTAATGGGGAATCGGAAAAAATAAAAAAAATCTAGCCTATTTCACTAGAGTTATCTCCAGAGGTGGTACCTATAATTTGCAAATCAAGGAAGGTCCTGTTTTCTCAATAAGAAATGTTTAGAAGACAATGAATTAGTTTAAAATGATGTATTACAACCTACTGAGAAATCTGATTGGGCTACACCATTAGTAATCATTACTAAATTAATGGGAAAATTAGTTTGTGTGGTGATTACTGCTAAAGCTATGAATAAACATGCATATCCTCTCCCTAATTCTAGAGAAATAATTGCAAAAATCTAATTTTTTTCATAAAATTAGATCTTAACTCAGCATTTCACCAGATACTGATGACAAAAAAAAGCTTCAGAGATATTAACCTTAATTACTCATGTAAGCTTATTTAAATGCTAATGACTTGTGTTTGAGATAATTTCTGCATCTAATATTTTTCATTCAAAAATTGAGAATCTTAATGAATGTAAAGGCTAATTACCACTATAATGGAAAATGAACTGAGAAATCATTTACATAACATATGCAAAAAAACTGGAGGAATTTGAAGCAAAAGTGAACACCAAAAATGCATCTGAAAAGAAAGTGAAATTAAATTTTTAGGGCACATAATTTGAAATAAGGGTATGTCACTATCTCTAAAAAAGTCAAAGCTCTTCTTGGACTTGTAAATTATTTTGAGAATTTTTCGAAAGGTAAAACTCATGTATCCAGACCCTTATATCATTTAATAAGGAAGAACCAAAAATGGAAATTGGTACAAGAACAAGCATTTTTGTATACCAAATCACTACTCTCTTCAAATAAGTAAGTTGTTCATTATAACAGCAATTTGGAAATTATGCTACAATAAATAAATTGGAGTAATATGTCATCTAGTACATATATGTGAATGATCTATTACCTATGCTTTTTATACAAAGCTGAAATTTTTTTACAATTAATTAGACAAAGAAGCTCTTGCTAGATTGTTTGGAGTTTCTAAATTTCATCAATATCTATACGGATGCAGATTTACAATTGACTGGGAATTTTTGCAACTAAACAAGTTCACAAACATCTTAGCCCTCATATGCTAAAATGCCTAAATATACTATTATAGTTAAAAATTATTTATTATTTGCTTAACATGGTTTTGACAATTCTTATCATATCCAAAGCAATTACTTTGATTCAAACAGAGTACAAATGCTGTGAATATGACAAGAATTATTTATACATAAATCAATGTAGAATAGGATAACAAGTTGAGAGAAATTGTAATATAATTCCAGCTTGCTATAAAAAATACCAGACTGACTAATCACTAAGTCATGGTCAATAAATTGTGAGACAATAAAATGGTCCAAAGACCATGATTTCAGCCTTGAGTTGATAATAATAAAAATTAAAATGAATTTTAGCATCTTGAGGAAAAGGACCTCAATGCATACTAAGGAAAATTAGGTGTGCTAATATGCCCTGTTTATCCCATCTGAATAATAATAAAGTAAATTAGCTAAAAGTAGTGAAATATAAAAATGAATAAAGTAGTTGGTTATCTGAGAGATGAGTATAGATGGTGTCATGGTGTATTTCTCAAGTAAATGTCTGTTATATTGAGTAGTCAGATGATCATACTTTATTATTTATATTGATGTATTATTCATTACTGTATTATAAAAAAGGATAGATACCCTTTTTTGAATATGATCTCAGTTAAGATTTCCTGGGGTTATCTTAATACCAGTTGGTTGTTTCTGTTGGTATTTGTCATGTGGATCTGCACCTGTGGTAGAAGACTTAGTGTATAGCAATAATTCATTTATTTCTTGTATGATAGTATTAAATGTAAGTGTTAGTTAAGTAGAGATAAAAGGTGTTTGCTGAAGGATTGCATTAGATCCTAAGATCTAGGTGCAGTGCTCTCAGATCCGAGACTCTTTACTAACAAAGGCCACAAGCCAGAAACTAGTCTGGGGATATTGGATGAGTAAGCACTAGATGGGGATTTTATGCACAAGCCTTCTAGCATCCAATGATTACTTTGGATTGCACTGAATGGCAATACTGTATGGAGAGTTTTGTCTGTTTTACAAGGAGAATTGTTAAATTAAATTTTTTAGACTTATTGGTGATTAGAAATTTAAAGAATAATTGTTTGGTACATAATCATTATGTTAAGAGTAAAGAGTTAAGATCTCTAATTAAACATGATAGCCATCAATCTGAATCTAATAAAGTAGCTATTTTAAGAAATTATTGTTATTAGAAATAATTCTAATGAGGTAACTTTGTTCTAAAAAAAGTCAATCTTATAAAAGATTATTTAAATGTTGGCTACTCTGATAAATTTATTAAAATTATTTTATTTAATAGTAATAGTACTTGTAATAATGTAAAGGATAAAGAAAAATATAATTTATTTCTTTTCATTTTTAAATTGTCTTCTTATAGAATTGTATGTAAAAATAATAATTTGTTTGGAGATAAGAAAATTACTTGGAAAAGGAGTATTTGAATAATTTATTAAATAATACAAAGGAAATTTTTTATAGAAAGACTATTATTGAAGTAGTGAATATTATTCATTGTTTGTGTAAGAAGGTATATATATAAGTCAGACTAGTTTAAACTTAAATGAAAAGATAAAGGTACATACAAATAGGGTTAAAAATAAATATCTTAGTTCTGGTTTATATATCCATGAAAAAGATCCAGGCTACACAAATGAAATAAAAAAGTGGTTAATTTTTTAAAAGTTTTTTTAATGTTAAGGGTGTGTGGAATATAAGTGGAATTGTGAGTAATACTTAGTATAAATTTGCTGTTATCTTGCAGTTCTTTAATTTGAGAAATCTGCTTGTAGCAGTGAAACCATTGGTTGTGTTTTAGAGTTTATTTTCTTTGGCTAGTATGGTTTAGTTGTGAACTTGGGGTAATTTTGATTAATGTAAGCAAATATTGAAATAATTTATTACTTTTAAACTGAAGCATGTGGTATTTTTAAATACTTTATAAATGAACAAAGTGATAAGTATAGAACCAGGAGTGGGAAACCTTCATCATGAGTCAAGTCTGATCCTCAAAAATTCTCAATATGGCCTGCAGACATTTTCAAAAACATATATAATATCTCTATATAAAATTTCTATTTAAATATACATGCAGCACAAATATTAAATTGAAAGTTAAGTAAAATAGAATATTTTCTCAATTACATTATTTTCTCTCTCCTGTCCTTATTATAGTTCAGTCTATCAGAGGTGCTATATCCAACAAATTAACTATATTGTGTGTTCTATCTGATTATCAGTTTAAATCTTAAACTGGATCCCAATAAATTGTAAAAAACATAGAGATTACATAAATGCTGAGCAAATTTTGTTTGCTATTATAGTGATTTTTGCAGTGTATATTAGCAAAAATAAAACCAGAATTTTACTTCATTTTATTATTATTTTGCCTTTTTATATTAGGATAGCTACATACAGATAGGAAAAATGGACACAGAAATTCATGTATTTCAAAAGAAATGGACCAAAGCATTTTTTTTTTTTTTACAAAAAGAGATAGTAAATTGATGTATCTGATATGTCTGCAAAGTATTTCACTTAATAAAGAACACAATATTAAAAGAGTATTTATCAAAACATTCTTCTGATTACAAAAAAATTATTGTAGAAAACTTGGAAAGGAGCTTCATCGAGCATCTAATAGGTTTCATAAAAGGTAGAAACAATTCAGAAAATTCTGTGAAAACAATATTACAGTATTTTGAAAAACAAAAAATTTGAAACCATTTTCTGAAGGGAGCTTATAAAAAATGCCTAGCTACTGTATGATTAATCTAGCCAGAACATAAAAAAAAAATTGAGAATATAAACCTATCATCAAAAATAATTACAAGGTAAATTTGAAAAGGTGACATTAAATGTGGAATAATCATTAATTATAATGATATTACTTCATTTTTAATTTATAAAAAAAAAAATTGTAGTCTCATTTAAAAAGGGAACGTTGAAATTAGCCTATAAGTTTGAAATGGTTGCCCACCCTGAGTGATTAGAAGTAAATTAATTAAATTTTTGTTCAAATATAGCAGCCTAATTTTTTAAGTTGATAATTTTGTATGGCCCACAAATAATATCCAAAAGACCCTTAGCAGAGAAATACTTTCCTTAGTGTATATCCTAAAGCACAGTTTTAACAGGTGTAGATCAATGCTGCCAATTCATATCTTATTTTTCTTTTATGGTCAGTGTAAAACACATATCACATGATCACTATCTCTTATACTAGCACATAATTGTTTATAAACAAAGCAAAACTCTCCATACAGTAGTGCTACTCTGTGCCAACCAGAATAATCAATGAATGCCAGAAGGCTTGTGCATAAAATCCCTATCTAATGCCTACTCATCCAATATCCCCAGACTAGTTTCTGGCTTGTGGCCATCGTCAATGAGGAGCTTTGGATCTGAGAGCACTGCACCTAGATCTTAGGATCTAATGCAACCCTCCAGCACCCACCTTTTATATCTACTTAACTACAAAACTATGAGAATGAAATTTAAAACACAAAAATATTTTCAATCTAAGCTCAATAACTTATGTAGTCATATGGGTCTGAACTCAGTTTAGCACCCATACATTTTGATGTTTTCAATTTCATTCTCATAGTTTTGTAGTTAAGTAGAGATAAAAGGTGCATGCTGGAGGGTTGCATTAGATCCTAAGATCTAGGTGCAGTTCTCTCAGATCCAAAGCTTCTCACTGACGATGGCCACAAGCCAGAAACTAGTGGGGGATATTGGGTGAGTAGGCATTAGATAGGGATTTTATGCACAAGCCTTCTGGCATTCATTGATTACTCTAGGTGGCACTACTGTATGGAGAGTTTTGCTTTGTTTAAAACACTTATCTCACTAATTTAGAATTAAGTAAGGATTTTGAAGCTCTAGCCTTGTGATAATTTAATATCCATTTTTTCCAAATAATAAGGATTGACTATCTCAAAAAATCCTAAATGTATTTAGAAAATCCTTTACTGTGTGGAAAATTATAACCCAAGTCATAGCATTGCAGGAAAATATACTAATTATTAAGTTACAAGGACTAGAATCAAACATAGCTGTATAGTAATTATATTTAACTGTGCCATATCAGTTTATCAACAAGTCTGCCCTTTTCAAACATAAATTGCATATTCATGATTGCATTTATAAACTTTTATGATTAATTGTATAATGATACTATTTAAAGGATTAATATTAGAACTTTTAAATTTGATGGCATATTTTTATCCCCCAAGAAGTGTTAAGCAATCTGACAGAAAGTAGGTTTACTGATAATAAAGAGTCTTATAGCAATTTTAGTCAAATCTTGGATCATTACAAATAATAATTAGTTATTGTTTTATAGCTAAATTTTTTCAAAAATGCTAGTGGGTAGGGCGAATTTGCCTAAGTCAATGGAGATCAATTTTTTCTAATATGTGAACTATATCTTTTAATGTCAACAGTGTCTTTTCAAAAATTTACTTTAAGAAAAGAATGTGATATGGAAAAAATCAACTAAAAATATTTATTAGTAAAGTAAACTTACAAGTCAATATTATCAATATAATTTAGTTGTACATCATTTATCAAGCAATCAAAAAACCTATGGGTATACAAAAATATGTATGAATGTCAAGGTAAAATCTTGTAAATTATTTATAATAATACAAATTAAAAAATATGTATTAATTTTGAACATGAGATAATTTATTTTTTTATTATAAATAAACTTCTGACATAAATAACTTCCAGATAAGATATCAGAACAATTGCACAACATATAGCAAAAGACCAACGATTAACACTCAGATAATTAATCATGATAAGCTTTGAATCTTTTAGTGCAACTGCATTGATTTGATTGATGTACTGTCTGACTCTGCTTAATTGGTGGTCCAAATGATTAAATATCTCCTGCAAAAAAAAAAATTATAAATGTTTCCTTAATGTCAATTTTGAAATTTAATTAGTTATTATTAAAGAAAGCATTAAATTTGTAACTGAAAAAAATTATTTAAATTAAAAAGTATTCAAATTATAAGCAAAAGCTGTAATGCTAATTGCCTCACTTAGCAAAAATAATAGCAGATCTTACCAGTCACTAAAATAATAAAGCATTAATATTTAATTTCAAAAGCTTTATATGGTTTCTATACCTTATGTAATCATGGAATGCAACACAGCAATGCATGATATGTGTCAAAGAGAAATAAAGACCAGTAAAATATGTGTTCTTAATTTTTATTTTGCCCTATAATTCTGTAGTAGTGTGGGTTGTTTGTGGTAATAGTTACAGGCAACATCCAATAAGAACTCATATGCCCATTAAGTTGTAGTTCTAGAGATTAAACTGGGCTTGAATCCCTTATAATTCTGTCTAACAATGTTAGTGAACATCATTATTGCATTGAAAATCAGGATTACCAATTTAAAATTTTATTTATATATATATATCAAACTCTGATCATGCTGCTGTGTATCAAATCACCTGTTTAATTCTTATACAAAATACTTAGCAGAAAATCAATGTGACCATAGAATTAATTTCTGAATAAAGAACTCAACATATGAAAATTCAGGTACAATGTTTCTTTTCACTGAGAATAATTGTGATGTTATTGTTATATTGCTTTTCCATTATCTTAACTTCTTGACATCTTAAAATGATTGGGAATTTTTTATTATTATCTAACATATGATGATATTCATTGTCATTATTACAACTCATGTTGATATGAGTTAACATATGACTGTCTTCACTATCTATAATGGCTTCTAGATTTGTTGTGAAACCATCAATGCTAAACAATTCTGATAGCTTTTACATCCAGATGCATATGGCTGTAGTATGGACAATTGCATATGCTAGGCTCATATCATTCTTTATAAAAAAATATTCAACTTCCAGTAGAACTGAGAAATTATCTTGGGTTAATGTAACTGCTACAATAATTTTGTACTGCTTCATTTAACAGGATGCATGGCCTTCTAGATAACTTTCTCAAAACCAATTGCTTTTTCTTAGTCATATATGAACGGCTACCAAATTTGATGATTTGCAAATTTTATTTGTTGACTTCCTATATTTGGTGGATTTTGTCTTTCAAATTCTACTACTTTCCTCTACAGACCAAACATAAGGATCTAAATGAGAAGGTTGACAGATGTCCATCAGTTGAGCAACTCTTAATAGTATTTTTATTATTTCATTATTTACATATTTTGGTTTTGTACTTCCAGAGGTGCCTTAGGTAGTATATATATATTGACTATGTTTTAAATATATAATACAATAATTAAAACAATATACTGAATATATAATTACATTAGTCATATTTTAAACATTGGTATAGAAAAAATTCAGAAAAGGTCATTAAAAAATAAATAAAACATAAAAAAAATAATTATGAATTATGAGAATAGATTAGGAATTTATATATTTGAAAAGTTAAATATTTTAATAAAAATGATTGATGGTTGTTTGTTTGTGAAGTCACACAACTATTAGTGATAATGTGAGCTTTAATCTTGGAATTTTTATCTCTCATGGCAAGTGGATATTTGTTAGGTTTACAAAATGCTATAATCTAAGAACAAAGTAAAGACATAACATTTATTTTTAATGTTTCCTAAAATAACTTGCAAATCTAGCCAATCACTGATTTTCACATTACTAAAGCATCAGACCTCTATGATTCTCTCCTTTGAAAACGCAAAGTTCACTTATGTTTGTCAAGTTTTCCAACTGAAGTTGGTTCTGGGATCAAGGCAACACAATACTAAATCCAAGCTAATGATAAACAGGACCATTGATAGTAGTTCCTCAAGTTTGCCATTATTATCATTAACAAATTTAGCATAATTAAAATCATATCATAAACTTTAATGAGCTATGATATTAACACTTTCAAAAAAAAGGATCCAAAATATTTACATCATCAATATCTGCCAAATCATAAGTCATTTTTTCTGGCACCTTAAAGTATACATGATTTTCATTTCCTTAAAATGCATTTTCTCAGTGCAGTCATAGATTAGCAAACTCAAAATCTAAAGATTTTTTAATCACACTTGAATAAAGCAAAAAAAAAAAAAAATCACATCTAATCGTATTATGTGGAACTGGTATCTTAACTTGCCACTTGATTGTTTGGGTATCACACAATCTTCCTAGCAAGTAATAATTCAAATATTTATTTAATGTGCATTTTAATGATGGAAAGAGTTCTACATGCTAAAAAATAGAGTAAATGGGAAGGAAGATGACAAACTTTCCATTGCCCATCTTGTAAGTAGCATACATTACTATAAAATTAATGGATCCACTTGGAAACCAAATTTTATATTTGTGATAAAAATGTGATTAAAAACATCAAATTTTAAAATCACATCTCAAAGCTATTAACATGATCTCTAATAGTATTATAAGAGTTACCATCCCAATGCAGGTAAGAATTTTGGGCTATCAAAATGAAAAATGCCTACATGATAAATGGCAACTATGAAACCCTCAAATGTGATGTATACATCTCATTTTCAATTAGGATACAAAATTATTTTTTAACTGAACATTAAAGGTATATCAAAATCAAAACTAGAATGTTTTTAAAAATTAATTATGCTATATAATGAGGGAGAAATTGCATTCATTCATCTAATAATATGACTTTTCTTAAAATATCTGACTTCAAGCTAGTTCTTGACAAAATGCAATCTAAATATGGTTTGGTTGTTTACATTTCAAATTATCATGGTTAACAACAAACTTCTATTAAAGATTGTATTCATATTATAGAATTCTTTATTTTTATAAATAATCTTGCATGCAATACTTCTAATTTAAACTAACTTTACCCTGTTTTTTCAAATCTTTCTATATCATTTAAATTCATAGGAGATTTCAATTATAGTAGCTTTTGAAGATTTGCAGCTGAGATAAAGTAGGATCTCAAATTATAGTATGATGGCTTTAAACAACATATGCACACTTTATAATACTAAAACAAGAAAAAACATTCCATTCAGGCAAATGGGATTCAAAGATATATATACTTTCAGTAAAAAATTATTCATCATTTTCTTCTAATTCTTATATTAAATCTTTTACACCATAAACAAATTAAATTTCTTATAATCAAATGCCACCCAATAATGAAAGAGAATTTAAGCAAAGCTAAAATGTAATCAATATTCTAAATGTCTTGAAAGAACCATTAATAGAATTACACCCATTCTCTTTTGCTATTATACATTTTACAAATTCTCTATAGGTTACAAAAAGTCCATTTCCTAAGGGTATCAAATGCAATTTATTCTAGGCATTATAAAAACAGCAGTCATCATTGTAGCCAATATTTTCCTATTAAAGATCCAGAAATTCTGATAAATGTATAAAATTTCTTGTTAAAAAGGATAAAAAAAAAACTAAATTTTAAAAGATCCAGTCAAAATGGCTGGCCATTTTTATATAGGCCTAGTGAATATAAAAGCACTTCTAAAAGAACCAAGATTGACAGATTAGACTAAAATTATAAATTTATTTTTCACAATGTTTCTCTAATGAATGCAAAACTATAGCAATAAAATGTAATGAATGTAACAATGACCCCCAAAATTATTAATATTATTGTGTTTCCTATAAGAATTATGCCCATAGTTAAAAATATTTATATTTAGAACAGGCTGAATTCAGATTACAAAGAAAGTGCTGTGAAAAAATATTATGTTTAACAATTGATATTAAAAAAAGTTTTCAAAATAAAATAAAAACTGATGCTATCTTTAATGAACTAATCTCAGTTCATAATTATCTTTTTAAAAAAAAGGTCTTATGAAAGTCTCCAGAATCTTAGGTGTAGAAAAATCATTAAATTATTTGACAAAATCTTCTTCAATAAAAAAATCAAATGGCATTAAATGATCACCATAATAATACTTTTTTTTTTCAGAGTATATTTATTGGTGATCTCCCAGAAATTAACATGGATATGAAAAGGATTTTTTTTTTTAAATACTAAAGTTATATTTTCAACTTTTCATTTAAACAACATGTGAATGTAAACTGATTCTACAGTAATAAATGAACAACAATCATATTCCACAATATTTAGAAATAATGAAATCATAACCTAACTTACTTTCCTCACTAATTGAAGATTAGACAGAAAATAATTTTTAGAAACAATCTCTCGATAGGGTTGGCTGCTACTATTTAATATTCTGAAGTAAATTTTATAAAAACCAGCTTCCTTAGTATAGTTTATTGCTAAATAGTATGATACTGTTTGAAAAAAAGTATTCATACTAAATATTTTGATCTATATATAGATATTGCAAAGTATTCTTTCACCAGATATTGAAAGCCACAAAAAGCTATTAATATAATTGTACCTTTTTTTCTGTATAATTGCAATTTTTAAAATAAATGTTAAAACAGTTAAACCAAAGTGCTTTTGATACTTCAAGTATGATTGTGATACTTGAAGTATTGAAAGTGCTTAGCTTGAATAAAAATATTTTAAACTAATGTATGGCATTTCTGATTTAAATGTTTTAACATTTATTTAAAAAATTATAAAAAGTTATTAAGTATACCAGACTTGCTTATTAATCCAAGATACAATCTTATCACCTATTACATTTCAAATCATTATCTATTTTCTAGATACTCATCCAAAAATCTTTTAATACAACCAAAGAATTATGGCATAAGAAATGTTATTATGGTCCCAAACTACTTTTATTAACAGATCAACCAATAAAAACAGAGTATTTTATACTTCTACACATTACTGGAATCTCATCAACAGATTCAGGACAAACTATGATTGCTGCAATTATATGTTTCAGAAATAAAATTTAACAGTCTTTGCCCTATGTAATTGTGGACGAACACAAATATGAAATCATATGGTTAATGACTGCCAAATCTACACACACAGTGATAGATTCCTTTGTAATTTTTATTAATAGTTAATTGCCTGTGAATTACCAATGGACCTGATCCTTTGAGCTGCATTTGATTCTGTTTCTGTAACTAAACTCTAATTACTTCAACAACTTAATATTTCAATTTTCTATATCTTTGCAAGCTTACTTCTTGATAGATAAATTTACCTTACAATGAATGAAAAGTGTCTCCTAATTCTCCTTCCACATAATTCTATTCCATAGGATCTTCATTAAATGCCTTATTTTTTATCATTTCTATTAATATCCTCTGCCTATAGAGATTGAGGCTACACTTCCTGTTACATAATTTTCTTCTTAACCAAATATATGTTTTATTTGAATGTCCTGTCAAACTTTCTTTCCTCAAAGAATTATCATCCTCAGTTATTCTCCACTCTAGACAATTATTTTAGAAAGTATTTTATTAACTTTTAATAGATATATTTGTTAATAGAACTCTCTCAAACTGCCAATAGGATTTCTTTTCCACCTTTCTTCTAATGTAATAAGGCTCCCATTATAAATTCTTCTTCTAATTTTAATACAAACCAAAAGTCAATACAAAAAAAAAAAAAAGTCAATCTCTTTACAAATCCTATTTGTCATTTTATGCTGAAGATTCTCCCTTAAATATTCTTGTATTTCCAAAAAAAATTACATGCCCAATATAAAATTTATTTACTAACATCTTTACAAAAAAAAAAAAAAAATACTTGTTCTTCAAATAAACAAAAAAAGCTGTACTAATTAGCATAAAAAATATGAAAGACATTCCAAATTTAATGATCTTTCATTGCAATCATTCCTAAATGTTATCTTCAAAAAATTATTAATGAGATATGTAGATTCATTACTTTACATACTTTGATAAAAAAAACTTTATTTTTTTTAAACTATCGACACACCACCATCAATTAAACATAAACGTATTTAAGATATAGAAAATCATATTTCAAAATACATATCTCTTTTTTAAATTTTTCTAATATAAACATTATTAAAAAATTCAAATATTGGTATCCAACACAAAATATATTGACCTTCTTATTAAAATAAATTTAAGTGCCCTATCAATATTTTTTTATTAAAAGAATGTATATCTATACCATATAAAGAAAGAAATACTTCCTTTTTTTCTACCATTCACTGCAATTTAATATGCTATTTGATTCACCCAGGGATCCCTTCTTTGACAATTTTAATAGACAGTATTCACAGAAGTCTTTTTTCTTCCATTAGAATTATTACATTTCTAATCTTTCTGAGGTGTTATTTTCTATTCAATCAAAATTTCAGAAAACATCTCTTTTTTAAAAAATAAATCCAGTTTTAAAAACAGAGATCAGGCTAAAGACACTTTGCAGTCACTTGAAGTTTGGTCTCCTTAATAACATCAATGTAATTACCAATTTTGAGTGAGAAAGGATTTTGAATATTTCTGATTGAATAATTAATTGTTGTCAATTTTTATAACACTTTTATAAAGGATGTATATTAATTAATTCTTCTGTAAATTCATAGAAATCAGGCAACACATAGACAATCCCAAATATCAATAACAATCTCAATCTATTATCTTGGTTATTATTATTATTTTTTTGCTTTATATTATTTTTCTTTAAATTGCAATTATATGATGTTCTTATTTTCACTTATAAATTCTAGGTTATTGATATTTAACATGCAGTAGTTATTAATTTTTGTTTGCATATGGATAAGAATTGATTTTAATATGTATCACTATTTAATATTCTTCAATATAACCATTTAATCTCATTTAGTAAACATTTAAAAAATTTTAGTTGTCTAGAAAAAGATCTTTATATTAAATAAATAAGATAAATAATTTTATTCAATGGTGATAAGCATAGAAAACTCTAATCAATAATGATCAAATTAAATTATTTAGCTATAGTATTCTGTTGTTTAAATTACCCCATTTTGTCTTTAGATAAAAAACATATCATACTATTAAATCCTTGTAAATCACAAGATTCTGTGAATGTTAATTTGTATAGGAATTAGTGAACTTAAAGAGTGGAGAGAACAACAGCTTCATGCTCCCAAATCAAGATGCTTTAGATTGGCCTATATAAGTAAAAAGTTAGGTTAAAGATAAGAAGACAGCTCTTATATTTATAAAGTCATTACCTTGTGTCATGGTTTGAGAGATCCCTCTATCAGCAAAATAAAGATATTGTTTGACTGTTATAAATTTCAAGACGTATTTGATATAGGTTAAAGTCTGTTTTAAAAAGTATTTATATTAATAACATTGTAAACTATTTATAACTTCCTTTTAACATATGTATTATTGTTTTTGCGAATATATTATTTATAATTTTACTATCTCAAATTATAATTAAACATTTAACCTTTGTTTAAAACAACTCCTTTATTCTTTTCTGTGTTTATAACAAATGTATTGTGTAATCTATGCAATCTTTTTCTGTTCTTAGGCATATACTAAATATAAATGTTGAATAAAAATAGTGATATAAGATGTGGGTTTTTATAGTTAAACAATAATTTAATAAATGTTATAAAAGGAATACTAATTTAAAGAATATCATAGATAACAATTTGACAGATATACCGTTAGTAAATAAAATTGTTATCAATCATATTTAAATATAAAATGACGTAAAAAATAAATAATAAACATTTTACCTTTTTTAATTAATTTTTCTCCAAGAATTATTGGACATTAATATTAGCACTTAAATGGAAAGTAAATTAATAAATACTTATTTTACCAATGAACATGAAAATCTATTTACTTTTTATTCAACCAGGTGGTTTTATAAAATTTTTCACTCTATGTTATAATTAACAAAACTAAGGAAAAAGATTATATGATGAGATTGATCTTCAGTTCATAAATCTTTAGTTTTTGAGTCCATCATTCTACTAATGCACTGGATGTTAAGCCACATCCTGTGCTGTTTTGAGCAGGGGTAAAATGACAAACTAAAAAGTGTAAGGTTTCTGGATCAAAGGTCAATCATCATTTCTAGTGCTCAAATGTCATATGATCTTTCAAACAAACTATTTATTTTTATATGTAATTTATTATTGACAATGTCTAGATAGTGGGATTGATAACAAATAAGTGGGAAAAACAAAAAATTCTATAAAAACAAGATTAAAACAACGTATGGCAGATAATAAATCACCGATATATATACATACAAAAGAAACAGGACACAAATTTACACAAAGTTCAATAAAAATGAAGTTACGTACAGAAAGTATTAAAGAAAGAAAAATAAAAGAAGCTATATTAATAAGAAAGATAAAACCAGAACTTAATAGAGATTCTAGGATTAGGATGAGATTGGTATAGTTATAGTTATTAAATAAGATATATAAAGGTAAATATGTAAAGAGATAATTGTTTATAAATGAGTTGGGGATGATAAAAAATGGTTAGGTTAAATAGGAGTATAAATGTGGGTATATTTACAGATATTAAATAATAGAAAAATAATAAATTAATAAACTTAGCATAATATTTACATATAAAACAGTATAATAAAAATTTATGAGAATTATATAAGAAAAATAATAAAAGTTAAAGTATATAAAATAAAAAATATATGTAAATAAAGTTGTAGGGAATATGTATATATATATAAACATATAAAGCAGTATAATATAAATTTATGAGAATTATATAATAATAGTAAAAGTTAAAGTGTATAAAATAAAATAAATATATATAAATAAAGAGTTGTAGGGGATATATATTTAGTTTAAATAATATGTAATAGAGGGAGCTAGGGTATAAGATTATTTTTTGAAAAAAAAAACGATTTTTTTTATTTAGAAGATCAAAATGAACTTGGTAAGTTTAAAGATTATAATGTTTATAGGTTTTAAATATTCAGAAATAATAATAAATATAAAATATTATTTTTTAAAAGAAGAATGAGTAAGAAAATAATAAATATATGATTTAAAATTAAAAGAATTTTAGTTACTAATCATAAAGTTTAAGTTTATGAAGAATAGAAGTAATTAGTAGATTGTCAATAATAATATTTAATATATTTAAATTAATAATTGTCCGTGAATATATATATGTATAAAGTTAGAAATACACATGTATAATTTATATTTATTTTCTATTTATGTTGTACATTTTATTTTATATTAATTGTTTTATTTGGGTTTGATTGTTAATTTAATTTTTTTAATATATATATATTTTATGTTGTTTTTAGTTTTTATTGTTTAAACTTTTTATGATGTTATTATACAATTATGTTTTTTTTAATTTTTTTTTTGTTCATTATAGACTGCAGGTCAGTCTAAACCTAGGTGTGTATATATATACAAATAAAGAGGTTTGCTAAAAAGTGTTTGAAGCATTTTGGATAAATTGTATTTAAAGGATATTATGGCAAAATAAAGAAAAGTGTGATTTTGGTAATATTTAATAGTTATTGTTTACATAACTTGATTATAGATTATTATATTTATCAATGGTTAGCTGGAGAGTTTTTAGGTTAGATCTGCCTAGATTGTTTTAGCAAGGGTACAATATATATATATATATATTGGTATGGGGATAGTGGAGTTTGTATCTGGGGTGATGGTAAATCACCATCCACCCCAAGTAAATAAAATATAAAATTTAAAATTTATATAAATAAGTATAATGTTTAAGATCAGTATTATTAAAGTAAGAGATATTAAAGTAATGTTTAGTGTCTCAAAATATATAAGTAATTTTATATATTAAAAAAATGAAAGCATGAGAGATCTGAAATCTCTCTGAGAGATCAGCCCAGTTAACTCCCTAGAGTAACTATGATTAACTATAAATCTACCAGCATTATAAATAAGTATAAGCAATACTCATTCAAAATAACCATTCATTATCATGAATGATCAACAATCAAAATAAATCAATAGTTAATCTTGTGACTGGATTTGAAAATGGGTCTACTATAGACCAGGACAACTATTTAGCCTTCACCAGCTTGGACAATTATTTTAACATTAATTTGAATGCACCAACTTATATGCTAATCCATCTGGTTATATAATAAAAACAATAATGCTGGGTTATTAAAACATGCTGATCATTATCAATGCTCTGGCCACTTAGCACCTTTAATGTACTGGCCAACTATAAACTAAATTTCTAAGAGAAACTAAACTAAATAAAATTTGCATGGGTTTTAAAGAATATTCTCTTTGTGCCAACCAAGATAATGATGATGATGATAATTTATGAAAATACCATCATCAACACTGGATGCACAGAAACACTAATATATATCCCCTTTTATATATCAGACCATTATGCTCAAATCTAGCTCAGAGAACATAAACTCTACAACTATTACTGTGATCAAAGGATGATGCAAATATAATATTCTAAAAACCATTTAGAATTAAGTTTACTGAAATTTTAACAATTAAATACAAGTTTATTATTAATAATAAAAAATGATAGTAAGGTCTTTAGAATATTATACATATGTCAAGCCTTCTAATTTGGAGTAACATACAATTTAAAAAACTATCACATTGTGATTTACATGATTAATATATAAATTCAAGTTATTATATTGTGGATTACATGATTTACAATACCTCTTAATGGGTTTACATAATATATATACATAGATGTGCATTTTATAATGTACAATGAATATATGTCAATTGGCATCTAATAAAATTTAAAAAATGATTAAATTTTACATATGTGTTCTATTTGACAAGCATTAATATATTCACACACAGACATGTGGCATAATAATTTCTAAACATATTTGAATTGTCAAAAATTAATAAAATAAATGACTAACATTTATATATGTGTCTATTTGACACACACATTGATATATATATATGCACAGACATGTTACATAATAATTTCTGAACATATTTGACTTGCCATATAAAATACATGATTAAAATTTTTAAGTTATATTTGTATTAATACAAACAGCTTATGCTAGGTTTACTTAAACACATATATATAATTGCAAAGACATGTGTTATATTAATTTATTAACAGAACATATTTAAATTTGTCAAAATAATAAATTACATTTATTTTTATAACACATAATTAACATATATGTTTGTGCACATAGAAATGTATGTGCACACTGGCATTTATATCATATATTTTAACTTGTCAAAATAATAAAGTTATTTAAATGTACATTTTCACAATTAAATTCTTTGTTGAAAGTATATAACATTCACATATATGTGTGTATATTGAAAAAAATAATTTGACGCAGTTATTAAATATAAGTCTACTTCTTCTTGCTCTTTTCTTTTAAAAAAAATAAAGTCAATCTTGATAGGAATACTGTTAATTGACTAATTATAACATCTTTAAATTTAAAACACAGATTTAAAATGTTTCTTTTCCCTTCTTCCATAAAAGATTACTTAAAAATAATATTCTATACATATCTATCAAAATCACAAGTTCATTAATTAATTAATTATAATGTCTTCAAATTTAAATATATAGGTTATACAATGTCATTTTATTAACAAAATTATTTAAAATATCTGTCTCAATATATATATATTGTAATGGGACAGTTATTATGTATGTGATCAGATTCCTAACAACATATGTTTTTGGAATGCAAATGATCATTATGTCAATTTAGCAGGTACAATATGACAACCATCTAATTTATGCCTAATAAGTTGCTTATCAAATGTAACCTGATGAGCAAATAATTATACTCTTATATACTCAAATTGTACTCAAATGTAATGGGACAATCTACTCATGATGGGCACAAAAGTTGATGAGTAAAAAGAGTATATCTATTATCTACTTTCATGTATACCTTTTTATATTAAACTCATACCTAAGAGAGAAGAGAATAAGATTTAAACAACTACTGATTCTACCCTTAACTTATCATCTATGTATTGTAATTTCCTCCTGCTATTCCAGATTTCAAACTCAGGGAGTTGTTGTATGGTTCTCAGGTTCATGGAATATTTGTATATATATTCTTAATATATGCAAAGTGAGTATATGCCTATTAAAAGGAGTGGATATAATATGTTGTTTACATGAAAATAATAATCATGATATGTGTATAAGTAGAATTTAACCACAGAAAAATAAACCAAGAAACATGACTTAATATTTAAATAAATTTAATGAACACATTTACATTAACTATTACAATTTGAATAATAAAATTAAAAACAAAGTTGGGAATATCTCATTTAGACATTCGTGGTTATTCTTCATTTACGTTTGGTTTATATCAATGTTTCCCATCCTGATCCCATAAAGAATAGCCACTACATGGACTGATTAACATAAACGAACTTCATGTTATATACAAGATTATTATAAATATAGTAACATATTTACTTATCTTTTTTTAAGTCTTAGTTAATGCCATGATGATTTATAGACTCCCTTGTTATGTATAATGTGTGTGCAATAAAAAAGTTATAAGTTTAAGACATATAAAATAAAAAAGATCCATATAGAAAATATATTTTAAAAAAAGATTAATAATTAACAAAAACTTTAAAATAAACAATTAACAAATGTGTGTGTGTTGTACATATATAAATGTGTAATTGATGTATATCTTAGGTAGCATCTTACCATGTCTCATTTATAATGATTGAATTATTTCATAATCAAGGTTGTAGCTCATAAATTATCTTTATTATTAATTTCATAAATTTTAAATTAAAGTTACTCAGCTCTATATTAAAATAAAGAAAATAAATTATTATATATGACATGCAAACAATTAGTTATTGATGATGTCAACTTTATAAATGGGGTTTTACAGTTCATATGAATAATGTTCTGATGGCTTATTTTTATAATCCATGGTAGTTTCTTTACACACAGTGAATTTGAACATCTGGTGGATTTGTTGATTTTATTAGCATTTGAACTGAAGTTTTGGAATGAGATGTAAAAAGAAAGAATTCATGATGGATCATTTTAATATCTATTAATCCATGCATGGAGAGGTAGGACAATCCCATATTGGTCTTGGCAATTGCATTTCCCTTATTTTCAGCAATGTATGATTATTTTAGTCGATATTTATATAAATATTTTGTAGTTAATATTAGTTGCAGAAACATCAATATTCTTCTACTACTGCATGTTTTAAATTCAAAAATTTACACTGAGGAGTCAATGGTGTTTTTTTTTTTTAGAGAATATAATGCTTTATTCTGTTTGTAAATTATTAATTCATTAACTCTTTGCTTAGATGTTTTAGAACTAAACTTTTCTATCCATTTTCTAAAATCCTTATAAAATATTTCTTCAGTAGTATTGCGAGTCCGAATTGGTTGACACAAATCTTCAGATTTTTTCTTTTAACTCCTTTATATAGAGAATGATAATTTTTTTTTACTCAGATAAATTTTTTTTTTCCTTGAACAAAAAGTTTGTTTAATATCCCTTTGTATATTTATTAAACCAGTTTGTGCTAATCTTTTTACTTTATTGCTGATATCATCTTTGGCAAAGTATTAATATAAATAATTTGTTAAAACAAAATCATAAAAAAGATAAAATAAACATTGAGTTTTTCTTTACTTTAATATTATATATATTAATTTTTTTTCTTGATTAAGTTCATTCATCCAATCTATTGTATGTTGTGATATCCATTTCACTGGTTAGGTTTACCTTTTGTTTTAATGTTTATATTTGACATTAAATTTTAGGTTGTGATAATGTGTCCTAAAATTACCTAATTCTATCACTTAATAAATAACATTAATATCACTGGCTTAAATTGGGATTGAGTCCTATGGTGTATGTACTGGTTATTGTAGGGGTGTTGGAAGTATCCATCACAATATATATTACCATCATAGATCAGTCTTGTTTATAACATTTTAAATTTAAAATATAGGTTAAAAAAATTCCATTTTTATTAGAGAATTATTTAAAAATTTATCATTATTTTATGACATTACTCACCATTAGCTGTATATATGTTTATTTGTGCTTCTCTGCATGTAGCTGACACAGCATATATATAATGAATTTTTCAGCAAGCTGAGGTTCTGTCTGGGTAAGTGTTATCATCAAGGAAGATATAATCAGGTAACTGTTGGTGATCCCCCCTTTCTGTCCAGGATTTGATAGACTTCAGGCCAGCAAGCTGTTTTATAGCTATGAAACAATTGAAATGGATCCTTTTTTGCCAAGTGGATTCAAACTCCACCATTGTGAACTATAGATCAGCCCTTTGACTTGTCATCTTTTTCTTCATGGAAGTTCTGTATAACTCTCCAAATACCAATTCTGCTAACCAAGTATTCTGGCCAGCTATAATTACTACAAACAAATATTTTTAGCCAAAACTAAAACTAATTTTCATATCAACTCTTTATGTAGTCAGCTGAGGTGACAAAAACACATTAATTGAAAACAGTTTTTTCTTATCTTTTTAATCTTTTCAAATCACTTTTAATTAAAAGTTACTTTTGAAATTTAATCATGAGTATGATCTACAAAGATTTTTTATAAATAGATAGAGAAATGTATACAAGCATTAATTAAAAGGTTTCAAAGATAGTAGAAATATTTACAATTATCAGTTCTATTTTATCATAAAACATGCTTGTTTTTAATTTCAAAATCAGAATACAATATTAATATTTATTTATATCTTTTTACACTGTTTAATTTATAATAAAATTTTATTTTAAATCCAAAATTATTTAACATTTTACTAGGATTATTTATTCCAGAAAATGTAGTTATTCCAGAAAATGTAGAAAAATATCTACAAAATTTTTGTCTGTTTATTTCTAATTTTCTTTTCAACTTTATATATATTTGTGCACTCACATTATATTATTGTATGCCGTGTAACAGAAGTGATACAATACATTCTAAAACAGAGGAATGGCAGAGAAAAAGATAATATTCATTCTTTTTAATTAAATTTGTTTTAAAAATATTATCACATAGGGCTTTTTCACATGTGATAATATTAATAATAATAACATTAGCATATCAATGGGGTTTAAATACAGTCGAGATAAAAGTATTTTTTTAAGTTCCATGTTGGCTTAGAATTTTTCTTTTAGGTATCAGGCTCATAACAACTCAGCCAACCATGTGGTAAATAGATATATAGCTATTCTTAACTAAAAGGTAGAAAAAAAAGAAATCATCCCACCACTTTCAATTGTCAAATATGTAATCAATACTTTTATCCTTCACTGTTTTTATTCAAAAGATTTCTAGGTATATATCTTTGCCTTCCAGTGAGCTATTCAAAATTATTTTATCCATCATCATATCAAAAATGAATAACAAAATTGAAATAAAGATATAATTTTGTAAACCTTTTAAATATGAAAATCAGTGATGAATATTTTATGCCTTGTAAGCAAAAAAAAACACATTTATTTTTATGTAAAATAAATGCTGCTTAATAAGCTATAAAAATATTCAGCACATTTAATTTAAAATATCAAATTCACTTCCCTTTTTAAAGATTCAGAGGAATATATACTTAAAATTTGAATGATTAAGATAAAGCATATTTTCAAGTTTTTGACTGAACACAAATTAAAAAACAAAAATAAATAAATAGATAGAAAAGATTAACACAATTTACAATATTAAAAAACAACAACTGAAAAACAAAAAACAAAATTTGTTGTAAAATGTTATTAGATCTATGAAAATCTATTAAATAAAAAGCATAAAAGATGCATTAAATAAAAAATAAAAGTAAGCAAAAAAAATTGAATTTAAAAGTATACAAAATATAAAGATGAGAATTGGAGAAGCATAAATACAGTGATAAACTATTCTCAACTTTCAACATTTTTTTACAAATATAATTGTAATGGCAGATGGAAAATAATCATCACAATATGAAATAAATAATTGATTCATTTATTAACTTACTTTAAATTTCTCTGCTGATGTATTATATTGTTTTATATTCTCTAAATGCTTGTATATCTTCTCATGTTTACTGAATTCCAGAAACATTAAATTAATGAAAATAAGTTTATAGGAACTCCATTGTGAATTTTGCAAGCATATTTCATAATCACCTGAATGAATAAAATGCAATAATACTATTACAAAATAAAGTAACATAATAACCAATAATTCATTCTATTTATTGTAAATCCATCTATTATAAGTGTGACTAATCAATTGACATTAGGTGATAAATTCCCAAATTATTCTAGCTATTGACTTTTTCAGTAAAAAGCATCAAATTTGCACCTTACACTAGTCAAGCTAATATGAAATTTGGATTTATCAATATAATTTAGTATTCTTTATCATTCAAGTATATATTGATTGTTTTTAGAATGAGATAAAGAAGAATAAATTATTGATACTAATGAAAACATTAAAAATAACAAATAAAAGTATGTTTCACTTTCTTTACAACACCTCTACAATATCTTGGAATATAGTTTAAACTCTAATTTACCATCTATTATCATTTCTTCTATAAATATATTCAGCCCAACTCCATTTCAGTACTCTTAATTTTTTCAGTGATATCAATGATATCATTTATTTTTCACTCATGTATTTTACTTTTAAAATGGTAACAAACTCTCCAGACAATAGTACTACTATGGCACTACTGTCTAGAGATTTTTATACCATTTTAACAGCTTGCATAAGCATAGGAAATGTTGATCATGTTAAGTTGTAGTGGTTTTAGACCAATCCTGCCTATAGGATAATAGTGAGTGTGGTTATTAAAAAACAAAAGACACCAAAATGTATAGATACTGAACTGGATTCAGATTTGCATAATTATATATGAATTAACTTGGATTAAAATCTTATTGTGTTTTTATCTTGGCTCATAGTTTTTTAGTTAAAATAGGTAAAAAAAATAGCAGCTGGAAGGTTACATTAGATCTTAAGATCTAGATGTAGTGCTTTCAGGACCAAAACTTATTACTAAAAAAAGCCACATATTAGAAATTAGTCTGAGGATATAGGATGAGTAGACATTAGATAGAGATTTTATGAATAAGCCTTCTAGAATCCATTGATTTTTATGGCTTGCAATAGGTGGCACTAAGATTTGGAGAGTTTGTTATTGATATAATAGCCTGTGTAAACATAGGAAATGGTGATTATATATTTTAGTGGTTTTATTTTACTTGTAATCTTTTCTTGTTACAACCAAACTAGATCATTTCTCACATTGTGCTATTTTGTCAGAAATCTTTGTACTGCTTTTTTTATTAAGTATCCAAGTCTCAGACTTGTAAGTACATTGGTAGAATGTATTTATTAAAAACTTCCTTTTTAAGTACAAAGGTTTATTTTATTTTAATACAGGATTATGTCACTTTTATCAACTCTCTCTAAACTAAATTCTATAATTAATTTTCACCATTGTGATTCTATCTGTATTAATAATATGATTAAAGCTTGTATAGTTGTAAACTTCTTGTAATTATTATTATTATTATTATTAATTTATATTATTATTTAAATTTCTTTTACAATCTTATTGATATTATTGCTATTGCATTTTAATAATTATTCTTCAGGATTTGATAGTATTCTAAATCAATATCTTGATGTTCTAAAGCTTTAATTATTTGTCAAAATGCTTATAAAATCAAATACCTTTTTATAATCTACAAATCCAAAGCATAATGACATCTCATACACATTGGTCTTTTTCTATAACTTTTCTTAATAGTTGTGATCTATTGTGCTATGATTAATTTTAAATCCAGTTTGTTTGTTTTTTATTTAATTGGTTTGAATCCAAATATTCCTGAGATGAATATAATGATATTAGTGTTTGATGAAAGAAACAATGTAGTAGTGATCATAATTTTTGTTAGTAGAATGAGAAATATCTGAATGTTAGGGTATAAAACTTTATAGAAGGGTTGATTGGTTGAACCAGAAATAAGAGATGATTCTTAATTGAACAGGTTTAATAATATATTAGTATGAATTATGAAAGATAATAAAGTGAAAACTTTTCAAGAATAAATCATAAGCAAAAAAAAAGAGCACAAATAAATGTTATTTAGAACTAAAAAAAATAACAAAAAAAAAATAGTGTAAAAATACTTTAATCAATGTAAAAGAAAATAAATATAAAGAAATTATTAAGAAAGAAATATTAGTGAAGGTAAAGAAGCATAAAAAAATAAATGAATTAATTTTTAGTCATTAATTTAAAAATTTACAAAGTATTTATATTTCAATAATTTTAATATCAGATCTAGGGACCAATGAGGGTTTGCTTTTAATAATTTTTTACACTTATCCAAATCAATCATTACAATACATATTATTATCATGTTTAACTTAATAAAGTTAAGCATCTCTATAGTAATAACTATAGGGGTGTTTTGTTTGCTGTTTGTCAGCCTAAAGATTTTCTAATATTAGTGTACATATTGGCATTTTAACTACAGAGTATCTCAAAGTAATGTGTAAGTTACCAAGTAAAACACCCTGCTAATGATTTATGATTATGTGACTGCAGTATATACATATATAAAATTGCTTAAAATCATTATCTACAAATGTTTTTTGAATTTTATGTATTTATTCATTTTGATTTAATTTTATTCATGCAATTATGAATATGTATGTAGAAATTAATTTTGTTTAGAATTTTTTTGGTGTGTATTCTATGACCCTATAGTATTATTTTTGTAAATATTGACATTTGTAAGCAATTACCCCCTGGAATCAAAATTTGTATATAACTGCAAATGTTCTCAATTATATATATCTGAATGTATTTGTTTTATAACTAATAATGTTATAACCAAGGCTAATAAATTCTGACTTTATAAACTCAATATATAAGTAATTCAATATTTTTTTTAAGAAAAATAATTCATAAAAGAAAAAAATTATAAAAAATAAATAAATATGTGGAGGATTATTTATATACAACAAAACTGTAAAAACTATTATTCATAAGAGAAAAATTTGACTTATTATTGCTACAAGGGCTATTTCACTTTTTAAATAACAAATTCTAATAAATTGCATTACAATTTAAAGGTTACATATAGGAGTTAATATCCAGAAGGTAAATTATTATTTACAGTGAATTAAGTTTATTCTTGATCTTTTAATGCAGGAATAAATGTTATGGATTACAAATGCTTAAATCTGTGTATTAAATAAAAGTATAATATCAAAAAAAAAACATCCATCAAACTGAAAAAAAAAAGAATGAAATTAAAATAATGATATAACAAATACATCTAATTTGTATTTATAACTATATTTTACGATCCAATATTTTCAAACGAAATCATTAATATATACATACACTATATCACATGATCACCATTTCTTATGCTTGCTTATAACTGTTATTAAAACAGGCAAAACTCTCTATATGTATTGCCACTCAGTGCAAACCAGAGTAATCAATGAATATCAGAAGGCTTGTGCATAAAATCCGCATCTAGTGCCTACTCATCCAATATCCCCAGACTAGTTTCTGCCTGTGGCCTTCATCAGTACTCACCCCCAGACTAGTGTCTGCCTGTGGCCTTCATCACTGAGCACTTGAAGGCCACAGTCAGAAACTAGTCTGGGGATATTGGATGAGTAGGCACTAGATGTGGATTTTATGCACAAGCCTTCTGACATTCATTGATTACTCTGGCTTGCACTGACTGGCAATAGTATAGAGAGTTTTACCTGTTTTTACATATACTATACTATATATAAATGTTTAAAAAAGGATCATTCAACTATTATAAATTTTCAGGCATAGTATCACTGCTGACAATGATCCTAAAACTAAAATACTGAAATTATTTTAATCAAACACGCTTAGCACATGAATATTATATTTATATACGTGCAAACATTTTATTGTAATTTTTCAAATGTTTCTTTGCAATATTGTTTATAATGGTAAAATTAATGTTTTTTAATGTTCAAGCAACTTTTGACTTAAGCATTCAATATAATAATAAAAGTTTGTGTAATTCAAGTTTTGCATAATAAAATTATATACAGTAATGGATTATAATACTATCATAGATTTTGATTAAATGTTTTCATTTTGTTTTAATATGTATGTACTTCAAAATAATGTAATAATTTTTAATGATAATGTAACAATTATCATATTACAAGTCTTCTTGCAGATGAATTAATCAATTATCATTTAAATAAATAGCAGTCGTGAGCTGCAAGATACTTTTAAAACCTAAATTTACATGGAACAATATCCTATTTTATTCATAATTCAAATATGATTGGAAAGCAAAGTGAATGCAGTATAAACTCATTATTAATCTCCTATTTTATAATTAATTTATTATAACTTTATATAATTCTGTAAGAATTGCATGTTTCCATAATAATGTAGATTTTAATTAATAAAACTGTTTTTTTAAATCCACACACTTGTTACTTGATAAATTATATTGTATCCAAATAAACTTATATACATATGTTTGTAAATACTGTACACTGAAATAGTTTTGATGGTGATAGCTTTAATTTAAATACAGATTTTCTGTAGAACTAGCATATACAAGTATATATGATGATAGTATTAAAAATATATATTCAGAAATAAAGAAAGTTAACAGGTCAAGTAAATTCAATTAATGTTAAGAGGATTCTTAATATTTATATCAATATTCAACAGTTATATTTTTAAATGATTAAAAAAAAATAAAAACAGATTATGCATTTAATAGATGGTAATGGAAATTTCTGATATCAAATATAACAACTTACACAGATGATATATTCTAAAATTCAAATATAATGCACACATTATAAAAGAGCTTCTTAACACAAAAAGGAATACTTAATTGTTGTAATGATGTGTGCAAGTACATGCATAATAGATAAATATTGAAATTATCCATAATTATATGAACAAATTTGTAATTAAAAATGCAATTTAGACAGTAATGATTTTTCATCCAAACACATGTTCTGTACTGTTTTTATAATATCTCAAAAATGACTTGTTGAGTATTTAGGAAACTCTCAAACTAAGATACAAGATAGAGGCTTTGGAAAAGATAAGAACAGCTGTCTTATCTTTAAACCTACTTTTTTGTTATATAGGCCAATCTAAAGTATCTCAGTTTAATAGTGTGAAGATGTTTCTCTGGTCACTTTACTTCCATTATTTTCTTTCTGCATATTAATGTTCACAAAATCTTTAGATTTACTATGTGTTAATACTTAGAAATATTAGAAATTATGTAATATTTAATCTTATTTGCTAGCACAGACATAGTTTTGTGTTTTAGTTCGAGAGTTTCCTCAATACTCAACAAAACATCATTGAGATATTATAAAAACAGTACAGTACTTGTGTTAGGATAAAAAAAAATCCTTATTGTCTAAATTACATACAATCTTTGTGCTAGCAAATAAAATTAAATATTACATAAGTAAAAATGTAATAAATTAAATTTCAATTTAATACATTTAAATAAACTAAATTTAATGTTAAAAGTCAAAATAGAAAATATTAAAATTTTTAGTATTTTTTTAGATATTAAAAAGATTTAAAAAGATATTTTATAGAAAGACTTTTGAAAATGTACTGATTAACAAAGAATGACCTGCTAATTGGTCAATGGCTTTTTCCCTTTACCATGAAAAATCTGGATCTGCTTTATTTCTTTAAATAATGAAAATAACTAGTAAACGTGTTGTCCTCATTTTATAATCAACAAAACAAAATTATTAAGATCACTTGCTTAAGTAGTTAGTTATGAAATTTTTTTTTACATCATCATATATTTGCTTCAGCTATATTTCTGGATAAATATCATGAAAATGATTGTTTCACTAAATGAAATTGTTTTCCCAAGGTCAAGCAAAATCTTAAGGAAATCTCCAAAGATGCTGTAAAAAAATACAGTACAGTATATTATTTGAAGCCTATAGTTACCATTGCTATTGTAAAAAAATGTTTACCCCCCCCCCCCCACAAGAGATTTGACAAGATAAAAAAAAATGAGGAATTTAAACTTTTGTAAGTAATTTAATTTTAAAACAAAATAATAAAGAAAACATTAATTAATGGAGTTTGCTGATATTTAAATTTGATTTTGTCTAGTTTGGTGTAGCTGTAATGGAATATATATTTTCTTGTGTTTTATCGCGAGTAAAGAATATTATTGATTGATTGTAGAGAAAGTATATTTCAAATAAATATTTTTAATCAAAATAGTAACTTAGGCTTATAATACTTTATTTTAAAATTACCTTTATAATAATTACAATAATTATCATTAATTGTTATATGCTATCTTGTTAAAAAAAAAAATCAAGTATAGCATTTTATTATTTAAATGACATGGTCTGAGAAAGAAGGATTTAATGTTCATCATGATAAAGCTAAATCATATATATTTAATTTTAATTAAAAATTAGTAACATGCTTAATTACAAATATCCACATAGGATGAAGTATATGTGGTTGTGCTTGCAATGACTTATGTTGAAATTTTCATAGAGAATTATTTCTATTATTAGTTATATATTAAAGCCAATATTTTATTTTTAAAAAAATTAAACAAAGTATTATTACAATATCAGTAGAGATATGATTGTGATTGGATTTATGATGAAGCAAGCTAATTACATTAAATACGTTTTTACTATAAATAAATTGTAGCTTTGTTGATATATGTATAGTCTGGAATTTTAAAATACAGTTTATATGTTACATATCAATATTATAGTATGAATTGACTATAGAAGTTTATAACTATAGTATTATAATAATCTTAATAGACTATATGTTTATCAACATTATAAACATAAACAGTGTTGAACAGTCTAAATATTTGTCCATGTTTCATCAATATAATGATAAGTTAATCTTTGACATTTTGTTTATTAATTATCAAAATTTCTCATTTTAATCAAATATGTGCATGGCTGTGATGTATAATGACAATATAGTATACATAAAATTAAGGTAAGAATGCATGTAAATTTTATTTTGAAATTAAGTTTAGGCTTTATATACCTGTATTTAAATCATAGCTTGGACAAGATAACTTTAGATTTTAATAAATATTAGTTATCAAATAATTCTCATTATTAAAAAAAAAAAAAAAAAGAGGGATAATTGTATGAAGTTTTTAGACTTTTTTTTTTTTTTTTGGTGTTGTGTAATTAAGTATTTTAATTTTTAAATATGATATCAACAATAAAGTTGTTATTAAGTTAAAGTATCTGAATTAGATTTATTAATTAAAATAGTATTTATTTTATTTGAACTATTCTTCCATTCTACTGTGCAGATATATAAAATATTATTTAAATTCAGGAAATAAAACTTGCATGAATGCTGATAAAATCAAACAAGCCAAATCTTTACTTTCCTGAATAATAATATCATGAAATTACAACTTGATACTAGATCCAGATGTCATGGAAAATTGACTAATGCAATATGACAAGATTCTACATTGTTTCAATTATTAACTTAGCAAAAAAAAACTTAAATGTTTTTCTTTATTACTTATAAAAGTTGTTAAATAATAATCAGCACAAATTGCCAACAGCTTTAAGATGGTCTTAAAATACATGGAATTAGTGTTCACTATTTTCATTTCATCAAATAGTTAATATTCTTTTATTTCTCAAAACTCACTGCATTTTTATTTCCATATATGTATATATATTTACTTTGAAAAAATTATATAAATGAAATTTAAATAATTAAGATATCATCTGAGTTTTACCTGTTTCATTTATAGGAATGGTGTCTATATGTTTGTATCTGTTCTCAGAATATATAGTGTGGCCATCTGGTTCTTTAACTGTCACATGTACAGTTTGATTTCCTTCAGGATAAACAATCTATATGAATTGTATATAATTTCAAAAATAAATACATACATTTCATTTATTTAATTAAATTTTAATGTACAAGATTTATTTAATCTTGCATTATACAGGTACAATACCATTAATCCAACATCTGTGGTTCCAGTCATTCTTTGAATTTCAAAAATAGTTATTTTAATCCTTCATTGAAAACATGAACTCAACTTAAAATATAAAGAAACATTAATTTTATTATCTATAGTTTAATGTATATACAAGAACTTTATGTATTCTACATAAATTTATTTTATTAATAACAATATAAAATTTTAAAATAACAATATATGATTATTTTTATATCAGCACAATTTTTTTTTCTAGAAGTAACTTTTTTTTTTCTGCCTTTATTTAGCAGTTATATATAATTTTTTAAAAGATTAATTATGGCTACTTAATGAATAATATTTCTATAGTATTCTCACATTAGGTAGGAACTAGTGAAAATTACACTACAGAGATATTATTCATTAAGTAAATAATCTTTAGTCTAATGAATAACTAATAAAAATTATTAATACAATTATAGTATTGATCATAAATTAAATAAAATTAGATTAATATAGGGTAGGTAAAAAAAAAAAAGAAAAAGCCAGGTACTGCAGTGATGGTTGTTACCTATTTTTTTTTTTTTTGTAATTTTTTACCAAAAAAACATCACATGATTCCAGCTTACATAATGCTTTTTGTCAAGTTTGTAAATATATCTACAAAACACTCATATTATAAAAAGATAAAAAAATTGTTTTGATAATAATAGATATTTGGATTAATGGTATTCTAATTGTAATTTAGATTGCATTATTTATAAATCTATATAAGATTATCATCAAAATAAAATTTAAAAATCAATAAAAGTTATTTTCATATTTATTAGTGGATAACCTTTACATTTGTAAGCCAAACTTAGAATTTTTTGATGTGTATGAGAATTTCCAAGCAAGCTTAGGATTTTTTTAGGCAATAGGACTATAACCAAACCAACCATTGATTGGTCATTGAGTATCTGATTTAAATATTTAGAAAATAAAACAAGAAGAAAAATTTACAAAACCCTTCATTTGATGAGTTTTATGTAATGAGTTATTTTTAAAAAAGTCAGTAGAAATGGAGAAAAATATAGCTAAGGAAGATATAATAGTGTATATTTAGTGGAGTGAAAAGTGATATAGATGACAAAATAAATAGTGCAATGGAGATAGGCAAAGAATAAGTAAGATAGAGGAAGATGTACAAGTAAAATTAAAAATGTTAGAGGTGAAATGTGAGCAGATTGAGTAATTAATGAATAGAAATGATAAGAAAGAAGTAGATAAGAAAGTCCAGAAGATGGAAGAGAATGTTATGGATGAAATAGGGAAAATAAACTATGAGACAGTCTTAATAAAGAACTCACTAATTAGAAGAAGTGGAGATGTAATTGCAAGGAAAAATAAAAATAGTATGTAAGAGTATGTTTGCCTGGAGCTAGAATTAGGTATGCTACAGATAATATAAAGAAACAAGGGAGTAGAGATGTTTATGTTATGGTAAGGACAAATAATTTGTCAGAGTCATTGAAGAGAGTACTGAGTGAGTATGAAGAATTGATTAGTAATTTTAATAAAGTTAAAGGAAAAGTAGGAGTAGTTGGATTATTACCAAAGGCATGTTCTATAAATGAGAGATTGAAAAAATTTATGTGACAGAAATAATGTTATGTTTGTGAATGTGTGGGATTTTTTTTTATTAGTAAGAGTGAATTATAGAGTAAAGATGGATTGCACTTAGAAAAACAAAAAAGTAAAGCATTAGGAGGTTTGATTTATGAAAAATATTATAGTTTGGGAAACTTATAAAGAGGGGTAGGGTTTTAAATTACAGTATTATCAAAAAGAAGGTTAAGAATAGATGGGATGTAAAAAGTAAACAAAGGGTAGCTGATTTAGATATAAATGTAGATATGGAGAAGGAATGGGTCTGTAAAACTAATGATAAACAAGTTGATTACAAATGTAATAGAGAGGAAAAAGTCTAAAGAATTTATAAAAGGGTAGTAAGAAAGGAAGAAATTGTTAAAATTGGTTATTTGAATATGCAAGGTGGTAGGAGACCAGAAAAGTGACTGCAATTAAACAAAGCAGTTAAAAATGAAAGGCTTGATGTATTAGCAATAGTGAAAACACATCTAAGAGAAGAATGTACATTGAAAGACTTGGTATGGCAGGATATAAAAAAAAGGAAAAGAAAAAAGGGGTGGTAGTATAGGAGTTATGTCAAAAAATATTTAAATACTGTTAAATGTCAAGAACATTTGTGGTTTGAAATAAGGTTAGAAAGAGAAGAATGGTTGGAGGATATAGTGTATATTGCCACTGGAGATAGTCAAACTATAATGGAGTGGAACAGTAGCATATATGAAAGTCAAGGATATATAGAGTTTCAAAAAAGAGGAGGGAAGAAAATAATGATTACTGGGCATATGAATGATCATATTGAAGAAATTGATGATGTAGGTAATAAGAATGGACAGCTTTTGAAATTTTTTTGTCAGAGAGTGAATTTGAGCATTGGAAATATATCAAATATTTATGAGGGGAAATACACATGGTCTAGAAATAATATTTTCACACAATAGATTAGTATTAGTAGAGAAAGAGGAAATGAATAAAATATGGAAAATTAAAGTGTTTGATAACGGAGAGTATGTAATAGTGATCACAATTTCTTTATAATAGAAATTGTTAGTAAAGTGACAGAAAATAGTAATAAAAGTAGAAAGGATAGTGAAAGTTGTGAATGGGGAATGAATGGGAGGAATATAAGGACTGGTATGGTGAAGTAGAAAAAATGGCAAATAGAGTTTTAGTTTAGAATATTAAAAAGAATAAAAATAATAGAAAAGTAGTAAAAGAGAGTGAAAAAGCATGCATAGAATATAAATGTGTTGTTAAAAACAAAGAAAGTAAAAAAGATGTTAATATTAAACGGGAAAATTATTTTTTTTAAAAAGGAAGTTGGCTAAAATAGATAATTATATAGAGAGAATGAAATTAAATAGTAAATTATTGGAATATATTAATAAAAGTGGAAGAAATGGGAGTAAAAAATTTTTGAAAAGTATATTGAAAGAAAGAATGTATGAGAGAGAGAAATAGTATATTAAATGATGAGGAAAAAGGGTGTAGCTCTAGAGAAGATATTAGAGATAATCTTAAATAACTGTCATGGATATAGAAAAAGATGTTAGATGTGAAGGACACAGTGATAACAAACATAAAAGCATATAGTAATGAAAATATTAGGTTTACATAAAATGAACTGAAAGAGACAGGGAAGAAATTGAAAAGTGGAAAGGCAAGAGATTTAGATGAATGGGCAGCAGAGATGGTGATGAATTTGAGAAATAGGCAAAATTAAATCTAGTATCATGTTTTAATAAGATAGTAATTAGAAGAGAGATTTTTTGCATAGTTGGAGTAATACAAGAATGAGACTATTATTTAAAAAAAAGGTAAAGATCATAGAAAGTTAAACAATTATAGATCAATAGTGGTAACATCAATGTTATATAAAGTTTTTGCATATATGGTGGCTGGCAGAATGGAAAAATGGATGGAAGAAAATAATATAGTGGGAGAAATCTTAGATTGTGTAAGTGTATTGGAGATAGTTTATTTGTAGTCACCCAACCTATAGATGTGAGCAGGAATACAAGTAGATAATTATATATAGTTTTTATAGATATAGACAAGGCATGTGATAGAGTAAATAGAAATAGATTACAGATAAGTTTAATAAATTTGGGAATGAATAAAACTTTAGTGGATCTTATTCAGAGATTTTATGAAAATAATTACTATATTTATATATCAGTTAGGAAATATAGAATCAGTTAGAGTTAAAAGTTGGGTGGGACTAAGACAAGGATACCCTGAGTCACCTATTTTGTTTGTTATATTTGAGAGAAATGGAGAGCAATAGAAAGACTAGGAATAGAAGTAGAGATATTAATAGATGGCAAAGGAGTGTATATATTATCAGGTCTTTTATTTGCTGATATCTTTCTGTACACAGAAAGTAGGGAAGATATGGAAGTTATGCTGAAGACGTGCATGGGTGGGTAAAGAGATGGAAATTAAATTTAGTGGGAAAAAAATCAAAAGTAATGATGATAAATGCTGTGGAAAGGAAAGAGAAATACATTTTTATTGGGGGATATAAAGTTAAATGTAGTAAATAGGTATAACTATTTGGGAATTGTCTTATATAATCAGAGAAATTGTTTGGAATGGGAGAAAAAATGATAAATGAAGCAAAGAAAAGGACTGATAAAGAAATTAACAGTGTTTTCATATAATAAATATGATGTAGGAAGAATTGTATGGAAGAGAATGGCATTAGCAGGGTTAACTTATGGTAACAATACAGTATGTGTTAGTAAATGTGGTGTTAAATTACTTTAAAAAAGTATAAAGAGAGATAGGAAGACATACATTATATCTAGACGTGTGGACAGCAAAGAAAGCAATTCAAGGAGAAATGGGATGATCAAGTTTTTATAAGAGATAAAAAAAAATGAAAATGTTCAGTAGATTACAATTTATGTATAATAAAAGAATAGCCAAAATAATATTTAATTGGATTATGAGTAAAGCATAGGCAACAAGATGGGTGAGAAAGATAGTACAGTATGCAGAAGACTTAGATAAAGACTTTATGTTCAGTATAATTATACAAAAGATGGGATGATTGTATTAGGAGGATTGTTGAGTGTTATAATGGTAAAGAATGGAATTGAAGAATAGATGCATTAATAAAAAAATAGGGAGATGGAGAAATGAAGAACTAGTATGGAGAGTAAAAAGAGTTTAAATATATATAGAAGTAAACAGAGTATTGGGTATGAGTTAATTTATGACAATAAGAAAAGTAGATTACTATTTAAGACTCAAACAGGATTGTTAGCAACAAAGGAATATGCACATAAATGTAGAAACATGGGTGATTTAGCCTGCAAGTTATGTAAGGAAGACATGGAAAATAGACACCTATTAATTGTGTGAATGCTTACACGCAGAAAAGGTACAAATAATGAAGTCGGAGAATAAATAAGAACAAAGTTATTATACAGAACATGGGTTATTGGTTTTTATGCTGGGTTTGGAAAAAGATAAAGGAGGTCTAGATATAAAGGGCATAGAGTGGACAAAGATAATTTTGTGGAAATGGGATGAATAGGATAGAAAAAAATATGGGAAAAACTTAGGGGAATGATAAGGAAAAGTGACTAGCAGGTTTCTCTGAGTATAATGTCTGAGAGATTCCTGACTCTGATAAAGGAGAAGCTATAGTGCATTGCATCACATTTAAAGACCCATTTTTAACTTATTGTAGATCTGCATTGGAAAAAACCCATCTAATAGCATAATTGGAATGTCAAGTGACTATTAAAAAATGCAAGTGACAGTTTGAGCCCAACAATATAGTTGATTAAACTGAATGTTTTAATTCCCTCAATTGAAAATTGATCATGAAACATTTAACTTTTGTTTTGCCAATGTCATCACTACATTAAACCATACAGGTAAATGGATTTTTTTAATCAAAGGCTTATTAGTAATTAGACAATGTAAATGATAACATCAAATCATAAATCGCTATAGTTTGTGATTTGTTGAATTATATATTATATGCACCTTAATAATGTAAGAGCTTATTACAATTTTACTACATGACACTAAAATTGAGAGAACAGAATAAATTGTGTTAAGACTGTGGATGGCATTAATAAATTATGTCCACTGATAACATAGATCATAAATTTTTATTATGAATTTAGTGCTTTGGTAGTTAGATCTATTATTGAGAATATATGAGGCAGTGATTCCAAAAATAACATTATTTTGGTTCTATAAGTTCTAGTTTTGGAGATGTATTATAACCATCTTAAATTTCAGATTTTAATTGATATTTGACCAATTTATATTTAAGAGCCATATAGTAAACATTGTGGTGTGTTTATCAATTTATAATGAAGATTAATATTACTGTTGACATCATATACTAATTGAATAAGATTGCATAATAATAAAAAAACATCTATATGCAATTATCTTATTGCTTCTTATATAGAGAAAACATAAAGATTAAAATTATATTAAATATTTTTAATACTGTCTCTGTGTAAAAAAAAAAAAACCCAAAAATATAGCTGCGTATAAATTATTACATTTCAATACCATCGTTTGCTGAAAATGCTTGCAATATCATGTTCATTGTAATGTTAAAGTTAAACATTTCATTGTTTATACTTCTAATGTAATTTATTAATAATTTACATATAGGCCTAATGTGATCTTTTTATTTTGCAGATTGAGATGATATGACTACTTTTCAAAGATAAAAATTGAATCATCCTAATGTCTTTTATTACATTTGTAGAAAGTACAAAACCTATTTCTGAGTTTGTGAAAAAGATATAATTTGATTACCTTGGCATTAAAAGTGCAAAACAAGATAATGTATGTGTTCACAATATTGTATGCAAATCATGCATAGAATATTTTTAACTCTGGACAAATGAAGAGTTGCCTGAAGTTTCAAATACAGTTCTAGTGGTTTGCAATGAACTACAAACTACTATGATGATGATTATATTTGTCTTGACTACATCATAAATATTAATCAGAATAATTAAAGTAAGTGGTCATATCTTAATCTAGAATCAATAAAATAATTTCTTCATTACTTAAATGAGATATCCATTCCATCTTTGTCTTCCAGACCTCTGAGAGTAAGAATCTCATATGTCAGAGGTAATATCACAAACATATACTAACAACAGTAATTTTTTGAAGAAATTTTATTAAATTCTTAACATTTTGACTAGCATTAATTGAGTGACCACATCACAGATCTGAGCCTCTCAAAGAAATCTTTTGAATTGCTGACCTTTCAAACCAAAGAAATGAATATAATCCAACCTGATATAAAAATTTCATTTTGGCATAGTAGTGAAAAGATTTTTCTATTCTTTTTTTTTTTGAAGACACCACTTTAATATCCTGCACTAATGTTGGGAATTTTCTTTAAAAAAATAAAGGATCTATCAGACAGTTGCAAATAAATGGTGCCATTTCATTGATATCTCCAAGCAGAGTTTGGCATCTTCTTTTGCATGTATGCAATAAATCCTAGATATGATATAGAATAAAATATCTTTATCTAACAACAAAATAATATATGACAATAGCTGTAATATAATCATAACATTTAAAAGCTCTTTTTGGTAATTTTTAAATTTTTGCCCTTTACAATATGTCTTAACTACAAAAATAACCTATATTGCATACATAGTGACATATAATGGCTCTATATAAAATTAACACAAGCCTATAATTTATGCTTTAATATCTTTATAATAACACATATTATATAACCCTCCATTAATTTTTCATTATCAATTATTAGTTAAATTAATTGATGTTTTATAAATGTTCATACAATTATTTCTGTTATAATTAATGTAATTAGTTTATATATCTTCCTTCTACAGAGCCAGCAGATATCACTATGTATGCAATATAGGTTATTTTTGTAGTTGAGATACATTGAAAAGGGCAAAAATTTAAAAATTGCTGAAAAGTGCTTTTATATGTTATGATTATATTACAGCTTTTGTCATATATTATTTTGTTGTTAGATAAAGATATTTATTCTATATCATATCTAGGATTTATTTTTAATTTACAAAAGCAACATAAAGGATTTATTCTTTGTATTTTATATGCAATAAATATAGTTTAATTCTTATTGGTCACTATGCTATTATAAAAGTTGAGCAAGATAATCTCTGTAATCTTGAAAAGATAAAGTATCAAGAATATCAACAGAAGATTTCTATAAAATCTAAAAATAATAAATTTTTTCCTTTGGTAAAATCTTGTTTTTTATAACTTTGAGATAGTATAACTCAAATATAACTCAATAATAAAAAAAAAGTGATCTTTTAAAAAATATATGATGGTTGTGGAATAAAACATAATCAAACCATCTTTGGTTGCTTGAGACAAAATCTTCCTACTACCATCACATATAAAATTAAATCTGATATAACAATTTGTAAAGGTTTTGAACAAAGCTAGTTCATGCTTTAATTATATATTATGAATTTTTTTTTGACTAAGCACTAAAAAAATGACATCAGAGATTTTGGATAGTTCTCAAATAAGTCACCTCATAAATAATTCAAAGTACATAGATTTAGTGGATGAGAAAGAGCTGTAGCATGTGCTCTTCATTAGTTCCAGTTGTCAAAACTTTTGCCAAGCATAAGACAATTATTCTGAATTAATAAAGAGCATGCTCTAAAATCTTAATAAGCTTAAATATATATATATATTTTCATATGTCATAGCATCGGCCGGAAGCGAATCCACAACAACCGTTTGCAAACAACTGCTTGCTTGCAAGGCGACTGCGCTGACCTCTCAGCTAACAATACTTGACTAAATATTATTGTTTGCCAGTAAATATTAATAATTTAAATTAGGAACAAAAGATTATAACTATAAAAGAGAACTACCAAGAAAGATAAGATAGTTATATAATAGAGATTACTGCTAAAACATCCAGCAAGAATATCTTGTAGATTTCACTCTAGACAATTTTATTTTTAAAAAAAATGTTTCTATATTTTATAATATAAAATTATGCTTTTGTTTTGAAATAAAATGATTTGGTATTATGTGTTATATAGTATAAATATATTAATAAATTAATATTACTACAATATTTTTTGAAATCATATCATTAAAAAGTCTGATTTTTGACAGATAATTATTTGGGACAATGTATAAAGTGATTAGTTATGCTGTATCTCTAAAGCTATGTCTGATAGGGCAAAAACTATATATTTGGAATCAACATCCCAATTGTATCCAGGATTATGGACAATTTTTAAGGCACTAAAACATGTTGGTCAATGTAATCAGAGTTATTACTGATCATAATATTTTGTTTGGCTATTCTGTCGCCCTAAAGAAAAGTATAATATACATATAATTATAATCAATTATATACATTATTATATTAAACATATATTATTTATAATATATGAATCAGTGTTAAGGGCACCTTCTATTAAAAAGAAAGGTTAAATAAGAGTCATTTACAATATATATATTTTTAATGTGGTTTTCAATTAACACTGTTCAATATAGCTGCTATTATTAATTGTGCATAGATTCTGTTTGCTATCAGTCAATTTGCTTGGACAGATATTATTTTAAAACAAAAAAAAAGATTAATCAGATTTATGTAGATAATATTATTAAAATAAAACTTTTCAAATTTTGAACTTCTATATAATTTTTACTAAATGATTCTATTGTTTGTGTGGTTTGATCATTAAAGTAAAAACCAGTGCAATACTTTACAAGGTGAAAGAGTTTATTTTTATTTATTTTGCAGTGATATTTTTGTTTAAAAACTATTAGTTTTTTTAAGAATGTATATAGGCATAATGATGAACCACCTGATCTTAAAAATACTATCATTATTTGAATTTATAAAAATAAAGATGACAGAAAAGATTCAGTGTTGCTTGGTAAAAGATTTGAGTTTTGGCATCGAAGTTTAACCTGTCACCAGGTTTTCAGATATCACGTGATTTTCCAAATACTTAACCTTTAAAAGAAATTTATTATTCATTGTAGCAAAAGTATTTTCAAGAATATTATTTACTAGATTGCTTCCAGTTATATATAAATAGTAATCAAAGATTCAATATGGTTTTTAGATAATTAAGAATTATAAATGCAATATATCTATTAATAATAAAAATGTGATTATATAGCACTTTTATTGATTAGATCAAGCCAATTGACTCAGTTAATCAAGATTGTTTATTATTGAAAATAGATGATTATACATATAAAAGCTGATTGATATTATATAATGGTCACATGATAGTATAAAAAAAGTGTTATGATTGATTATTCGTGAAAAATCTGAGGCAATTAAAATGTAAACGAGTTTCAAACAGAAATGCATGCTAATTCAAATCTTGGATTTTATTGCTATGATGGATGTATTTGGGACAGTTTTTAAATTACTTCCTGAAGCAAACCATTAAAATGCAATATAATTTAGTGGATGGAGTTTAAATTAAACTACTTAAAGCAAAAACTTCATATTGTTTATGCCAATATTTACATTATTCTGATGATTGTATTATTCTTTCTAATTCACAAAATGATTTACAGAATATTCTTACTGAACAGTCTACAAAGACTTTAAATTAGTAATTAATATCAAAAAACTCAGACACTTTATCAGTCAATGATGATTAAAAAACATCTTAACACAGTTAATAGCTAAATAATTTGATTCACTATAAATATCTTGGCAGATTTTTAGATTGAAAAACAAACATTTAAATTGATGCTTACTTCAATATGTGTTGTTGTTTTTAACAAATTAAAAGACATAAAACTATTATTAAATTAATTGCATATAGGGCTGTTATCATGCCAAATTTTTTGTACTGTATTCTTATTTTGAAAGAATGTCAAGATCTCTTCAGTTTTAAGCCAATAAACATCACATGACCACATGATTACTCTGGCTTGCATTGAGTGGCAATACTGTATGGAGAGTTTTGCCTGTTTTAATCTCTTCAATTTGTTAGATATACAGGTTGTAAAAATAAATAAAATCATTATAAAGAAAAGACAATTATCTATCTACAAGAATAAGAGAATACTTTATTATGACTACATGAAAATAGTAAAGTATTTATATCTATTAATACTAAGGAAATATGAAATTTCAGTAAAGAAAAAATTAGTAAACTATAATGTTGTAAATAGAAAAGATTGATTGAAGTATACTCATTATAACTAATAAAATACATGAACAAATAAGTAATAATTAATTAATTATAGAGACTGGAATAATAATAATAAAAATTAAATATAAAAACAATATAGAGAAGGACATATCTCTTAAACAAGAAATTATGTGAGATATATAAATAGATTATAAATATTCCTATTTATAAGATCATGCAAATTAATTTACATAATAAGTATTTGTGGAAAAAAAAAGAAGGAATTATAAAACAAATGCAAGTTTTGTTGTCACAGACCAATTAAAAGTATATTAACAGTGTTAAGAAGATAGAAAAAAAATCACATTAAAAAATATGAACATAAGAACTAAGAATTCCTTTTTCAAGAATGGGTAACAATAAGAGATGAAAAGTGGTCTGAGTTATAAAATTATCAATTTAATATTTCTAGTTTTGTTTTATTGCCTTCTATATTCCACAACTCATTCTATTAAAAAAAATGTTATAAATGTCTATACTAGTTAAAATTTATTCATTAATGCAGTTCCTGTTTTCAACTTTTAAAGTAATAGAATTGCAAATTACAATTTTTAAAATTATAATATGAGGCTTTTTTTTTTTACTATTAAACAATATCTACACTTTATAAAATATACATAAAACAGTAGAATAAGAAGTTGAACAGACATTCCTACCAAGTAATCTAAGAATAAGACATCATCTTCTTCAAGAGTCTGATAATAACAATCTCGTTGCCCCTCACTTAGTTCTATTACAACTGTGAATGAAAGGTCAATGAAATAAAAAATAAATAGAAAAGGTAACACCATGGCTGGTTAAACAGGAAATTGACCTTCAACCTTTCATTATTATAAATAAAAAATTTTAAATGTTAATATATGGGATATTCAAGAAAAATGTTTATATTTAATAACCCTTCAATTTTTACCAATTTTAAAGATGAAATTTTAAATTCTGATTAATATTATATATGTTCATGAATATCTTAGTATAAACATTTGAAAGTGTGTTACTATGAATTGAGGTAACTAAATAATAAAATAGTTTTCCTCCTAAAAAAATTAGCTCTCTTCAGAACTATACCATCAATTTTAATAATAATAATTGAATGGTTTATTGCTTGGGAGTTCATTACTGGCCCATAATTCATGAGCTTTGCTTTTTAGAATCCATCACTCTACCACTATATTAAAATATGCAGGCCATAAACTTTAATATTAGAGTCATTTACATAATTAAAAAAATATATACTGAGATATAAATGCCTCCTGCAGACACTTAAAGGAATAAGAAATATTGTGTGTGTATACATAAATAGATTTGCAGTACAAAAGAAAAAAAGATATATCAAATATTATTTTGTAGAAACGAATAATAAAAACTAAAAATGATTAAATATCAGAAGTAAGCAAGTAAATAATCAGGTTAATATTTTTATTCTAAATAAATGAAAATGTGTTAAGGAAATAGATTATTTATTATGATTTGACAAAAATCAGTGATTAAATTATTTATTTAAAAATGAATACTTTATATAAAAATTATTTGTTTATTTTAAAAACATGTAATTAGATAAAGTCAAATTTCGTTAAAATTTTGCAATAGCTCCTATTTATCACATGGATTATTAATTTAATCAATTAAATCTCCAAATCAAAAAGTATAAGTACAGAAAAGCATCTACTATATTGATTGATAGGCTTATTATATTTTTATTAATAAAACATTAATCATGTTTTTCTGAAACATACCTGATGCACAATTCTGGTTGGATAGCTATAAATTCTGACAGGATAATTCTGTTGTTAATAGGGCTCTACACAATTCATAATTGGCTGCCAGAAGGTACATGTTTACAATATTGTCATCATGATGATCAAATACACCACTTATTGCTAAGAATCCACAAATCATCAATACCTTCATACAATTTGAGCTCTATATAATTAAAGTTGTTTATTGCCTAGTCAGTGTCTATCCATCAATGTAAAAAGACAGTAATTAAGTTTTCTACCTATGAAACAGTGTATATATTCAGAAGCATCTAATTAGTTTTAAATTTTTAAAGAATGAAAACCAGGCATCATATCTATTTATGAAGCTGTTATATATACAGAGTTTTGTAAATCAGTCATGTAGTTAAAAACTATTTTGATGACAGTGATCCATCAAATAGCAGTTGTTCACGGGAGAAAATGTCATTATGAATGAAGTACAATATGAGCTATATACTGTATCTGTACAAGCTACATAAATAACTTAGAATAAAGACAGAATAGCTAAATGCAGTAATTATTTTAAAACAAGAATTTTAAGAACAAAAAATAATAAAAGAGAATTATTACATTTGATTTAAGAAAGTTTTATAATAAAAACCAGAAAAGAAAATTAGACAAATTAAAAAAGAAGGAAGAATTACTTAATAGTTTGCAGATTTTACGATAACAATTAAGACTGATTATATTTCTTTAGAAAACTTTTTATTTAAAAAAAAAAAGGAAAACAAGAGAAAATATTTTTCTTTAAGTGGTTAAAACACTAATTATTTATATTTTGTTGTAGTTTAAAAATATGATTTAAAATTTAAGTTTATTTCATTAGCTTGTATGGTCTGTTATAATTATAAAAAAAAATTGTACAAAATTGTTACCTAACAAAACCTAATCTGATTACGTCATTTAAAAAATCAGATTATTACATTGTACAGACTTAAACCTGCTTTTATATATGTAATATATGCGGGATTCGAACTCAGACTTTCACACGACCCACTACTCTCTGTGCCATCTCATATTGCTGACCCACCTGATCACATACATGTTGAAATTATAAATAATCACCAATATACGTATTTCATGCTAAAACAGCAATCATCAGTTGGTCTAGATTACTATCCTCACATATATACATATAATCAGTGCTCAGCTTTATATTAAGATAGCCAATTTTCATACTTTAATGGACAGGCTTCAAACTATTCCAACTCACAACTCTTCGGCCTTCCATTTCATTGAAAATCTGATGGTGGAACGTTCAAAGCCCTTGTAAAATCAGATTATGTAATTTTGTTTCTTTAATTAATTAAAACTAATGAAAAAAATTAAAAACAAGACAAGGTGAAGTGGGCGAGGGGAGTGACTCAACTTAGACAATGATCAGTTTATATATAAAAGATAATTAAATTTTATGTTATCACTCTTTTTCATCATTCATTTCCTTCACTTAGGTGTAGTTTTTGTAGAATATATGTGTGATTGCTGTCCGACAAACTTCAAGTTATTGGTTCAGAGGACCATGTGTGATGAATAAAATTCAGTTATAATATATGATACATTTCAGAATTCCCAGGAGTGTGCCTATTATTCCAGACACAGCATAGTTTCTAGTGAGTTATCTGGAGAGCATCCATCAAAAGCCTTAAATCATACTAAGCTTAACCTAACATTGGTAAAAAATGTTGCCCTACATTACATATTATATTTGCTTAGATATATTAAATTGAGGCTGTCTTATGGATAATGAGCCATTGTAAATAACTGAACCTGAGTTTACTTCTACAGTATAACCCAGTTGAAATTTAAAATATTAATTTCTCTCAAGAAAAATCCATTGGAATAGACTCTGCAATACCAAAATGAAGAAAATCAAAGGCTAAAAAAACATTGAGCTCAACAAAAAAGGATCTTCAGGCAAAAACTTTTAACAAAAAAATTATCAGAAATTTCACAAAGGTAATTATCTAGCATGCAGTAAGAATTGAATTATTTGCCTATTTTGTATTTTTATAATCTAGAAATTCAAATAGATATAATAGTTTATTTATATAAGTTAACTAGAATTTATGCTACATGTTTATATTAAGTTTAATTAGCTAGTAAGTTTATTATTGTGTATTAAACATCTTTTTTTTTTTGTTAATTTGGCCTGTTCTCTTATTTTTTCATTATTTAAAAATAGTGAACTACTTACTGTTGGTGAATATATTGTTTGGGCCAAATTTTGATAGCCAATGGGACAATTTTTTTTTTACTCAAACTTTAGTATTGCTGAAGGGTATTCAAATTCCTCCCATAAATATTCCTGGTGTTCAGGTTTAAATCTAATATAATTTCTGTATTCATGGAGGTTTCCAGCTTTAATTACTTAAGAATGGGTTTAATGGTATTGAAATGTGGCCATGATCTGTTACATTGTTATAATTAGTATCCAGTCTGCTCATTAGTATAATTTATAAAATTTATAAGTTAAAATAAATTATATTTCCCCTTTTGCTCTAAATCTCCACTTTTGGGGATTGTTATAATACATATAATGCATAATATTTGAAATCTTTATCAAGGAATCTTACATAAGAATTTAAAAAATGTCAGAAAAATTAAATATAAATATAGTTATAAAAATAATTTTATTGTTTAATTTCACATATGAAAAAAATAATGATTTAAGAATGCAAATCTGTATGATCCAAACCAAAAATAAAAAAAACTGCAAAAAAGAACTGCTAAAAAGTAAAATATATTCATTTATAACCAGCTACTCTCATAAGAAGCTCATTCATGGTACAAATGTTTATGTACATATTTTTTCTACAGATTCTTGAATTTAAATAAACTGTTTCTGTTATCTATTAAAGAAATTATTTGCAGAAATTTATTAAAATTAATTGAAAGTTATGATGATTCTAAATTAAATGAGTTATATTTATTGTATGCCTATTTTTCAAAGAAATTATATAATTATCTAGTACATAAGTAAAATATCACAAGCTTCGGTTGGAGATATAATTTTTTATATTGGTAATCATACAAGCATATACATGCCAAAATAATAAAATAATTTTGTTTATTAAAATGATCTTACATCAAAACTAATTGAAGCATTTAAATTTTATACTTTGATATATGCTTAGCACATGTATTTTGTCTTCATATATATTTGAATTTGGGTCTTGTCAGCTTTAGCATTGATATATATATATGATAAACAAAAATGCAAGTTAAAAAACTTGCCAACGCTTGTATTTATGTCCACAGATGGCGCTCCACCAAAAACGCCCATCAAGTGTATGTTTTGTTTACATAAACGTCAGAGTAGTTAGTATTCACTATCTCTAACTATAATTCCACTTTCAGATCATGATTTCAAGCTATTTGCTATCGTCAGTGAAAGACAGGAATAAAGAAACTAGATCTAAATACAAACCCCGAGCGTTTATGAAACAATTTCTATTCAGCTTGCAAGCGTGAATTTTTTAGACACGTAATGTCTTCAAACTCAGCATAGCAAACCAGATAGCTATATGGGTCTGATCTCAGCTCAGCATCACCACATAGTAGAAGCCTCCGCAATCTATATCATTGCAAGAAAGACCTCAAAGGTACATTTATGATAAACAAAAATGCAAGTTAAAAAACTTGCCAACGCTTGTATTTATGTCCACAGATGGCGCTCCACCAAAAACGCCCATCAAGCGTATGTTTGAGGTCTTTCTTGCAATGATATAGATGCCACATGTGGTGCAGTAGATCGCCATCAGCTATCTGGTTTGCTATGCTGAGTTTGAGACATTCTTCAAAAATTCCGCTTAGCTGAATAGAAATTGTTTCATAAACGCTCGAAATTGTATTTAGATCTAGTTTCTTTATTCCTGTCTTTCACTGACGATAGCAAATAGCTTGAAATCATGATCTGAAAGTGGAATTATAGTTAGAGATAGTGAATACTAACTACTCTGACGTTTATGTAAACAAAACATACGCTTGATGGGCGTTTTTGGTAGGACGCCATCTGTGGACATAAATACAAGCGTTAGCAAGTTTTTTAACTTGCATTTTTGTTTATCATAAATGTACCTTTGAGGTCTTTCTTGCAATGATATAGATTGCGGAGGCTTCTACTATGTGGTGATGCTGAGCTGAGATCAGACCCATATAGCTATCTGGTTTGCTATGCTGAGTTTGAAGACATTACGTGTCTAAAATATTCACGCTTGCAAGCTGAATAGAAATTGTTTCATAAACGCTCGGGGTTTGTATTTAAATCTAGTTTCTTTATTCCTGTCTTTCATTGACGATAGCAAATAGCTTGAAATCATGATCTGAAAGTGGAATTATAGTTAGAGATAGTGAATACTAACTACTCTGACGTTTATGTAAACAAAACATACGCTTGATGGGCGTTTTTGGTGGAGCGCCATCTGTGGACATAAATACAAGCGTTGGCAAGTTTTTTAACTTGCATTTTTGTTTATCATAAATGTACCTTTGAGGTCTTTCTTGCAATGATATAGATTGCGGAGGCTTCTACTATGTGGTGATGCTGAGCTGAGATCAGACCCATATAGCTATCTGGTTTGCTATGCTGAGTTTGAAGACATTACGTGTCTAAAAAATTCACGCTTGCAAGCTGAATAGAAATTGTTTCATAAACGCTCGGGGTTTGTATTTAGATCTAGTTTCTTTATTCCTGTCTTTCACTGACGATAGCAAATAGCTTGAAATCATGATCTGAAAGTGGAATTATAGTTAGAGATAGTGAATACTAACTACTCTGACGTTTATGTAAACAAAACATACGCTTGATGGGCGTTTTTGGTGGAGCGCCATCTGTGGACAAATACAAGCGTTGGCAAGTTTTTTAACTTGCATTTTTGTTTATCATAAATGTACCTTTGAGGTCTTTCTTGCAATGATATAGATTGCGGAGGCTTCTACTATGTGGTGATGCTGAGCTGAGATCAGACCCATATAGCTATCTGGTTTGCTATGCTGAGTTTGAAGACATTACGTGTCTAAAAAATTCACGCTTGCAAGCTGAATAGAAATTGTTTCATAAACGCTCGGGGTTTGTATTTAGATCTAGTTTCTTTATTCCTGTCTTTCACTGACGATAGCAAATAGCTTGAAATCATGATTTGAAAGTGGAATTATAGTTAGAGATAGTGAATACTAACTACTCTGACGTTTATGTAAACAAAACATACGCTTGATGGGCGTTTTTGGTGGAGCGCCATCTGTGGACATATATATATATAATACTGCCTAACACTATAGTAATTATAAATAAAATAGATATTCATATATCATTACAATACTAGCCAAAAAACAAAATTTTACTAAAATTCTTTCACAACTATGGTTTCATCTATTAACAAATAGATCTTTTCAAGTGAAATTCAATATAAAACACAAACATATGTATATATATATCCAAAACAAAATAGCCTTTCCATCATTCATTTCAAAAAAACAACTTCAATTAAGAACAAAAGATATCTTCATGAGATTGATAGCCTTATATTCAAAAAGTTTTAACATCAAAGTTTCTTTTACTTTTCTTTTCAATTCACTTTTTTCATTAAAAATAACCTCTGTATTGTCAAATAATATTTGACGACCTGTATTCAATTCATTAATAGACAAAGCTGAGTTATATTTATTTTTAACTCTACTCTTATGAATATTAACTCTTTCATTAAGACTTAATTTACTTTGATATCTATATAAATTTTATGATAACTGTAAGGAATTTTATAAACTATCCCAGGAATAGATTTGCTATCAATTGACTGTTTTAAAGTATTTAATAATGAATTTAAATTCAGGCCTTTCTTCCAGGTCACTTTCATACTATCTGATAAAAAGCTATTCTTATAAATCAATTTACAAATTATTGATTTATATGATAAAGAAATAAACACTTTATTCTCACTAACAATTAAATCTTTATTATAACCTAACTCAATATAATCAGAAGAAAATTAACTTCTCTGAATATATTATTTTCTAAATTATTAGACCTCGTATTCCTATAACAAAATTTCAATAAAGTTTTGTATGAGTAAAAGGCTATCTGGCTGTATATTTCTAAAAAATTTTGCTTTAATAAAATGACCACAAAATAAAACAGCAAATTAGGCAACTCTTAAATCTCAAAATTTTAATTTAACAAATTCAAAAGTGCTCTCTCCCCTCAATAGTAAATTTATTTCTGCTATTGAATGTTGTAAAAATATATCAGATAATAAGTCTTCATAGGTAATTTTGAACAAGCAGTTACTTGAGAAAAAAAAATTGGGTTTGCCCCAAAGTAAATAGTTTTTCTTTAAAAAAGATTTATGGCCAAGATGTTACCCTATTAAAACTGACTGTTTTGCATTGTTAAATAATAATGATTATAAAAATAAAGTTTCTCTAGAATTAAATAATAGCTAGTATTCTATTTTAAATTCAGATCCTGGTAAGAAAATAAAATCTAAGTTAATTAAAATTATGAAAATTTTTAAAAAAACAGATAGATCAACTTATTTAAGTTATCCTAGTTATTTTTTGGCTCCTAAAGTTTTCTTTAAATTGAAATCTTAAATAATTTTCCTTTAAATTAAATAAATTGTATTTTTGATTTTACAGGGGTGATTGTTGATAAAAATTTCTTAGTTTTTTTAAGAATTATATAAATTTAGGCCAATTTTGTACATCTTTTTTTTTAAGCATTTGATAAAATGAATTTATTTTAGAAAGTGATTTTTGGTTTAGATTTTGAAAACATGTATCAACCAGTTAATAACATTAATGTGTTGTTTCTGTTTTAAAGAATCATGAATATTTTTTGCAGATAAGATTAAGGTTATTCATGATTTGCTATTGATATTAGAGGATTCTATGTATTTTGTGTGTAATGATGTTTTACAAAATTAGAGGGATGGATTATTGGTTATGATATTTCTCCTTTAATGTGCTCTGTGTGTATTGTTTTTTTTTTAGAGAGTAGTGTTATTAATAATTTTTGTTTCTTTAAAGTGATTTGTTAGATATGTTGATGCTTGTTTGTTTGCTAAACAGGAAAATAAATTGAAGGATTTTTTTGATAGATTGAATGCACTTGACTCTAATATTAAATTTATTATTGAGTCATTTATTAATACAAAAAATTTAAGAAATATAAGGCCAGACAATTATCAACATTTTACTCATAAGAAACTTTACTGAATTTTTATAGGAATAGAAAGCTTAATAATTTTGAAAATAAGTTATATTCAGAACAGTCAATTTTCTTCTGACTATATTGAATTAGGTTATAATCATGAATTTATTAGAAATATTACATTTAATAAAATATGTCATCAATTTATAAATTAATTTATAAGAATAGCTTTTTATTGTGATACGAAAGTGGCCTGGAAGGTCTGAATTTAAATTCATTATTAAATATTTTAAAATTCAATTGATAGCAAATCTATTCCTGGGATAGTTTATAAGATTTCTTACAATTGTCATAAAATTGATATAGGTCAAAGTAAATTAAGTTTTAATGAAAGAGTTAAAGTTCATATGAGTAATTAAAAACAGATACCACAACTCATGTTTGTATATTCATGAATTGAATACAGGTCATAAAATATTTGACAATGCAGAATTATTCTTTATGAGAAACATTGATGATAAAACTTTTTGAATACGAGGCCACCAATCTCATGAAGACATTCTTTGATGTTAAAGATAGTTAGTTTTTGAAATGAATGATGGGAAAAGCTATTGTGCTTTGTATTTGTATGTTTTTTTGTTGAATTTCACTTGAAAAGATCCATGATTGTGGAAAATTTTAATAAAATTTTGTTTTGGCTAGTATTGTAATGTTATATGAATTTATATTTTATTTGATATATATAAACCAGATGAACATCCATTGAAATTATACTTTATTAGATTTTTATATATGATTTAAAAATTATATTTGTTTGAGATATTGGAATTATATGATCTATTATTTACTAAACTAGCACAATGACATATTTGTATCAATTTCTCATATTATTTTTACTTATTTCAATTTCTCGTCTTTTGTTTATATGTCTTGTTAATACATTTTATCCACAAGTCTCTTGCTTTACATTAAGCTACGCATCTGAAACTGTTTCTGTGTATGGATTCTATGTAATTCTCACTGAGAATTATTAATTATAGACATCATCAGCATGGGACCAAGCATAATCATTTTGATCTCAAATATTTTAGTTAATTTTAACACACTTATATATTATATGGTAATTTTGTCCCATTACTATATAAAATTTTGTGAATGTTTAGATGTATTAATAATATTTAACTACAAACTTAATGTAATTAGAAAGGATTTGGACTCAAATTTTCAAGCTCCCTACAACTATCCACTCCATCCTATATCACCGATACACACGACCACATACATGTGAAAAGAAAATATCCCATATATTTATTTCATGCTTAGCCAGCATTCATCAATTGGTCCAGACCATCATCTCCCACACACATATATAATCAGTGCTCAGTTTATATTAAGATAGAAAATCTTCAAACTTTAATGAACAGGCTTCAATCTTGGAAGTCTGAGTTCAAATCCCTTCTAATTATGTAATAATAATGTAAAAAGCTCATTAAATTTATAATTAGTTCTAAAATTGAGATGCAAAAGTAAATTGTATTAAGAGGATACCAAACTACCATTTGATAATAATCAAATGTTATTACATGGTCATAGCACTATTGCCTAGCTATTTAATTTACTTGACTGTACTGTATAAGAATACAAAGAATTAGATTTTCACTGTAATCATGTATTTTTATTAATTCTTGTAACATTTTATTTTATGCCTAATTTATGGAGTTTATTTTTTTTTCATTTAATGTCTCTTACTTTGTAAATTCATTGATGGTTTTCTTTTTTTTATTATCTTATATTTATGTGTTAAGGTTTTGATTAGTGTTTGTATACTTGCATTTTTTCACATTATTACTTTGTTTATTAAAATAATCTTTAGTTAAAAATATCTTTTTTTAAAGAAAACTACTTTATTGAAAATCATTTTATATATATTTTTGTGTATAAAATGTATTTTATATCTTAATAGCATCAAAGTTCCAATATAACTTGATAGCTTTTTTCAAAAATTTCTCCTGAATCATTAAACGTTATAAAATATTATGGTGTAATGCATTTGCCTGTCATGCACACACCATCAGATAGTTTGAAAATTACATTGTTTTCAGTTAAATGAGATATATTTATTGTATATTCATTTTCCAAAAAATTTACATAATTATTAAAAACATATGCAAACTATCACAAGCTTCAATGTGAGATCATGCAAGGACATAAAGGTCTCTCCAACAATCATTCCTCCCCCATAAAAAAAAAAAGGCTAAAGAGTAGGCAGTACTCATTAGCTTGCCAATTTTATATTTGCAGTTTGAGTACTTTACCACTCAGCTAGCAATACTAATTAACCTGCATTGATGGTTAGCTATTTGAAAAAAAAATAAAAAAATCCTAAGCCATATTGTAGTCTAAAATTTTTTTTTTACTCACTTTGTTTTCAAATCCATGATTTAATAAACAGATGTATATCTCATATCCATATAAGAATACAGATTACAAAATGAGATTTATTTTTCTAATATTTTAGAAAACAGAAAATTTATCAAATTGATAGAGGTCTACCATTTTCTATAAAATTCAAATTTTATAGAAAATATTTACTTCTGCATTTAATAAAGGTATAATCACACTTAATGGTAACATTTAATATGGTTATGACTTAAATTATTATTTCTCAGTAGAATATTTCAGAAAATTAACTTTTTTCAACTTTCTTGTGTTTGAATTGTACAAAATCAACAATAGTTATCTAGCAGCCAATATTTTCTCATATATTGCCATTCAATTGGTTTGGAACTCTCAAAACTGAAGAAGTCAGTGACACTTAATTGATTTTTTTTATCATCTTTTTCAAAAATATCCAAGATTTTGAATATCAGGTGTGCATAAGCTGTCTGACAATTCCAAGTCATAGCTTTAAAAGCAGAATATGAAAATAAGAATCCTCTATAAAAATAAAAGCTAGAAACTAGTCATAAAGCTCTGTTTCACAGCTATAATTTTACTCAATAATTACACTGACTTCTAATATAGATAGTGTGTCTAATCAATGTAAGCAAAAAAAAACATCAATGTATTTGAATCATTTATAAAAGTATATGTAAAAATGTGTTATTTTAATAAAAATAATCACATAGTTTTCTTAAAAAATTAAGAAAAAAAAATAGAATATCATTTTTACCAACAAATTGTAAAATATATTTGAAATCATTAATTGCATTGATTAATACTACTTTATATGTAAATCTCACAAAAGACTAGAATATTTGCAATTGGGTATATATAAATAAATTGAAAAAAGGTACACTTTCATATGTTTATTAAAAATTAGAGAGTGAATCTGATGTAATGTAACATGACCACCATTATTAATTATACAAAAAAGTATTTCATTCATTTATTATTTAAGGAAATGTCACTACAGATTTATAATAAAAAAAGGAGTGACTATGAACTGAAAAAATAATATGGAATAAATTTTCAAGGTTTATAATTAAATTAACCAATCAATTAAACATCACAAGACTCTTAGTTTATAAAAACAGCAATAATCCACTATCCTCTAGAATCATCTATGTAAACAAAGTAATCAATAAACACAAGATTTCCAGATTAATTTCTAGCCTATTGTCTTCATTAGTAGAAACTAGTTGAAGATTTGGTGTCCATTAATTGCTTATATTAAAATTGATGGCTAAGATGATATAAAGGCAATTACTGTTTCTGATAAATTACATTTTTACCAAACATAAAATGATTAACAATTTGAACTGCACTGTACAATATGTAATGTATGAAATGAATATTTATTACTTTAAACATTATTCTATTTGAATATCAAAATAATTGCTACTTCATTGATTATTTTATAATAATAACATGAAAATGAATTATTTTTAATAAAATGCTGTGGGTTTATGCAAAAATGATAAAACAACTTCACTGAGTCATAACAGAACAATGGAAAAAATATATCATTTTCAGATTAGATTAAAGCATTAGAGTAGTTTTCCTTCTTTACTTATTCTCTAGTAAGAATATCTAGATACTCATTAATTGACCAATAGTGAATGATTAGAAGAGTTGACAGTGAAAAAAAATCTTAATTCTGAGGTTATGATTTCCACTTGATTATCATTACATCCATTCTGTCCCAAACACATCTTACTATAAAGTGTTGAGATGAACAATTTATATAAAATATAATTAACTTTGATTACTTTCTACAGTTAAATCATCATTATTAAGAAAGCAACCAATGTTAACTTTATATAAATAATTATATCTCAACATTTTATAATAAAATGTGTTTGGGACGGAATGGATATAACAATCATCAAGTGGAAACTTTTAATAAATATTTCCTGATTTTGGATTTTACATTACATTCCAAAATAATATTGGTGATCATATACAAAAAAATATAAGAACAGTAAAAAAAATATTTAACAAAAAAAGTTTAAAAAAACATTAACTTTCTGTCATAGCAATAAGTCTATGCCTCAACAATTTAAACAAGACTGAAATTTTATAATTAGATGGAAGTACAAATTGACAAAACTTACAAGAAGGATGTAATTTAGGGATTTGAATACCAAAGTTATAAATGGAAAGAAACAAAATTAATTTGGAAGCAGAATGAAGTAGGAGAATGATTAATATTCTTTAATGAATTCAATAGGCTTTTTATTATCAATATTTTTTTAAGACATTAAAACACAATCAATATACATAATCATAAGTAGATTGTGATCAGATAATAAATTGCACATATGTGTCAAGTGAAGTTGAAAAAATCCAAAAAACATTAAGCTTGTTCAACATATTAGTCATAGCTTAGCAACATCTTATATTTAGGAATAATATTGTAAATCTAATGCAATATTTTGAATGTTACTGATAGTGTGCTAGAAATGTGTATCAAAGTGGTAAAAATATTTAAAAAGAAATCAAAAATTTGAATAAGAAGAAATTACCAATCAGAAGAATGTGAAAAGATGGTAATTACAAAGAAGAGAAAAATTGCAAAATTAAAAACATCTTTTAAAGAAATTAAATAAAAAATTCAGGAAAGGCAAAGAACAATTGGAAAATAAACTTGAAAAAACATGAAGGTATTTGTATCATGAAAAGAAAATTTTATTGTTAAACACATTTTTTGAAAAGAATCAAACAGAAACATGAAATATATAGAAGAATTATACCTCAAAAACATTAATCAAAACAAAATAAGAGTCATAGATCATATGACCAAATTCTCTTAAGCTTGGAAGTTATAATCAATGAGGATTTCCAATTCCTCAACAAGCTTTATGATAAATGCTTAGCCAGAGCCAGCATTTAAAATATCTGTCAGGAACCCCCACCCAAACCTTTGACCATGATTTCATGCTTTAGCACTCCTCAGAGAGGTGCTAGGATAGGTTCAGACACTAGATCTAAAAATATCAACCCAAAGCCAGCATTTATCTATTGAGAGGAAAATCTAAAATTTTCAGACACTTACATGTCTTCAAACCCAGCTATCCAACTCAAATAGCTATATGGGGCTGAGAGATCTTCAGCCATACCATATATTAGTAGTCTTAGCAATATAACATTGCATAAGACTTAAGGCAGAGACTATAAATAGTCAAAATAAGTCATATATCTCATGACCCAGAGCCAAAGCACGAAACCATGATCAGAGGTTTGGGGGGAGGAGTCCTGACAGAGATATTTTAAATGCTGGCTCTGGATAAGCATTTATCACAAAGCTTGTTGAGGAATTGGCAATCCTCATTGATTATATCTTACAAGCTTAAGAGAATTGGGTCATGTGAACTATAACTCTTCTTTTGACTATTTATAGTCTCTGCTTTAAGTCTTATGCATTATATTGCTAAGACTACTAATATATGGTATGGCTGAAGATCTTTCAGCCCCATATAGCTATTTGAGTTGGATAGCTGGGTTTGAAGACATGTTGGTGTCTGAAAATTTCAGATTTTCCTCTCAATAGATAACTTCTAGATAAATGCTGGCTTTGGGTTGGTATTTTTAGACCTAGTGTCTGAACCTACCCTAGCACTTCTCTGAGGAGCGCCAAAGCACAAAACCATGGTCAGAGGTTTGGGGGGGGGTCCTGACAGAGATATTTTAAATGCTGGCTCTGGCTAAGCATTTATCACAAAGCTTGTTGAGGAATTGGCAATCCTCATAGATTATTAATCAAAACACTTTTAATAAAGTATTTAAAAAAGAAGTACAAAAAAACAAATATTAAATTATACAATGAATTTACAAATAAATTTGTAAATCAATTATTATGTAATATTATGAGAAATCACTTTTCCTAATAAAAATACAATGAATCATCAATTTATCGATTAGTTATCTCAGTCATTTCACGAATAGCAATGCAATGTTTAAAAGATCAAGTAATATAAAATAATGTAGATATTCAACTCTATCAGTAGCCAAAGAAGTTAGGCTGCATTCATATTTACATATCATAATGAGAAAATTAAGATTAGAACAGAGGATATAATGTTTTTTCTCCAATTGCTTGTGATCAACAACATATTGATGATATCCCACTTATATAATAGTGATTTTTTTCCCTTCATTTGTATTTATAAATTTAATTTGCATTTGTTTGTTTATGTGTGTAATGCAATAATTTCTTTATTCGTTATAACCCAAAGCTAAATGCACTTTTAGTGGCAAGCACCATAATCGCTGCTGGTTATAAAGAAAAAAGAAATCATTTTGTTAAGTAGGCAAACAGAGTAAATTCAAATACCATACTTATAATAGAAAATATCTCAAAACTTTTAATTAGAAAAATTAAAAAGAACAATAAAAAAATGGAATTATGTCTAAATAGAACAAAAATAAAGATTATGATTGCAGGATCAGCTGTTGACTTTAAACTTGATAATGATGACATAGAAGTAATTGAGTTTTTGATTCCTTGAATTATTCAACAATAACAAAGAATACAGAAAGCTAAAGATTCACCATAAACTGACATTAGACAAAATTGCAATAAAAAACATGATTAGATTTAGAAACCTATGTTGAAAAATAAATATCAAAACTGTTCAAATTGTGGTGTTTTTTTATGGTTCTCTACAGATGTAAAAGATGGAGATTGAAAAATGTATTGATGCCTTAAATTGTGATGGTGGCAAATACTGTTGAAACTATCAATTAAAGAACAAATGATAATATTAACTTTATCCTACTTTGGTCAAATCATACACAGAAAAGTGATGACTATCAATGAAGAGGTTGGGTTTCATTTTCACAATTATTATAATGCTTTTAAGCAGCATGAAAAACCAGATGATAAGCCATTTTGAAAAAATAATATATGATTGTGCCAAGTTCAAGTCAACTTGATAGCTCAATAATAATAAACCTGGAGTCTTTTCTATTATAATAAACATTCCTTTATCTTTTATATTAAAAAATTATTAAAAAAAATTAAATATTTATAGGACTAAATACATTCTTAAATCATGAAAGACTGATTTATATATGTTTATTGAATCATCTGAAATCACTGATAAACTGGCAAACTTTTCTCTGACAGAAATATAATTATAAAAAAAAAAATATTGTAACAGTATATAAAAAGGTATATAGTGGGGAGATATCAAATCATTATCATCCCCACAGAATATTATCAGCAAATATTATAAATAAATATAAGTAATTATAATAACAGATTACACCATCAGCATTAAACATAAATAATCATCAGTCATACCTTATGATAGGATTTGAAAGAGGTTCAATATCATGATATAGGCTAATTATCTAGTCGCTGCTAGTTAAGACACAATATAAAACAATCATCTGCATGCAAATATTTAAATGCTAAAGTATCTATCATAATAAAAAAAATGCTGAAATCCAAATACATAAAAATCATAATCAATGCTATGGCATTGTGGTACTATGAGTGTACAGACTAACTATAAACTAATTCTACTCTATATAAATAAAGTGCAGTAAATGGACTTTATAAAGATAATCTTGACCTTTGTGTAATTCAAAAACCATTGAGATGTCCAAACACAAACATATATTCCCACATATATATTAACCATTATTTCTCTAAAGATAGCTCAAGATCACAAGTACCCTAAGGATTGTAACTGTGAACAAAACAAAATAAATATATATGCTTAATTTATCTTAATTTAAATAGTTTTACTAGGTTACAAATCCTTTAAAACACCATGCTGTGATGAAATCAAGTCCCACACACACTATTAATTCACAGCACAGGTAGTTGGAGGAATAAAGACATTAACACTATTTTTTTAAAACAATTATTTAATGAAAATAAGTAATAAATTCAGAAAATATATAATTCCAAATCAAATACACTTTTATAAAAAAAATTCATATAGCAAAACCAGTTGATTTTTATTACTAAATTAATTAACATTTACTTTCTGATTTATTCTCCTTTTTCATTCTTTTAGTCCAATTGCAATTATAATTTCAGTGTCTTTTCAGATTGTTTTTTCTTTCTTCAAATGTTCAGTTTAAACTTATTTTCCAATGTAAGTTCACAAGTTGAATTTATTCATGATTTCTTGTTGTAGCTTCAATTTTTCAGTTGATAATTGATTTCTAAATTAACACAGATTTCCAGTGTTGATTAACACTAGTTAAATTAATCCATTTTTCAATATAATTTTCAGGTCAGAATAGATAGAATTTATTATATAATTTAATTCTCATATCAACCCAGATCAGGTTAGTACAGACTGAATTTATTTATTTTCCAATATAAATTGAGATCAGGTTAACACAGATCAAATCATGCTTTTAGATGGAACACAAGGTTTGTTGTAATTTCTCCCAGGCTATTCTCCATCTTGAATTTTAATGTACAAGAAACATGGTTAGGTTTGGTGATCCTCAGCTTCTAGCTAAAGCTAAGCACATCATCAAATCCATTTCAAAAAACATTTTTTAACAATTAATAGTGAGGTTAGTCTTACTTCAGACTGCAAACTTAACTTCTCACTGTTCTCTTTACAGAACTTTAACAACCAAATCAAGAAACTGTTCATTACAAGATACTGAAGTCTATTATTGCTTTAACATGCTCCTTATCTTATTTATTTTGGAACAATCTTGTTATCTATCCAATAACACAATATCTCAGAAATTACAGCATTAAACCCTGAGCAGTTCACAATGATTATTTCTGTTAAATTCCTCTGTAATTATTTTTTTATTCTTAAATACCAGAAAACAATATAATCCTTTAATTACATTTTCATTTGAACATTACCGTTTATTTTTCTTTTAAAAACTGATAAATGTTACTTAATATTTTACTTATTTATCTCAATATTATTTTTAAAGTTAAAAACTAATAGACAAAATTACTGGAGAAAAAATTATTTATTTTACTTTTTTCTTATACTTTTCTGTTTTACAACTATCCACAACCAACTATATTCATATTTAAAATGTTTGGAATTTATATTATCACTTAGTGAATATAATTTTGATAAACTTATTAGTAGCTCTTCTGAGAAAGATTGTAAAAAAAAAAATTCTCCTATCTAAATGAAAATTATTAATCCAGATTAAAAATATTTCATATTATTTGCTTATTAATCTTTTTTTCATTTATTAAACAAGGCAAAACTCTCCATACAGTAGTGCCACCTTGTGCCAAACAGAGTAATCAATGGATGCCAGAAAGCTTGTGCATAAAATCCCTATCTAGTGCCTACTCATCCAATATCCTCAGACTAGTTTCTGGCTTGTGACCTTCGTCAGTGGAGCCTTGGATCTGAGAGTACTGCACCTAGATCTTAGGATCTAATGCAACCCTCCAGCAGCCACCTTTTCTCTACTTAAAAAACTATGAGAATGAAATTGAAAACACAATATTTTCAATCTAAGCTCAATGGCCTTGTTTAATAACAATTATGTGCTAGTATAAAAGATGGTGATCATGTGATTTTTTTTCCATTTACTTGTTAATTATAAAAATTCAGTTACTTTTCTTTTGGATATTCTGGTATATCAGACACATCATGTGTTTTCACTGGGTTTATTTTCTAATGTGGAGACATTATCCCCTTGATGCTGCATAGTACTCTGGGGGCCTCCAAAATATTAATCATCCTGCCTGAACTTCTTCATATGAGTGGGAAGAAATGGGGTGATAATAATCTGTTCAAATTATCTCCACTGTTAGTCCTATGAAATATTCTTGACTTCTCTAAACTATTGTTGCATCTTTTCCCTCATTTTTCCTTGTAGACTAAAATTACTTTTTTTAATAGCTATACTATTTACATTTGCCTTATTCCCAGTTGTTTGTAACCTTTTTTACCTTCAAAGAGGAGCCAAAATCTTTTTCCTACTTCTTGTATTTCCAGTCTCATTTTCAAAGAATTCAGCAGTTCTTACTCAATACTTTTTTGTCAGCCTACATATCATTTATGATTTAAGGGACAGATTGTCTGATAATCTATTATCTGACCATCTAATAAGTGTATAAGTGGTCAAGACTTTCAACCATGAAACCTGATATAAACAGTATAGGTTTCCCCAGAATCTACTTTATCTTTTTTTTATAATACATGGTATTGGATATTATCTTGATGTCTTTTCGGTCCAATATTCATGCAGTACAGCATTTTTATATCATTGGAAATCTGATTTTTTGGATAATAAATTTTTACTAGTAATTTTCTGATTCCTGAAGATGAGCTCAGGCCAGTGCTATTTTGTGGTGCTCCTCTATTTTATTTAAGGAAAAGTAGTTTCTGTACTGTCAAGGTGCTCCATAGAGATTTCCCTTACACCACCCTTTAAGAAAGTGATTGACATTTCCTAGATATGGCTCTGGTTTGCTTTCTCCTTATAATACTGTTAACTATTTTTCATTAATCTTGCTTCTAAAATTCATGAATTTGCCTTTTGTCATTTCGTCATACAAGCTTTTTACATATTTCTCTTTTCTTTTTCATAGGCTTTTCTCTCTTTTACAACCCCCTTTCCCCTATAACCAACTATAAAAATTCATATTATCATTTAATGAGAATAACTTTAACAAGTTTAATAATGACTAGTTTGAAAAAAAGAACTCAAGATGAAATAATTCTTCTCAATATATATTTTTAATGTCACACATCTGAACGTTGTCTCCCTGAGGCTAAAGAAAATTAACACATAAATCAGACTTTTATTTTCTTGTTATCAAAGATAATTTTTCTATTATTCAGAAATGGAAATTTTTATAAGCTATTTATGCAAGCTAAATATTTTTCTGTGTAATAATCATGTTCAATTAATGAAAGAGAATTCTCATAATGGAATATCAAATGTGCATTTTCTGAAATGAAAAATAAATACTTTTCAATTTTTTTATTAAATTTTATACTAGTCAATCAGTTATTGTCAACATTAAATCTGACCTTCAAGTACACTCCACATTATTGTTGATTATTGTCTGGGAAGATTTACACAACAAACTGAAATATTTAGATATCTGCATATAAAGAGATATGTATCATTTAAATTATACTATGTGAATTAAAACTCTTGAAATCAGAGGCTTTACACATCCCAAATCAAAATCACCATGCTCCCATAAATTTGAAAGTCTGCCTTCATTTCTCTTCTGAAACTATCACTTATGTAAATATGACACCTCTCACAAAATTAATACTGAACAATACAAGATCTTACCAGCATACGATTTAAATATAGCCACCTCACTAGAAAGGTAAAGCTATTCTACTATAAATTAAATTTCAATGCACCCAAAGATAAGACCTTGGCTTCTCCTCCTATACATTCCTTTGCTAACTAAAAATTTTATTAAAATCTTTTCTCCATCATTCACACTAAGCTTTCGTACCCCCCTCCCCCTTCAACCAATAAATTAATTAATAACTCCAAAGATTGACTTGATTCCAATCAGACTCCTCATACAGTATACAAAATCTTATTCCCTCAAACTAGTTGTCGAGCATTATACTATAGCAAATCGCATGCATCCCTCTCCATTCATATTTTTCAATATTGGTATCTATATAGAAGAGCTGAACATAGTTCCATTTTTCTAAAGCACCAGAAGTCCACTGGTCATAATTTTGAATCTTCCTCTGCTTCTATTACATATATAGAATGACATGATACCAAATGTAAGATCAAGGAGGCCTGATATATAGCTAATAACATCCATGCTATACACCAAAAGAAATCATGCTTTCCCCTCTTCAAGAAATAGAAATTCATAATTTATATATTTTTAAATACCTGTTACCTATATATATATTCCATCTTTTCCCAGATAATCCTCTCGCTATGATTACAAGAATATAGAAACTTCTCAAAAGTGCTAAGTCACTTTAGTATTATAATTTGTACTTTAGCTTCACCTTTAATTGTGATTCAGCACATTTAAATATATTAATTTATTTATATAAATTCATTATTATCCTTTAATTTTGTCATAAATTTTGTTTTATTACAGATATAATTTTAGTTGAAAACTGGAATCGATATTCAGTTTATTAAATTAAATACTTTTTCATTTTTTTAAAAAAGTTTTATTCTTTTTCATTTTTATTACTTACAAAAAAAAAAAAAACTGAAAATTTTACTGTTTTTCAATATTACTCAATTAAAGAACAAATATACATATGTGTACACCCAAATAAAAAAAAATAAATAATGATAATAATAAAGATAGCAGAAGACAAAAATCATTATATTTTGATTTTAATACTCAACCATATAAATATTTTTTTTAAAAAAATAAAACAAATAGAATTCTACTAAAATTGTACTAAGCTTAAAAATACTCTATTTAATGGTAGAATAATAGAATCAAGAGCATAAAGTTCCAGGCCCAAAGCACTTCTGATAATTGAATGTCACATAACTTCCAGAGTGACTAACCATTTGATTTAATTTTTTTAAAAAAGCATTTTCTATAAAATGAACATTATAATTCATATGAGTGACATAAGCACCATAGTACACTTTTCATATCTGCCTGCACTGTCTACAGCTGAGGTTAGGATTTGGATTATAAAAAATATAGATTTCCAATCAAGCATAAAATTTTCTTTCAGATAGCCAATCCACAACTAGCCCAGTTACCTATCTAATATTGGTTGATAAATGTATATCTAGTTATTCTTAACCACAAATAAAATCACGATGGAAAAATATTTAAATTCTCATCTGTTGATATTTCTCTTCATTGTTTCCCCAATGCATAGCTATTTGAAAGACCTTTATTCTGTAATGAACTATTATCTGATTAACTATATATTGAATTATATAAATTTACTGATTTATAAATAAATAAATTAAAAACAAATCAGAATATTAAAAAAGTAAAAAGTTAATTCATTGGGAAATAAATAAATTGCTTTAAAAAAATGTTTGTAAACAATGTAATTAATAAAATAAATTAAATAATTGATATTATATTAAAAATAAGTTTTCCCATTATTTCAATTTGATTTCACTAAAAAAAAAAAATCATAAAAAAATCAATAAGATGTTAATTTATCCTGAATAACTACAATGTGGTATAGTAATGTAAAGGCCTCATACTGCTCCTAAGAACAGTATTTGGTTTACATAATTATCATTCTCAAATTTGATTTTTTTTTTTAATAATAAAAATTATTTACAATAAGTATTAAAATATTTGTATAAAAAATTTAAAAAATATTACCATAAAATTACAAAAATAGAGAAATAAAATTACTTTTGTTTAGTATATCTTCTAACTGGAAATCAGATGATTGCTTTTTTACAATCAGTTATTATAATAAAATATATTTGCTTTTTATTATTGTAAACATTAAATATTTGTCTTAAAAAAGAACAAAAAAAAAATAGCAATCATTTGTAAAAAAACAAAAAAAATAAAATTCTGTTTAGATTACAAGTAATAAGATATCGCAAAATCTGAAAAAATATAAAATTTACATTATGTGAGCTAAATTCAAACTCATTTGATTTCTGAAAATAGAGACATATCTAGGAAAGTGCTGAGATATATACCTGTTCAATTAAAAATAAAAAAATGAAATTAAGATATTTGAAAATTTAAACTGCTATCACATACTGGTTGTACTTGTTGCAGGTTAATCAAGTACAGACAAGAAAATTTTACACTATTATGATTTATATTTATGTATCTTCATGCTAATTAAAATTGTTTAACTATTTTGTTTATGCACCTGCAAGTCAAATTAGCGATTTTTGGGTTCAACTTACGATAATATGAAAACTATACACATTACACATGTGCACATTGCATCATTCGATTCAGTGTCCATTTTTTCTTTCAAACAATATATTTTTCATTTCTCTACAATAAAAAAATAAAGATTTTATGATTTTTGCAAGTAGCAGTTTCTTTTTTTTAAATTTTTGTTATTCTTATGGTTTAATGTTTACCAAGAAATTTACAGCAGAGAATAATGGATTATTGAACTGATTCAAGCATTGATTAAGATTTCTCCTTATGGGATTGACAAACTGTTTCTCTCATAATTTTTGCTAATGATTTCTTAAAAGTAAAAATAATTATAATGTTAAAAAAAAAAAAAGAATTAACAAGCCATCTTTTCTCATAAATATAGAGTTTGTCTTTACCACATAATCTTTTTTCCTGATGGATTAGAAAGACATTTTACAGATGAATGTTTTTACAAAATTTTCAATTACTCATAACAATTATTTTTTTTCAAAAAAATAAATGAAAAAAGTCATTTATGATTTTCTTTTCAAATATTTTCTTGTCTAAATTTTAACAATAATAAAAAAAATGCCAAATATTAAAAGTAAAAATTGCAATAAAATTTAGCCCAATTATATAATTGTATGTGACGACAGTTATAAATCTATAAACAAGACCATTGCATGTAAACTTTAAAGCTGTACATTGGATACATAGAGAGATCATAGTTGATAAAACTATTAAGAAATTTACCAATTACAGTAACTCAAAATAAATACATACAATATGTATATAAAGAAAAGCTTTATTTAATACTTTAACAGCATGGTATGCTAAGCATGCTAACATGAAATAATATGATCACTCAAAACCAGTAAAGAGATTTTAAATGACGGCTTTGCGGCAGATAGCTATAATGAACTGGGTTCAAATTATAGATCTGTTCAGATAGCTATAATGGTCATGTGTGCCATATAAGAGTTTTCATAGATAAAAATACAACTTCTGATATCTGATTACTCGACCTGTGTGTTTGGTAGTTTCATAATATTTAAAAAGAAAGTCCTGTGTTGCCTGCATAGAAAAAAGAATGAAAGTTTTTTTAACTATAGAGTGATGATTAGACACAAACCAAGTGTTCAGAGAGACTGCTTTATTGCTTATCAATAGAAATTGAAATAGGTAATACACTTCTTCAAACTTCATCTCACTTATATATCATTTTATTCAGGAGTGTTAACTGATATGGCAGTTCCTGCAACATCTTCTTACATTGTTGCTTTGATTTTATGATCAGATGAAGAGTCATGAATAGTTCTAATCGATAAGTTACATCAACATTTTTATTTTCATGTTTTTTCTTTTGCTGCATAGTTATATTTAATTACTTGTAAACAATCATTTTACTGTAATCATTTGATTTTATACTTTAGATGGATTCAACCTAACAATAAAATCTTTTTCATTAGATGAAAAGACGGACTAAAGATAGCATTCTTATTATTAACATTCTGTATTGCACAAAATCTAAACTTTTGTTTTTTATGTTTAGCTTAACATTTGTTGTATCTAAGTCATTTACAACCTAAACACTCTTTAGACTTGTTCTTCTCACTTTCTCTTCATTGATTATACAGATATCTAACAAGGAAGTAATAGCTAATGAAAAATATCAATATCTTTATTTTTTGGAATGATAGATTATCTTAGAGAAATTATACAGTATACAATTTTATTGGAAATTTTGTAAGGAATTTAATGAGTCTATTATTAAAAATGAAATTTTAAAATTTATCTGTTAAATTTTGGTATTTATGAAGAAATATAAAAGTAATAATTTTTAAAAATATAAAATTCGTATTTTTTTAACAATTTTGAATATATAATGTCTATACTCTTTCAGCTTTATTACATTCCTTCGTATATTACTTTTCTAATAACATACACCATTTGACTTTTTCATAATGCACAAGTGAAGTTATCATGAAAAATATGTATTATATCAGTTTCCAAAAAGCAAATATAGCTGTCAAGAAGTGAAAAGATTTTTAAGTTGGGTGAATTTTTTAACATTTGTACAATTTCCAGAATTATAATTTATTTCATTACATACTTTTGAGGAATACTGAATGATTCTTAATTTATCATAGTTATTATATTCTAATAAGCATTGTTAACCCCTGACTGCATAAATATTTCAGTATTATCAGTGATTTGCTAGGCTGCTCAATGACATTCATCTTGATGGTTAATATTTCTCGCAAATGAGATAATCTGATATAACCAAAATAAAACAATCTTAAGTTGTCATTTGTGTTTAAAGATCAAGTTTAACCATCATTTTCCTTGTTATCCTTGCTATAGCAAAATGCTTTTTTAATCTTCTTCAGTGTCCAACTTTCATATCCCTAAAAAGATGCAGGAATATCATAGCTTAAAGAATTCTGATCTTCATTTTTAAAGCTATCTCTCTATCTGAAAATCTTTTCTAAACTTTTCATGGCAATTCTCCTTAGTATCAATTTATGATTAATCTCTTAAGTACTGATCTGTTGTTGATGGATAAGCCTAAGAGGCAAAACTACAAATGACTTTCTGATTTCATCATCAATTTAAAGTTAGCTGGTATCCCTACCTTCATAATCTCTGGTCATAATCCTATTGTTTTACTCTGATCTAACTTTTCTTATAAGTATCTTCAGGTCATTTTTATGTCTGACTTTAAACATGATTTTCTTAAATTCATAATTGTCTTTATCCTAATTATTTTCCTCATTACACACTCAGTATAAAATCTAAGTAAAATAATAATTTACAGTCTTATCTAACTCTTTCCAATGTCCCACTCCGTTTCACCATAGACTATTTCAAATGTAGCTTTGAATCACATATAGAAAATTCTCATAAAAATAGTGAGATGCTCTAATACATCTGAAGATCTAGATGCAATGCTTTCAGATCCAAGGTTCCTCACTGATAAATATCACAAGCTAAAAACTAATCTGGAAATATTAGAGGTACTCATCTTTTAGCTAAAGATGCCGCTCTATGGCGCGGTTTTCACGCCAAAACACATAAAAATGCTGTTTCCGCAGCTGACACATTCGAACCCGCGTTTTCTATAGTACAATTTTTTTGTTGTGCTACAGAATGCAGGCCGCTATGTCGTGTCACAGTACAGCATATATGTTGCATAGCAACAAATACATTTTCCGAATTCGCACAATTTATAACATAATTATGGCTTGATGAGAGAGTTTGTATTTGAATTGTATTGAAATGTTGTTTTCATTGGATTTTTTTTTATTTTAAACTATTGAAATGTTCAGATTTTTTAAAACAATAATTATAAGACTTTTTACAACAACGTACTGTATTGAACTTTTATTTGGGAAAATGTTAAATATCTATGTTTTTATTGAGTTGCAATTAGGTAACGTGTCAAGTAACGTACTGTTACTAACATTCCATGAGACAAAGAAGATTCTACCGTCTGTATATTTTTGAAGTAAAAAAGAGCAGTACGAAAAAAATATCCAGTAAGAAAAGTCCAAACATACAGGTTTTTTTGGAAATTTAATAAAAAGCAAATATTATAAACATGTTTAATAAGTAAAGATGACATTTGTATGTGTTTGTTGTTGTTTAAAAAAGTTTGAGTTTCTTTCTTCTGTCAGAGTACAGTTACGATTTTGAATTTTTTTTATTTTAGCATTACAAACAAACAGAACACTAACCCTAAAAGTAACCCTAACCCTAAAACTAACTCTAAACCTAACCCTAAATCTAACCATAACAACTTTTACTTTTATTACGATTATTATTTTTTAGTTAAACAACAACAAAAAAAGTCGTAACACAAGTACAAAAATATCCGATAGAAAATTGATAAAAAAAAGCCGTAACACAAGTAAAAAAATATCCGATAGAAAATTGATAAAAAAAAGCCGTAACAC